>CM042994.1:19816542-20416542 GCA_023678885.1 Pogostemon cablin | reverse complement strand
TATTGGCTTGAATTCCCTATTCCACTTTTCATGTTTGATTGACATTCCATAACACAAAAAATTATGCCCTACCATTTTTCATTAAACCCTTGGAGCATGTGTCATTAATTTAGATAATAATAAAGACACGTGTCATTTAATTATTCCCTCGTCTCATAAAACCTTTCACATTTTCCTCATTTGTTAATACCCAAAAAAAAGAAAAATCATTTTATCTAACAACCTCGAAAGGTACTTTAATTTCAAATTTGTCGCTCTTCTTTCACACACATCTCATTACCTTATATTTTTTTATTACCTAAAAATACTACAATACCCTCCAAAGTGAATAAAGTTGGTCAAAAAGTACAACTTTTTCTTAAACAATACAGTAAACGTGAAAAGTATTATGGGATAGAGGGAGTAATAAGTGAAATATGAGATGAAACACGAAGTTGGAATAAGTAGTTCTGATTATTAAAACGTTATCATTTTTTATCTATCTCACGAAAGACATTATATGAGACGGTTACATACAAATATTTACCCACCTTTAAAATATATTTGTAATTAATAATTAAATTCATAATTATTGATAATAATTCTTAGCTAAACTACCGAATGGAATTGAAAAAAGAAAAAGAAACTTAATTTTGAGACCAACCATAAAAGTTAAGCAAAAGTATGAAAAAAGTTCAATTTTGAGACCAACATACCATGAGCAGGGCTTTAACATGATCCCAGGTGAGGTGAAAGGTGCATGAATTTTGTTGCTTAAGCTTAATCAAGACATCAAGTATGTCCTCCGATTTGGGTCTATCCAGATCCAAATGTTCATCAATAAGCTCCTGGTAGAACCTATCCAGATCCATGAAAGTCCTATCCAGCCGTCCCAACAATCCCGACACTTTATCCACCCACTAAACTTAGGAAAATAATCAGATACAAAGAATGAAGCCATTATGGCAAAGCTTCATTCAGGCGCACCAAATCTCTTCATTTCGACTCCCTCGACGTCGTACCTCTTGCCGAAAGCAGCTCTGCATATCAAGTTGCATCCAAGATCCATGGCTACCTCGCTCAAGTTCACAACATGGCCTTCCTGCTGTGAAATCCTCGCAATCATACGAGAGACTTCGTCTTCTCTAATGAGGCGAAAAGATTGAACTTTCTTAAGGCTAAAAAGATGAACAACACCAATCTTTCTCACCTCCCTCCAGTACTCACCGTAGGGCGAAAAACCCATGTCCAAGCAGTTATAGCTTAGTTTCTTCTGCACAAGTAGTGTGGTTCTGCTGCAGAAGGACATGTCTTGTGTTTTCAGCACTTCTTCCGCGGTTTTAGCAGACGAAACCACGAGTATTGGCACGGAACCAATCTTCATTTGCATAATGGGACCGTATTTGTTTGAGAGCTTCCATAGAAAGAGATGAAGATTGTCTGCTGTGCAGAATTGAAGGAGGTTTCCAATGAATGGCAGTCCAGGGGGACCCGGTGGTAATTTTGCTCTGTTTCTTCCTCTGTAAAGGAAGTATATGAATATGATCATCATCACTACTGGAATAAGTATTGATAATAGAAGAATCATTGTGGATGTGTTGTAAAAAATGGAAGAGCCTGTAATAAAGCACTTCTTATGTGTAATAGATAGACATTTATAGATGGTGAACTTCACTACTGTCTATTTCTTGGATGATTAGACAAGAACAAATACTCCATGTGATAAGCGCGCAATAATGACAGAGTATAATTATAACCTTACCCCACGAGGTATATTTTGTCCCCATATAACTAAAGTATATTTTGCCCGGGTTTAATTTATTATTAGGTTTTAATGTTAATTTCAAGAATATAATTTCATTTTTATTATTTAGTTAGAATATAATTGTCGTGTATAGTATATTTTGTTTATAGTATATTTTGTCTCTAGGATTTAATATTTAATTTTAGGGTTTAGTGTTAATTTTAAGGGAATAATTATAAGTAGGAGTAATTAATTAATAAAAGAATTTTAGAAAAAGAAAGAAAGATGAGTTTCATATAAATCTAAAATTAAATAAAGTTAGGTGATGTGACAAATCATTAACGCAAGATTAGAAAAAGGAAGAAAGTTTAAAAAGAATGCTAATCATTTTATGCACTTGATAGATGCACTAACTTTAAAAAATATATACAAATATAAATAAAAACATATACAATTATGAAAAAAAATATATGCAATTTAATTGTTAGTTTTTTTAATGAAAAATTTAGTGTAAAAAAATATACAATTATTAAAATACATGTATACACTATTGAATAAAAAGTTATACACATATGGATGCAAGTTTTTTTAATAAAAAACTTAGTGTAAAAAAATTATACAATTATTAAAAAACACGTATACAAAATAGAATAACAGTACTCCATACAAAATAAAATAAAAAGTTATATACATATGAGTACACTCTTGCACCCGAATGCACCTAATATCAACTCTAAAAAGAATTACTAGAAGCTAAATAAGATAGAGGGTGGGGTGGCTTTATAATAATCTTCAGATTTAGTGAATGGTGCAGTCATGCAGATTTAAGAAAATACATGAAATTTACACATTTTTAAATGGAGAGGATCCGGGTTCATCCAATTCCGATTTCTAAAAAAATAGACTTGGAAATAGATGCTAATGTAGTTTATTTTTTCATTTATTAAAAAAAAAAAACAAAACAAAACAAAACAAACACGTGAATTTCATTTTAAGCTGCAAAAGAATAGTACTAGAGGAAATTAATTATTATTTGTTAGGCGTACTGTTAATCTCGTGACATGTTGTATTGTTAGAACTTTGCAATATGTAGCGAACATTTATTGTTGAGTTGAAACTTACACTGTAGATTGTCTTCTTAATATTTCTTGATCTTATAACAACATTAACTAGTGTGATTTTTTTTATTTGGAAAAAATGTGATACAGATAAAAAAAATGCCTTTTTTGCTATTATTTTAGGAAACTAAGTTAAAGATGAGATTTTTTTTTAAGGTGAAAAAGAAAATTAAAAATAGATTCACATGTCAAACGAAAAAGAAAAAAAGAAACTAAACAAAAATAGAGATAGCAATGATTTTGACTTGATCATTTGAGTAAGGCAATGCAGTTGCATGACACATGAATTCATATAATTAAAAAATATAAGTAAGTGTACCATATTTCCTGCATGCCTCTTGGGGCTGCTTGTTTGGGGTAGTGGGAGGGGTCAATGGGAATAGATTTATATTGATTCTCATTGTTGTTGCTTGGTTGTTGCAGTGGGGAATCAAAATTTCTCAATCACTCTCATTGATTCATTAACTATCCCCACTCATCATTTCCATTGTCATTGACTCCTTAATAATACTCATTGTCATTCCGATTGAGGAATTCATACCAAGCGGCCCCTTATTTTGCTTCGTATATGAGTACGGGAATAAAAAAAAAGAATTGAAGTAATTTGGGTAATTTTTGTAATATAGTGATGTTTTAAGGATATTAAAAGTCAATAACGTTGTTGAGTTTGGTGAATAGTGTAAAATGTAGAGAAAACACTCTAGGAGGCAGTGGTCAAGCCTCTTCTGCTATCATTGTTTATCTGACTACGATTCCTTCATTCCCCCTTTGGATATTTTTCTCGAGTTTGATTGTTTTTGGTGCAACAAAAGCGGTAAACTATACACTTAATAATTATGCTAATGATAACGGTGTCCATTTTAATGTGATTTAGGTTAGTGGCGGATCCAAAAGTCGAATGGGCTAGTTAAAAAATAATACTTCAATAGTTTATGAATAAAATATACTCTCTTCTTCTCATGGAGTATTACGCGTATTTTGTGTGCTGAGTTTAAGAATTTTTTTCTTTTTGTGTATAAATTTGTGTAAAATTGTCGGGATATGTACAAAAAGTGGGTATTTAAATAATTTAACTAAAAATGTTTGTAAAATTATTAGGAAGTGGGTTAAAAGTTGGTAAATGTCAAATGTTTCATGGTACAGAGAATATATAGCAAAACTTTTTTTTATATTAAATTAGGCAGTAGTCAAAAATTCAATTTTATTATAATTAAACTAAGAAATATTCCCTCCGTCCAATAATACCTCATACTTTCCTCATTAGTTTGTCCCATAAAACCTTTCTTACCCCAAAACATGAAATATCACTTTATCCAACAACCTCAAAAGTTATTTTAATTTCAAATTTGCCACTCATTTTTCACACACATATCATTACTTTATACTTTTTTATTACCTAAAAATGCTATAATACCCTCCAAAGTCAATAAAATTGGTCAAAAAGTGTAACTTTTCTTAAACAATGTAGAACAGTAAACGTGAAAAGTATTATGGGAAGAATGGAGTATTATATAATTTGAGTGTCAAGAATTATTATTGAACGGAATGGCTTAATAATTTTATGGACTGCGCTCTATTAATAAAATTAAAATTACTCAAAATGAGGTTTTAGTGTGTAGCACCGAGCTTTTCTGTGACTGATAACAAATTTTTGTGACGGCCTCAAGCCCTCACAACCAAAAAAAAGTGGGCAAATTCGAACTCTGGCCACCCTTCTGCCTCTGATGGGATTCAAACTCCCGACCAAAAAAAAAAGAGGCCAAATTCGAACTCTGGCCACCCTTCTGCCTCTGATGGGATTCTATCAGGAACGAAGATCCCAACACTCTAAGTTGTGAAGATAGAAGAAGTGCTCATAAAAGATGATTGTGTAGTGTGTGATTCAACGAATGAAAGAGACACAGATTTAAGTGGTTCGATCGAAGACCTACGTCCACTGTAGAGTATAGAGCTTCTTTATTGATCAGTTTTAATCTGAAGGAGAGTACATCTCAATAAGCAAGATAGACGAGCTTATATATACACACTCATACTACATGGAAGTTATAGGACTATGTGCTGGCTGATCTTAGAGACACCCAATCAGATTGTATACAGCTTGTTAAGTTGTTGTAACTGACACCATCTCAAAGCTTCTGTATCAAGCTACAAATCCACGCAAATAACTGGTCATAACTGATCCATCCAACCCTCCAAAATATCAGTTGAAACTGCCCTACTCACCATGCACCGGTTGCACCATGCACTGCTGCATTCTGACCACCTTCTCCCAACACTTCAATGTGATGCATTAAGGTTTACATCTCACAGATTCAAACTCCCGACCTAAGTAAGTGAAAGACTTTTGTGTAGAATTCTAACCATATTGGCTATGATGGATTTTGTGATGGCTTTGTATTTGTGAAGGACTTTTTCCGTCGCAATTTTTTTTTAATTTTGGCCTCATAAACGTAACTACTACTCCGAGACAGAGAGAGTATATATATATACATAACGTGTGACAACTAACTGCCAGAAGAAGTCATCATGGATCACACGTATGGAAGCATACGAAATTTCTATCTAATTTCCAATCTCCTTTCCAAGCTGGAGGTGGACAGTGTTCCTAATCGCTTAGCACAATCTAAACACAAGTGAAGAGTTAAATCTTTTAAGATAGTAAGCATCAACACACAGCATGCATCTTTAAAGGTCATTCACGTATTTCCTTGAAAAAAACCATGGAATAACGTGATAAGTGCAAAGAAATTAACAGAGGTATTATCTTTTCGGCACTCTTATTCAGATGAAGAAAAAATGGAATTGATAATAGCTCACGCATTTACTAGTGTTTAAAATCTGTATTGGAGTCAACGCATCATCTTTCGTTTTTTTCATGAAATGTCATCTCTTACACAATCAACACCATTAATTCATCTTTTCCATCACCAAAATGAAATTAATGATAACTCACGCATTGACTAGGATTTAAAATCTGTATTGGAGATCAACACAACATCTTTCATTTTTTCATGAAATGTCACC
Source organism: Pogostemon cablin (assembly GCA_023678885.1). NCBI lineage: Eukaryota > Viridiplantae > Streptophyta > Magnoliopsida > Lamiales > Lamiaceae > Pogostemon > Pogostemon cablin. The sequence goes on along the minus strand of CM042994.1, from coordinate 20,410,677 downwards.
TATTACATTATCAACACCATTAATTCTAATAACAAAATTTTTATTTATTAATGTTATATTTTTATTAATAAATACTTCCTCCATCCTGGACCACCCTTCTCATTTACTGTACCACATTGTTTAAGAAAAAATGCATTTTGACTAATTTTGTTGACTTTAAAGGGTATTGTAGTAATATTAGGTAATAAAATATTATAAAGTAATGATGTGTTAAAAAAAAGTGAAAAATTTAAATTAAAGTAACTTTTAAGGTTGTTGTACCAAGAGATGTTTCCTTTTTTGAGGTATGAAAGATGTTGTAGGATGGACGAATAAGGAAAATGTAAAGGATTGTATGGGACGGATGGAGTATATAAATTTTGAATGTAAATGCGCAATCGTGCTTGGCATGGATATGCACAATTTGACTTCGTAGATCGGGTACGGGCAGAATTTGCCATATAATAAGGTTCAAAATTAACGGTGCGGATTTTCTGTTACATTTGGTGTTACATCTCCTGTTACAAACCGTTGGATGATTGACACGTAAGATAGACTAATCTATACCCTAACAATCAACCCTAAGGGGAAGGGTTGAGATTTTTCTCTCCGCATATGTGTCACTCATCTAAGACATGTAACAGGAGATATAACACAAAAATGTAACAGGACATCTGACGCCCAAAATTAAAGGTCATTCACGTATTTCCCTCCAACACTTTAATTTTTACAGTAGAGTGATAAGTGCGAAGAAATTAGCAGAGGGGACATCAGTTTTGTCTTTTCGGCACTCTCTTATCCACAGGAAGAAAACATGAAAGAACCTATCACGTGAAGTCATAATCTCTTTTGTGACGGCCTCAAGACCTCACAAAAAAAAAAAAAAATATATATATATATATATATATATATATATATATATATATATATATATATATATATATAAAGAAGTGGCCAAATTCGAACCCTGGTCACCCTATCGGCTAAGCCACGAACTACTTTGGCTAGTCACGAACCATGGTACATATTTTACTAATATGCTTTACTCCTTTTAATTTCATTTAATTCTGCCCTTGATGGGATCCGAACTTCTGACCTATAGGTAAGTGAAAGACTTGTGTATAGAAATGCTAACTATATTTGCTAAATAATACTCCCTCCGTCCCAATTTCAACTTCACAATTTTCGTTTTGTTCCGTCCCAAATTCAACTTCAAACTTCCATAAAAGGAAAAAGCAACAAACTAATATTCCTCTAACATACTTTAATTTCAAATTTGTCATCACCTTTTTAACACACACATAACATACTTTATCATTTATTTATTACCCAAAAATATCATACTACCCTCAAAAGTAAGTCAAAAAGTGACTTTTCTTAAACTCCGTATCTACAGTAAACGTGAACTTGAATTTGGGACGGAGAGAGTAACTTTAACATATATTCCCTTCGTCCCGGCCATAGGTCCCCAAATGTATTTTGTACGTGGATTAAGGAGTATTATTATTTTATGTGTAGTGGATAACTGTATTAGTAGTGAATGGTCGGCCGTATGTGAGGCTCTTTTTCCTAAAAGGGGAAAATGAGGACTTTTGAGTGGGACGCCCAATATAGTAAAATGAGAACCTTTGGGTGGGATAAAGGGAATATATAAATACATATATAAGTATATATATATCATGAATATATATTAATTTTTAACTTTATGATGGATTTTGTGACAGCTTGCATTTGTGATGGACTTTTTCCATCACATTTTTTTTATTAATTTTGTGACGGCATTTAGTCTCACAAAAATTGTGAGGGAAAATAACCGACACAAAAAAATTATCAAAACACCTCAGAATAGTCAATTATTTTTTAAAATTTTGTGACGGTTTATAGTCCTCACAAAATTTATAAGGGCCAAAAGCCCTCACAAAATCTGTCACAAAAAACTATCGCATTGTGACTGCCTTTGCCCTCACAAAATTTGTGAAGACCAAAATCTCTCACAAAAGCTGTCATTATATAGCAACATTTTTGTAGGGGAATGCGAAAAATAGGACCACATTTACTAGGTTGTTTGCTGTGCAAAATTGATGGAGGTTTCCAATCAATGGTCCAGGGAGACCTGGTGATAATTTTACTCTATTTCTTCCTATGTAAAAGTGGTATGTCATCATTATAACTGGAAGAATTATTGACAATAGAAAAATCATTGTGTATACTCCCTCTGTCCCAAAAAGTATTTCACGTATTGGTGTGCATGGAGTATAAGAAAATTTTGTATTTTTATGTATAAAGTAAGAAAGATAATATATATTTTAGTTGATTTAATAAAAAAATGTGTGTAAAGTTGTTGGGAGGTGTGTAAAGTTGTTGGGAGGTGTGTAAAGTTGTTGGGAGATGTGAAAAAGTAAGTATTATATTGAGATGTTTGTAAAAAGTGAGTATTATTATAATGTATTTTTTACCAAATTTAATAAAAGTAAAGTGTAAAATGCTTTGAGGGACGGATGAAAAAAGAAAGTGTTAAATACTTTAGGAGACGGAGGGAGTATGTTGTAAGAAATTGGAAGAATTTTTTATAAAGCAATTTTTATGTATAATAGATAGACATTTATAGAAGGTGAGCTTCACTACTGTTTATTTCTTGGATGATGATAAGTGATAATTACAAAAGTACTACCTGTGATAATTTTTAGTTTGGAATATTTAGACTAGGGCAAAAGCTTCTATTAGCCTAGGTGCATTGTTCAAGTTTTGTGCGTTCAGATAGCGAATTCGAACGGTATAGGTACTTGTTAATCGAATGTATCCCCTTGCGTATCATTTTCATCTTCATATTTATTATAAGGATTAATTGTGTTAAAAACCACGAACTTTCAACGGATTATAAATTAATCCCGACTTTTATAAAATTGCAAAAAAAACCATAACCTTTCATATTTGTGCAATTCGCACCCATCGGGCAGCTGAAACCTACCCGGCCGCTGACGTGGCTTTGACCTTACCACGTCAATTTTTAGTTGATTGCACGAAAAACCACAACCTTTATTTAAATTGCAAGTTAATTTCAACTTTTGAAATTTTGGCAAAAAAAAACTATAAATTTTTATTATTATTTTTATTTTTAAATTGCACCATATAATAAAAATTTATATTTTATTTTTAAATTTAAACTCTAAAATATTATTAAGTAAAATAATAAAATTATTATATGAATAAAATGTTTATTACTTAAATTATGTGAATAAAATTAATTATATCTATGTAGTAAAAAAACTATACAATCTTTAAATATTTAAATTCTTTTAATTTTTAAAATATTTTATAAATTATAAAATTATTATAATTTATAAAATCAAAGTATTCGTGAACATGTCACAATATATTTTCGTAATTTCACATTATATATAGGAGAATGAAAAATATATCTATGAGATGTTTAAGGAATTTTATTATTTATAAAAAAATTATTTAAAATTAATTTATAAACTCAAGTTTTATACTGAGAAAAAATATTCGTTAAGATTTAATTTATACAAACCAAAATAATTTCATGTATTTATCATCATACTTTCCGTTTTCATTCATCTCATACTTACCTTCATCACATCAAATCAATCAATATAATCTCAAAAAGTTATTATATATTAATCTAGAAAATAACACTCTCACTTATCACACATAACATATTTTATACTTTATTTATTATCTTAAAATACTACAATGTCCTTAAAAATTCAAAAAAAAAATTGTCAAAAAATAATTTTTTAAGGCTAAATATCTACCGTACTAATGAAGATAACTATGTGACAGAGGGAGTAGTGAAAAATTAATAAATAAAAAATTAAAAGACTTTGTAAAAAAATAAATATTTAATATAACATTTAGTATGAAAATAAAAAATAAAAATAAATATTTAATATAATCTTTAGTTATGAATTTAAATTTTAAAATAAAATATAAATTTTTTATTAGATGATGCAATTAAAAATAAAAATAAAAATTTGATGGTCTTTTTTGCCAAAATCACAAAGGTTGGGATTAAATTGCAATTTAATTAAAGGTTGGGGTTTTTCTTACAATCAACTAAAAGCTGACGTGGCAAGATTAACGTCACGTCAGCGGTTGGGCAGACTTCAGCTGCCGAATGAGTGCGAATTGCACAAATATAGAAAAGTCATGGGTTTTTTTTGCAATTTTATAAAAGTCAGGATTAATTTGCAATCCATTGAAAGTTCGTGGTTTTTAACGCAATTAACTCTTATTATAAACATGCAAATTAATATATATATATATATATATATATATATATATATATATATTACTTTTTAAGTTTCTTTTTGAATAGATTGATATTATTAGATAATATGATAAACTATATTACATGTGTTAGATATATTATGATAATTTTTTAAATTAAAGTGGGTCAGAGAAATATTAATCTTGTGTCTTTTTATAAAGTGTAAAGTTGAAATCTCAATATCCAAACATAAAGTTTAAAGTTGAAGTTAGGACAAGGAGTACCTTTTAGTATCATGAAAATAAATATAATATTAAATATTAAAACTCTTGATATTTCGATCGATAAATTAGTGCTTAGTAAAAATGGGTCCCTAAATTAAAATAATCACCTTTTATAATAAATTGTGATACCATTAAACGCACGGTAAATCGGGTGCACATGCCTAATCTTAAATTATTTACTTCCTCCGTCCAGTGCAAATGTACCTGTTTGCTGTTTGCATGTGGACAATTCTAAGATTTTTTTTACTTTTTTCACGTGGATTAAAGAGTATTATTATAATAGGTAAAGTGGGTAGTTGTATTAGAGGGAAGTGGTGAGTCATATTATGTACTTTCTTTACTAAATAGTGGAAATTGATACTTTTGAAGCGGACGCCAGGAATAATGAAATGGTTACCTTTGCACTGGACGGAGGGAATATTATGGATGTGGCGGTATGGGATTAAAACTAGTTTAATCTCATAACTCTTTGCCCAATTTAATTAGGGAAAAATTTGTGCGAGACCGTCACATAATTACTTATGCGAGATGGATATAAAGTGATAATTTTTATAATGAAAAGTAATACTCCCTCCATCACGTTTCAATGTTTACGTTTGCTTTATGCACGTTGATTAAGAAGTATAATATTTTAATAGATAGTTGGTGGAAAAATATAATATTTAATGTAAAGTGGGTAGGTTTATTAATGTTAGATGATATATTAATTGTTTTAGGTGGGTCTCATATTCCAAAAAGGAAAATGTAAATATTGAAATGGGACGCGCAAAATAGAACGTAAACATTGAAACGGGACGGAGGGAGTATACAATTAATGAAAAGTGATAATATTATTTCATGAACAATTTATGGTATAAATAAAAATTGATACTATTTTATAGCGAAAATAATAACATTTTATAGTAAAAGTGATAGAGTTAGTTTCTTATGTCCCGGTGTACAACATTTTGTTCTAAAGAGTACTTCCTCCGTCCAGTCAAAATGGTGTATTTTACTTTTATGCACATAGATTAAGGAGTATTATTATTTAATGTTTAGTGAATAGTTTTATTAGTAGGAGTGTGGGCCCCATATTTTAATTGTATTAGAGGAATGTGTGGGTTCCATGTGTGTAAAAAAAGAAAGGGGGCTCTTTAAGTGAGACGATCAAAATGAAAAAAAGAACCCTGGGACGGAGGGAGTATAAACTTTAATTAATGAGGGTACACAGTTTTGTTTTAAAGAGTATACACTTTTATTTATTTATTTTTATTTTTTTCAAGAAATAAAGGGTACACGTCCTTATACTAGAGGGTACACCATTTAATACTTAAAGGGTATCTGGGCGCACGATGGACGCACGGTGTCCCCGGGAGCACACAAGTTTTTGTCAAAGTGATAATTAATTACGAAAGTATAAAATTTTTTTACCGTGAAACGGTCTCACATAAAACTTACCCATTTAATTTTGGTCTAAAAAAAGTTATCCTTTTCAATTTAGTCCCTAAAAGTAACGAATTGTGCCAATTTGTCCAAAATTAAGAGATATCCAACCATTACCCTAAAAAGTAACGAATTGTGCCAATACACACATAGTTAACTTATTATTGTAAGAGAGGAAATAAATTCAACCATTATCTTTAGAGTTTAAGTTTTATGATATAGTTTCTCTCTCCTACGAGTTGTTCATCTAAACGGTGTGACACAGAAGATGAGTAACAAAAAGACATAGAAAATCTGAACCGGAATCTAACATTCATCACATATATAGATTATACGTGACATACACGTAGATAAAGATAGATACATCGTCGCCAGATCGGAACTGTTCGTTGAGAAATTCAATTTTGAGACAACATTGACATAATTCTTTACTGTTTTATTGATATATTAAATTGAAAAAATTAACTTTCTTAAAAAAAAAAAAATTCAGTAAGAGTTATTAAATAAAAATAGTTTTAATCCTGGGCGGTGTTAACAAAGCAATGTATATAGTTTTATTTCTTATAATTACGGAGTAGTCTGTACTATGTATCTTATTAATTGTGGCACGTTATGTGATTAGCTTATAGTTTCATAGATTAGATTTATAATACGTGATGTAGGGTAGTTCATGGGTTAAGGAATTAGGTTTGCAACGTGTTATTTTTTTAAAAATATAGATGCAAAAGTAAATTTATTAGTTCATTTCAAGAATGAGTTGGTAAAAAAAAACAAAATTAGTTGACTTGCCGTAAAGAATGAATACGTCAGCAATCAGGCAGGTCTCGTGTTGTATGATGATTCGAGTTGCAACTCAACATTAAAGTGGGATTTTTTTTTTTTTTGTAAATTTCCATAAGTTTTGACTAATTCACAAACAAAGTAAAGGTCCAGACTTTTTTACAATTAACCTTTAATTTATACAAAAAATTGAGTGAGACCGTCTTCGTAGACGAATAAAAAGTGATAACTTTTATTTATATTGAAAAGTGATGAAGTACTTAATTAATGAAAAGTGATAATGTTATTTTATGAATAATTTATTTATAATATAAATAAAAAATTATAGCATTTTATAACAGAAACAATAATTAATTACGAAAGCGTAAAATGATGAAACTACAGTCACACACAAGAGACAAGACTTGCCCTATAAGAGTAATTTTCTAAGATTTAAATTTTATCTTATGTATGCCTTTAGGCTTAAACGAGTCGCCCTTGCTTTTGATAAATAATATCCAATATCTTAAATATTTATTTTTTAATTGTAAATTTATAAATACAAGTATATGCTAATTATGAATACTCTGCTATAAATAACTTTTTAAAAGTATAAGGTATCGCGACGTGGTTAATTTTCGTATAATTTTTATTTTTTGTTTAAATATCACATATATAATCTTTATATTGTTATTTATTTATTTATTTATTTATTTACTTATTATTATTATTATTCATCTATATCTTTAAATCATGAATATCTATAAAAATTAAATATCACCTTTAATTATATTTTTTTGATTGGTTAAAAATAGATAATCAATAAAATATATCCAACTTATTATTATTATTATTATTTTATTATTATTATTATTATTACTACTACTACTACTACTCATATACATCTTCAAATTAAATACCACCTTTAATCATATTTTTTTATTGGTTAGGAATAGATAATTAATTCAATCAATAAAAATATATCTAAATAATTTTCTTATAAAATTTTTAAACCGACAATGTGGACTCAACATTACATCGAATCAGTCAAAAAACGAGTGAAGTAAATAAAATCACGCATACTAATATAATTTATTTTTTACTTTTATTCTTACTTGGTTAGAAATAAATAATTAAATCAATTAATAAAAGCATTTTTTTAAAAATTAAATACCACCTATAATCATAATTTTGATTGGCTATAATAATTCATTTAATCATTTTTTTAGATTGACTTTAATAATTCATCCGCGTATTACGCGGAAACATGTACTTGTTTCAATATAATTAAAAATCAAATTGAATAAATAAAAAATAATTCAAATTAGCTACAAATTAACATGTCATATCGAAGAGGCTCTAGAAGCGACACGAAAACAAAAAAAAAAAACTCTCAAATAGTATATTAAAGATTGGCAATTACTGTTGTGAAATAGTTTTTTAGGTGTAATAGGATCCATTTTTATCTAATGATCCGGATATAAATACGTTGATAAGTTGATGGATCGTTAACTATTTTATTTTCTCTCTCTACAATTGCGCATTCTCTTATCCAATTGGTCCGTTCTCTCTCTTTCCCATTCCTCCGCCTTTACTCTCTTCCTGTCCGCAGCCTCTCCGCCGCCTCCACATTTCGATCTTCTTCAATCAAACTGTGTTCTTCCACATTCCAGATCTGTTCTAGATCTTCTTCAAGGCTGTGTTCGAGATTTGAGATCTTCTAGACTGTATTCGAGGTGTCGCGACGTAGTTAATTGTCGTATAATTTTTATTTTTTGTTTAAATATCACATATATAATCTTTATATTGTTATTTATTTATTTATTTACTTATTATTATTATTAATATTCATCTATATCTTTAAATCATGAATATCTATAAAAATTAAATATCACCTTTAATTATATTTTTTTTTATTGGTTAAAAATAGATAATCAATAAAACTTATTATTATTATTATTATTATTATTATTATTATTATTATTACTACTCATATACATCTTCAAATTAAATAGCATCTTTAATCATATTTTTTGATTGGTTAGGAATAGATAATTAAGTCAATCAATAAAATATATCCAACTAATTTTCTTATAAAATTTTTAAACCGACAATGTGGACTCAACATTACATCGATCAGTCAAAAAACGAGTGAAGTAAATAAAATCACGCATACTAATATAATTTATTTTTTACTTTTATTCTTACTTGGTTAGAAATAAATAATTAAATCAATTAATAAAAGTATTTTTTTTAAAATTAAATACCACCTTTAATCATAATTTTGATTGACTATAATAATTCATTTAATCATTTTTTTAGATTGGCTTTAATAATTCATCCGCGTATTACGCGGGAACATGCACTCGTTTCAATATAAAAAAGGGGATGAGTATTTAATAAAAAAGTGTTGTATTTAATAAAAAGGGGTGTGCAAATAATAATATTCTTTTAGCCACACAAAGCTTTTAAAAAATCTCACGTTTCTCGTAATCTCGAGATGTTTACGTGTTAGCGTTGCGTGTCTATTTAAAAGGTTTACGTTTTCTCTTTTTAGGAAAAGACACTCACGACCTCCACACTATATATTATGCACCACACATATAATAATACAACTCTTTAATTTATGGACAAAAACTAAGTATAGGTATTTGAAGCAGGAGAGAGTATAACATATAGATTTTGTTAATATTATATTCACCAATCTATATATCATGCATTTCTCTTCTTTCATTCATAATATTTCTCTATTTCTTTATTCTCTCTTATTTCTTCTTTCATATCAATTAATATTTTCTTATACAATCAACATTTATTTCTTGATTTGAAATAAAATTTAGACTTACCATATTAGAACCTACATAAATAAGGTCGATTAATGCTGAAGTTTTCTTATTTCTGTTTGTGGTATCAATCTTTTGTCATACCATTAAATGCGGTCTGGATTTTCTGTCTAATTTGATGTATCGATTATTGTATCATACTATTGGATAATTTATACACAGGACAAAAGAAAATGTTATACTATGAAGGAAAACTTATAATTAAATCCCAAAGGCGAATGTTATTCCTATACTTATATATTAATTTTATTTTTTTTATATATTAAGCATATAAGTTATGACAAAATGATATATGAAATTCCAAAGAAAATCTTGGTTTCCATTGAATAAGCGCCATGTATAAAAAAATTATGCAGTCATATAATCACTTAAACAAAAAATATATATATAAAAAAGAATAATAATAAAAAATGATACATCACATGTCCCAAATCTTGGGGCCTAGTACTCCTTTCTCCTTTTTGTTTCTTTCATAATATATTCGCATTTATATAGTAGCTTGCAATTTACAAATTGCATTTTCAATTAATTTTTATAAACAATTAGATCGTACGATTGAAATAACTGATGAAATCAATTAACTTCACTTTGTATATATACCTATACATCAATTAATTTTAGGACAGTAATATTGACACCCAACTTTTGCTCAAGCACTCGAATAAAAACAAAAAACATGGAAAATTTTAATAATTTCCCTATCCTATTTAAAACTCAACTCATTTACTAAAGGCTAATTATAATGTGCTCTGGGTGATAGGGTGCACCATATACAAATATAAACATATACATATATACAATTAAGAGCAAAAATGTATACAAATTAATTGTTTGGTTTTTTAATAAAAAATTGTGTGTAAAAAAATATACAATTAATAAAAAACATGTATATACTATTGAATAAAAAGTTATACACATATGCTGTTAGTTTCTTAATGAAAAACTTAGTGTGAAAAAAGTATACAATTTTTACGAAACACATTATTAAGGGAAAGAGTTGAGGATATTTTTGTATGTAAATATTCTATATCTTTGTATTTATGGTGTTGATTTATTCTCTCCGTGATTTATGGAGATCTTGCAATCTCTCAATTGTATATATAATGATATACACAAGTCATCACAGTTGGCGATGATCCGATAATTCCTGTCATATGGTATCAGTCTGATCGAAAACCCTAACCCTCTTCTTCCTTCTTTCTCCTTTCTTCACGATTTCTTCATGGCCGCCCCTTCTTCTCAAACCACGGCAATGATCAACCTTGTTCAAATAAAGCTTTCCACCTTGTATGTAAATATTGTATATCTTTGTATTTATGGTGTTGATTTATTCTCTCCGTGATTTATGGAGATCTTGTAATCTCTCAATTGTATATATAATGATATACACAAGTCATCACAGTTGGTGATGATCCGATAATTCCTGTCATACACATATATAAAATAGAATAACATATATACAAAATAAAATAAAAAAATTATACTCTTGTGGGTGCACCCGGTACACTAAATTGGAAAAATATGCTTTGTACACCCATCCCTAAAACATGCACATATATAAAAAAAAAAAAAACACGCTCAGCACACGGGCACCGGAATTGAAAGAGAAAAGAGAAGAGGAGAGAAGAGAAAGAGGAAAACTGAATTTTATATTAAAACATCAAAATACCGAATCAATGAAATAATAAGAACATGCATGTTGTTTGGGTTGAAAATTCAAATTTGAAAACTAGTTTGACTGAAATCTTACTAAATTTTGGCAAGAAGTCGGCGAAAAAATTGCAAAGATTTTGATTGAGGTGTGCCGAATTTTTGTCAAAACTTCGGTTAGAGTAAGTTGAAATTTTGTGACGTTATTTTGAGGTTTGACAGGTAGGCTAATGTAGGAACGGTGGGCAAAATTTTTGTCTTATCAGTTAGCGAAATAATCCTCAGTCAATCCATTATGTTTTTATACCCTACTTTCAAAATTGTGGTTCTTGTCAGAATATTGTTCTTGTTCTTTGTATAAATCTTGCAATAATGAGCAGTATTGGTACTGTGATTGTGTTCCTCCTTTGGGTGGTTGGTAATGGTAATGCAGACTTCATGCTGAATGGAAGCCCTTTCTACGCCAATGACTTCAACGCCTACTGGATCATGTACCAAAGTCTCCGCTGCATTCCGCCGCCCTTAATTTCATATGGATAGACATCAATATGGCAGGCTTTATAAAGTCTTTAATTTTGCATGAAGTATTTACCAACTGCAGGCCCACCAAGATTTACATCCTCTAACAACACCATTGATCTTCATACTTATATGCACCCTTATGATTTAATTTCGTGATTGATGTTGTATTTTATCCTTTTTGATTCATGATATATTTTAATTTTAAAGTGAGTCTGTCGTGAAACTGATTTTTATTTTTCTATTTTTTTAGGTAAAAATTTACTTTTTAAAAGAAAAATATTACTCATCTCAATAAAATAATAAAAATCACAATATATCAGAATTTTGAAGAGTAATATATTCTATGTAAAAAAGTAAAGGTTCATCTCTGTAGGGAATAATTTTTACGTAATCCATAAATTAGGGTACAAGGATTTAAAAGAGTATATTTTTCATTCAAAAAAGTAATTATTCATTTCTTTGAAAAAAAAATTCATGTACTAAAGAGTAATCGATAAAATATGGTGCACGTGTGTACCCGATTCATGGAGATTAAACAATATTGAATTTTAACGTGTTGTGAGTTGAGAGATACTACATTATAATATACAATTGGTAGTTTGTATTAGTGTTGTGTGAGGGGCTCATGGAGATATAATTTAATTATTTTTTTAGGGTACAATTTTAATAATTTGTCCCCATATAGGACACCGACATTATATGGGATATGATGTCAATATCTTAAAGTTCCGATACCAAATTTGATATCCAATGTTATAACGATGGTGTCGAACATAATGTTGGTATCCTGTAATGAGTATCTGATAACTTCATCGATGCTAAATAAATACTCTTTCTAGCCACTTACAAGATATTCATTTTAACATTATGGGCGTCCACTTCTAAGGTATATATATTTCTCCTATTTAGTAAAAAAAGTACACCATATGGCCCACCACTTTCGTCTAATACAACTACTCACCTTATATATAATAATAATACTCCTTAATTCACGAACAAAAAGTAAAATAGTATCTTTCAAGTGGTCAGAGGGAGTAAATTATTAAAAACAGAGTATGAGATATTTTGATTCAAAAATAATTAAATGAATAGAATTGTTATAAACTTAAAAGAGATTGGGCTATGCTAATTTTTCCATTATCGCTTAGTTATAAGTACTTAAAGAGATTGCATTCTCATATTTGTAAATTACATTATTATTTTTTTATAAAAAAAGAGAGAATTTCAAGAAATTTGAATACAAATCTCAATCAGATAGATAAATATTAAACTTTGACAGTTTGACGGCACCCGGATCCTCTCCATTTGGGTGTATGGTAAATTTTCTCAATTTCTTTGAATCTGCATCTTTCATTTAATCTAACGTTAATTATACAGCCACCTCACCCCACTAACTAATTAAATTTTTAATTATCTTTAAATTTTCAATATATTTCATTTTTTAAAAAACTTAATTAAATCTATCGCATTTTTTTAATCACCTCTATAATTTTAATTAATTTTAAATTTTTATGAAACTCGCTCCTTTTTTTCTGGTAAATTATTTTATTAATTAATTATTCGTAATTATAATTATATCATCAGAATTAACATTAAACTCTAAATCCTAAACCCTAAAAATAAATATTAAACCCTCTAAATAAAATATATCATAAATCATAGGAATAAAATTATAATTATATTCTTAAAATTAACACTAAACCCTAAAAATATATATTAAATTTTAGGGGCAAAATAAATCATAAACCACAAAATAAAATTATAATTATATTTTTAAAATAACTATAAACTCTAAAAATAAATATTAAATTCTATAATCAAAATAAACCTTAAACCACAAAATTTCATAAATTGAGGATAAATATGTCGTAAACTAATATAATACTAAATATAATTATTAAAAATATAATTAATAATAATAATAAATGAAAAAAGAAACAAAAAGTAGAAAAGAAAACTTATCTTAATTCAAGCATAATTAATAAAAAAAAAAGGTGATGTTGCACAAAGCGTGAAAAATAAAACAGAATTAATAAAAGATTTAATGTATAACTAACAAATTGATGAAATCTACAGCTAATTAAATGGAGAGGATCCGACGGTCTATGAGAATTATTTCCGGAATTATTTCCGGAAAGAAAAGAGATGAAATTAAATACTCATTTAATTAAAATTAACAGAAATAGAAATTTATAGCTCACAATGTCTTCTCCAAAATAGCATCCGCTGGAGAGATTCATCCCTTTTCAACATCTTACATTATCTGCTGAATTCTCTGGCATGCAACAATTTATATCAGAAAGATGTTGCAGATTTTAGCAAATTTTGATACCGCCTCACATTATTACCGATATATTCGCAGATTTCTCTCTCATATATACGCAGTTGGTTGTAATTCACTTCATTTCTTCGCTGAAATCCGCCGTTTTCTTCGAAATCTGATAATATGGAGGGAAGGACGGAAGCGTTAGCCAGGACGAGGCCTTCCTTCTTCAAGGTGCTGATCGATTACACCCAACGACTGGTAAGTGATTCCGTTTGTAAGCAACAATCGATCGCAGAGTAATTGTTTAAAAATGTATGTGTTTTGTGCAGAGATTGCCGCCGGCATTTGTGAAGAAGTACGGCGAATGTCTTGCTGACAACGTGAAGCTCAGATCCAGTTCCGGCGAGGTGTGGGATGTCAAAATGCAGAGTGAAATCAGCGTGGAAAATGGTGAAGAAGTGACGATCTCGTGCTTCACAGGGGTAGGGTGGAGAAAATTCCTGAATGATTGGAAGCTCGACCTCGGCGAATTCCTGGTTCTCTGTTACATTGGCGAATCTACTTTCGAGGTTATGGTTTTCGGAACCAACGGCTGCGAGAGACTTTTCTCAGCTGAGGCAGAGGACTCCGATCCTGATGTCACGAGTTTCAGACCCTCTTCTGAAGGAATCAAGGGCAAATCTCCGGCGACTTTACAGTTTCCGCCGAGGAGGGGCGGAGGAAGACCGCCGAAGGAGCCGTGAAGGATGAGAAATCCTCCGATGACGATGACTAGGAAGATGATCCTGAGTACAAGGATCATAGCAATCATGTTCCAGGTTAGCCTTGTTGCTTAATTAATTCACTGCTTAATTCATTTCTTGTTGAAATTAAACTTGAGCTAGCTGTATGTTACTATATTTACAAATTTTTGTTTGAACTGTGATATAAAAGAGGATTCAAATCACTGTAAGCATTTTAGGTCAATTGAATCTGCAAAATATGATGCCAAATATAAACATTTAGTTAAAAGGAAAAACAGTTCACATTGAAGTTCAATTACCGGCTGATAAAGTTAGATTCAATTTCTGAGAGTTTAGTCTGAAAATTGGTGGCTTTCCATAGTGCTGATATTAAACTTGAGTTACAAATTTTTGTATGAACTGTGATATAACAGAATTCAAATCTAATTTCAAATCACTGTTTACATTTTAGGTCAGAAACTTCAATTGACTCTGCAAAACATGAATAATATCAGTTACACATGGAAACTACCAGTTGATAAAGTTAGATTCAATATCTGTAGAGATAGTTTAGTCTGAAAATTGGGGGCTTTCCATACTGTTGGATATCATATAGATTTGCAAATTGGGTCTACTTGAAAATTTGAGGTTTGTTCTAAGCTGTATCTGGTGTTTAATGTGTATGTACACAGTTAGTGGTATACAGAAGGAGAGATGTGGGCAAGGCCAAGCCATAATATTCAGGAAAGCTCAACCCTCTCTACTTTGAAGTGGTTCTCAAGCCACATCACCGCCATAAATTTGTAAAATTCTCAACCATCAGCATCTTTTGAATTGATTTCTTTATATAATTAAAGATGCATGTTTAATTGTATCTTGAAATGCAGAATTTTCGCAAGAAGTTTATCATGGCTGTTGGGCTGAAGTGGGCACAGAGTGTTGAGCTCGAGTACGCAGGGCGTCGCCACTCTATCAAACTTGATCAAAGGCAAGGCAAGGCGACGATGGCGGAGGGCTGGCGCGAGTTTCTGATGAAAAACTGGCTCGTCTTCGAGAAGAAGTACTCGTTCGAGTTCAAGCCTAAAGAGAATGTCATCCATGTTATGGAGGTGGGTAACACAGGGAACTAGCTTTGGGTGTTTGTGTTAGTGTTTTGAGTTATTTATGTCACTAATGAATTGCTGAAGTTTCAAATGTCTAATTTAGTTTATATGGAGTATCATGAAGAATGCTGAATTGCAGTAGAACTTAGTATTTTGAAATTATATTGTTGCCTTTATATGATGAGTTGTTTATATCATATGAGGTCTTACCTTTATATGGAAGTGCTTTACTTTAGGAATTAGGATGTGCTTCATGGCTCTACATTGATCTTCATCTTGTCTTACGTAAACATGTTTTTTACCTGTAATAAAAGAATCCATGATTCTGGAAAAAGGCATGTAATGTTTATTAACCAATCCATCACACAGCAAATAGAGTATCTCTTCTTGTTTATGCACACAACCTCACTGGTTGCTTCTGTAAGCTCTAACCTTGCACATGATAGGATGATAAATTTGAAGAAAGCAATCAAATTAGTACTCATAACTCAAGAATTATAACAAATCTTCTCACAAACTATTAAGTAATCATAGTTTTTCCAGCCAAATGAACAAGAATGGGCCTGAAAACTTACTCCTACCATCACAGGCTAATTAAGATGCCTTTAGGCAGGATCAACTGCTTCTTCCATTTGCACTTCTTCAGATAATATAAAGAGTCTTGACCTTCACATGTTCTCTCATTCATATCAACAATACTTCTCAGAAAATATCTTTCTAAGTTTATAATGTAAAGTTACAGCAGTATAACTATTGACTTTAATCCAAGAAAGTCAACTAAGAGTAAATATTATAGTATGGTTTGTGGATTTGCTGCATAAGGATTCTGCAGAACATATGTATTGCTGCTCATGCTGTTTCACTCTATTAGGTTCCTGGTGTTCAGAGACTCAGTGTCTCTATATCTGTATATACTTTCATTTACAATCACCAAAATCATGTTCAGTTTCTTCTACATATTAACATGATACTACCAATATATCAACTGCTTTTGCTGTCTTAGAAGCATTCACCAACCCATTTAGCTCACTTTTTCACTTACCAATCTTCTACTACTATCCACTATACTTACATCATCTAGCCCTCTGATCCCTCTTTCTCTCTCTCTCAAGTGATACACACACCCTCTCTCTTTCCCTCCAATGGCTGGTTTGGTGGTTCTATTGCTGTTTTAAAACCATTTAACATCCATGTGGCAACGAAAATTTAAAAGAAAATTTAAAAAGTAAATTGAAATTTCACCATCAAAGTACGAGAGAAAGGAGATGGTGGTTATTGATATTGTATATTGTTCCCATTTTTAAGGTATACAATTATATTGAGACAGGCCAAAATAGAAAGTTTGCAAGTATTTTTAGAACGGAGGGAGTATTATATATTACTCCTTCCGTCCCATAGAAGTCGGTATAATTTTTTTTGGGCACGGAGATTAAGGAGTATAATAATTTAATGTAAAGTGAAGTAAAGTGAAGTGAGAGAAATAATATTTAATGTGTAGTGGGTAGTTGTATTAGAGGTGATATGTGGGGTCCATGAGAATAGATTAATTGTTTTTGTGTGGGTCTCATGTATTAAAAAGAAAATGTGTCAACTTTAGTGGGACAAACCAAAAAGGAAAGTGTGTCAACTTCTATGTGACGGATGGAGTATTAAAATTTTAGAATGTGTAGTATATGTAATTAAAATTATTATATTAATTCAAGAGTTAGTCTCCTGTGAATCGGGTTTACAGTGTAAATCTTGTGGTACCCCTTTAATTTAAACCTTATTAAAACATTGGGTATAATATAATTGGAAGATGGACCACAATGTTTACACCGTGAACAATGTTTATACAAGTGTTTGCTTAATTCAATTAAAAATCGGTTCAGCGTACTATTATATACTACGAAATACCGAATTACCGATATATTTGCGGTATTTCAGTATAGGTAAATAATCATGTGCACCGTGCACTTACTTTTATAAACTTATACATTTATGAATAAAAACATACTTTTGAATAAAAATGTATATGTTTGCGAATCTTTTGTATGATTTTTTTAATGAAAAACTGAATATAAAAAAGCTATACAATTATTAAAAACATATACTCCATCCGTCCCTTGGTAAGAGTCTCATTTGCTTTTGGGCACGTGGATTAAGGAGTATTATTATTTAATATGTAGTGAGTAGTTGTATTAGTGTGTATGTGGGCCCTATGTTTTAATTGTATTAGTGGGTGTGAGTGGGTCTCATGTGTCCAAAAAAAGAAATGAGATCCTTTGGGTGGGACAACCAAAATGGTAAAATAAGACTCTTACCTAGGGACAGAGAGAGTATACATTATTAAATAAAAATTTATACTCATATGAATGCACGTGTGCATCCAGATGCATAGGATATCAACTCTTCGATATATACTGAAATACAAAAATTTCTTAAAATCATTTACTAATACCATACAAATTTTCGGTATGACACCATATCGTACCAAAATTTTCGAAAAATTCTATAATTTTTTATACGACAAATGCGAGATACTGAAAAATTGGTAATTTTGTTCCTCTCTATCCATGAAAAAAATAAAACGATCCCACCGCGAGACAACTTGCTAATTCAATCGTGGGGCGACTCAATTCCATAAAATTTAGATCCAAGCGAACAAAAAATTTCCAAAATCCAAAGCCTGAATATTATGTTCCATATCAAATTGTCTTAGTTATTTCAACCATATAATATCCCAAACTAGGAAACACGCACCATTTAATTTAATAATCAACTAAGAAAATACATATACGTATTAAAGTTCATGTAAAACATTAGAACATCATAACACTAAATTAAGTGCATGAATTTCCAAATTATATGAATGTGTCACAATTAACGTTGGGATCAAATGTTATGTTGCCTGAAGAAGGACATAACTTCATGAGCTGCTGGGCTCTAACCAGGTTGATAGGGTAAGAATTAGTAATGTCCTTTAAACAAAGACATAATATTTTATGATTATCTGGCGAAGTGCTTGCCACATTGTCAACAGATTTCACTGCGCTGCAGCAAACCGCTGTCGGCGCAGCTGTTATGTTTTTCAGATAATCCCCGCACGGGAGCAGCTGCGCCACCGCGTCGTTGCACACAACCTCGCCCTCGCCCGCCGTTCTCCCAACTATAACCGCCACTACCACCGCCGCAGCCATCGCCCACCTTATGTATTCTGCCATTTCTGAGATTTTCTTGCACAATTATGACATGAAGATGGTGGTGGATCCATGTATTTGTAGTGCAAGAGGTTGAATTTTATTTAATTCTTTTACCTGTATTTTAGAGTGGTGTTTTGTGAAGGTGCAAATTATCTTTAAATACATTGCAAATATATTTAATTGATGAAATCATATTAATAGGATTTGCCATTTCTCTTCCTGAGCCAAAAAATTGGGTAATACAAGTATAAAAATATTAATCCTTTCATCTTATGAGTAACAGAAGTATTTTTTTATATTTAAAGATATATAAAGTTATTGAGATGTGTAGAAAAAATAGGTATTTTAGATAATTTAATGAAAAATATGTGTAAAGTTGTTGAAATATGTGTAAATACTGAATATTATTAAGATGCATTTTTTTTATAATTTTATCACTTGTTTATTTTACAAAAATTTTCTTGTGAGAAAGTGTTTGCCAATAGAAAAATCACATTTATAGGTTATATTAACTCACATATTATTTTTTAAAAAAAACAAAACACACCCTAAGAGTAGAGAGTAGTGCTAGGGTGTAAGCAATTGTATAATATACTCTTTTGAAAAGTATTTCTCTCTATTTATTAAAAAATATATATATAATATTATTTTATTAGGAAGACTTCAATACACAATAATAATAGTATTATTCTATGTATAGAAAAATAACTTTTCAAAGTGATTTCCAATCGCATGGTAAAATTAAATGCACATAAATATTTGTCAAGAGTGAAATATTTATATGGGCCAATCTTGATTTATATCATTTCACACTTTCTTAATTAATTATTACTATTTATTAGAGATGTTATCAATTTTTTTAAAAATATTATTACTTTTTATTTATATCATAAACTATAATTTATTTATAAAATAATTCATTGCACTATTATTACTTTTCATTAATTAAATATCGTATTTTCTCAAATATTATCACTTAACTTATTCATTTTACACAAGCCACCCCACTGTCTTATACGTTTTTTTATAGTTTTATATGAACCATGTAAGGTTGAGTGATGAATTGATCATAATGAAATTAATAGGGTTTCTTTTACAAGATTCACTATCATTACAAGATTTAAAATCATAAAATTTATTAAAATATAATATATTATCATCATTATCATTATCATTATCGTTATCATTATCATGATGATGACGTCGTTATCATCATATGTGTCATAGTATGCATCATAATTATTGTTGTTATTATTATTTAAATTTGTTATCATGCTATATATGTAGTTGGGTATACCAATTTAGAATATATGCATTCATTTTTTTTTTCATAACGACATTATTTTATATTTAATAATATATATAAACGTTTTTTAATGGATGCATTACTTTTTCATATTCTGTACCATTAATTTTTTTTTAAATTGTTAAATTTTACTATGCATATTCATAACAAATTCATCAGATAAAATTTGATGAAACAAAGTTAATATAAATAGATATTAAATTGTGTATATTTTTTTTATGTAAATAAAATATAATGAAATAAAAAATTAATTAATTCAACTTCAAATGCTTATTATATATCAAAGTTAAGTTGTATATTTTTTTATATAAATTATATAAGATAAATAATAATTAAAATAGATCACAACTTCTCTCTTATTATTTGTTTTTTTATAATTTTAACAAGTATTGTGTGAGACCGTCTCACGTAAGAACATTTTATACTTTTTAAATTAATTATTACTTTTTATTAAATGTGTAATTACTTTTCTTTAAAAATGTTATCACTTTTTATTTCACTAGAAAAAACTATTTTTTACTAACGGAATATTCCGTTGGTAAAAGCCTTAATTCAATTGTTAAATTGACTTGCCAACGGATTAGTATCAAAATCTGTTGGTAAAATTTCGTTGGTAAAGTGGTGGTTGGTAAATTTTTAGCAACGCAAAAATCAATTCCGTTGGTAATTTATATAATGATTCTCTTGCTAATTCGTTGGTAATTACCAACAGATTGAATTCCATTGTTAAAATAGAAAATAAATCCGTTGGCATTCCGTTGCTAAAACAAAAATATCATTTTTGTTGCTAATCCATTGGTAATTGTCAACGGATTGAATTCCGTTGGTAAATTCGGTTGCTAAAAAATACTACCTCCGGCCACTTACAATGTATCAATTTCACTATTTCTGGCGTCCGCGTCAAAGGTATCAATTTTCTCTATTTAGTAAAGAAAGTACACAATATGACCCACCACTTCTCTCTAATACAACTACTCACTTTACCTATAATAATAATACTCCTTAATCCACGTGCAAAAAGCAAATAAAGACCTTAGAATTGTCCACATGCAAACAGTAAATGATTACTTTTTTTGTAGTGTTTATACTATAAATTGTTCATAAAATAGTTGATTGTAAATTTATCACTTTTCATCTATTGAATATCATTTTTTATTAATGATGTTATCACTTTTTATTCGTCTTAAGTAAGTCCTTACATGAGACGGTCTCACACAAAAGCTTTTACATTATTATATTAAATTTCTAAATAACTATACTTTATATTAAAAATATACTTTTTTATAACTAATTAAAAAAATAAAAAAACTAATTAGACAATATACAAAATTTAATTAAGGACTATTTATACCTATTTTAATGGATATTTTTAAGTAGGGTCTGCTATTCGTACCCCCAATTTTATTAAATGTATCCCAATTACTAAATATATCCCGATGTAGTTTAATAACATATGTACATTTTACTAAATACACCCCATATTCGACATCTTTACCCTTTCATTCTAGTTTCCTTGTAACAACTTAGGACAAAATTAAACGGAAAGAATACTGTGATTCAAGACCCCAAGTTATGATGTTCTTGTTGATGAGAATGTCCAGTTTTTTCCTATTTTCATTCCTGGAAGAAAGGCATCAGTAAGGAAATCAAAGCTCTGCCATAAAAAAATGTTAAGATTTATTGGACTCAACACAAGATTCCTTGAATCCAATAGCCAGGCTTAGTGCTAAAATGGTAGAATTTGTGGGGCATCCTTTTGTGGATATACCCATTAACCTATATCTCCAATTTTGTAATTTCAGAGATACGTTGATAAATGAATTGGACTCTTCTTCCCGAACAGTTAAGAAAAGGAACCTGCGCACTCTGATCATGTTCGGTTCCAATAACCGAACACTTCATGGTTATTCGGATACAGAAAGCGAATGCCACAAGATGCCATGGTTCTTCGGATACAAAAGCGAACACCACAAGATGTGGTAACTATATCTTCTCTTTCTTGATAATTCTTGCACAAGATGTCATCAGTATAATTTCTCTTTCCTGATAATTCTTGCTCCATTATGTTTCAAACTTAAATAAAATTTGAATTACGATCTTAGTTTATTCTTTAATTACTTAAGGTTAGGGTTTACTGGTACATTTAGAAGTTTGGGATGGAATAGTTGAAACCTTAATAAATAAATTTATGTCTAATCAATTAAGGATATTTTAGTCTTACTTAATTAAGGGGTACATTTAGTAAAATTGGAGGTGTGAATAGCCGACTCTTTTAAGTATTTAATTACAATGAACAGAATATCAGTTTATTGGTTAGGATATCTGTATAAAGAAGGAATCAACCAATAATAGTGTTTTAAAAATTACAATTCTTTTTAGTGATGCACATGCATGTGTTTTATAATATTTAGGAAACTACTTCCTAAGACAACATAAACACTTCATTCACCTTAACAAAAACCATCCAACTAATGGTGGCCGCATAGTTGGACATTTTAAACGAACATTATTCTAACATTAATGGTGGGCCACACTTTCAATCGTCTTACATTACGGCGATTTCTTCCTCGGTTTCTACCAACTATCTTATCACTTCCTACATCTCCAGATGTAAATTTGGAATCATTATAGTCTAAATTATATATATGTAGCATTTTATTTGTGTAAATTGGAAGATATTAATGGGAGGCCTGATCCAAGGAGCAGCCATGGGAGCAGCTTTTGAACTGCTCTTCTTATCTGTTGTTGATGGAGCCCAGAAAGCGCGTCGTTTCAACTCCGACTTGAGCCGGTTAGAATCCACTCTTGCTTCGATTAGGGTTTCCATCGACGATGTTGAGTGCTTCAATAAATTCCTGGATCGGCCACTGAACGAAACAGAAGCGTTCACTGCTCGTTTATTGGAAGGCGAAAAGCTCGTAAGACGGTGCTCCATGGTTCACAAGTTTAATGTGGTGATGAGGGTTTACTACTCCAAGAAACTAAGCAATCTGGAATCCTCACTGTTGAAGTTTTTTCAGCTCAATGTGGCAGCTCTTCACTTTCGAGAAACCAAAAGGATTTCAGTTGTTGTGAGTGATTTGGAAGATAAAATGAAGGAATTAATCTCAATGATGAGCAGATTTGGAATTGCTCATGATTCTGACTTGGAAGGAAGAATTAGTGAGGAGAGTGGTGGAACTTCATGATTTTATGTTGGTTATACAGAGATTCATCAAGTGAAGTATATATTCCTGTGTCGTATTTTTGTTCATGTAGGGCTTGGATTAAGAAAAGTTGATTTTTAAGTGTATAATAATTATAATGTAAGAAAATGAAAGGATAATTTAAGTAATTTAAGAAGAAAAAGTAAATAATGTTGTCGGATAATAAATAAAGTGTATAAAAAGTAAGTTAATCCTCTAATGAGTATTTTCTCTTATCCACGTTAAGGTTAATTATATTTTTTATTTTGGTTTGTCCAAATTAAGATTTGCATTTATTTTTTTATT
This sequence comes from Pogostemon cablin, assembly GCA_023678885.1. Taxonomy (NCBI): domain Eukaryota; kingdom Viridiplantae; phylum Streptophyta; class Magnoliopsida; order Lamiales; family Lamiaceae; genus Pogostemon; species Pogostemon cablin. Next base: position 20,386,917 of record CM042994.1, on the reverse strand, counting down.
GAGTGGGATCCACACAAAATAATTATTTATTTCACATAGAACACACAACATTAATACAATTATTCACACCTTAGTGAGAAGTCCAGTAGCTATGTGAGCTAACCCACCTGATTACTACACATTAAATATTATATTTCTCAACTTATTATTTATTAAAATATTATACTACTTTATTATGTGAAATAAATAAACATCAACGTTCACGCATTACGGATAATTGAATGTGCAAAGATTATCTGAACAATTCAAAATAAAAAGTGCTGAGATTAGTTTATAATAGTTTAAAATTATATACCCTCCATTTCAAGATGTCCCATACGCTTTTTATTTTAATTTATTTCAAAATTTATGTACACGATCATAAAATAGTAATTTATGTAAGAGAGTAAGGGGCACCGAGTTCACACTCTTCTTAATTAATTTATACTCCTTCATTAATGTTATTTTTTATTTTATTTTTAAATTTATTATATTTAAATTACTATTATATCTTAAACTCTATAGATAAATTATACCCTAAACCAAAAGGGTAAAATTACAATTATACCCTAAACCCTAAACCCTATAAATAAATTATATAATAAATCACAATGGTAAAATTACAATTATAGCTTAAACTCTAAACTCAAGGGATAAATTATACCCTAAACCACAAGGGTGAAAATTATAATTATATCCTTAAAATTTAAAAATAATAATAAATAAATAAAACGAAAAAATAAAAAATAAACAACACTTCAATGAGAAGAGGGAATATTAATCAAAGAGTGTATATTAGGTGCACCCATATGTATATAACTTTTTATTCTATTTTGTATACATGTCATTCTATTTTGTATAAGTGTTTTGTAATAATTGTATATTTTTTTCACACTAAGTTTTTCATCAAAAAAATTAATATTCATATGTGTATAACTTTTTATTCAATAGTATATACATGTTTTTTAATAATTGTATATTTTTTATACTCAATTTTTCATTAAAAACTAGCAATTAAATTGTATACATTTTTGTTTATAAGTATATATATTTTTATTTATATTTGTATATGGGTGCACCCTATCTTATGGTACACCTGGGAGCACAATTATAGTCTTAATCAAATTGGCAGTTAAGTTGAGGAGGGCCCCACGTTTGTATGAATTTAGAAGAAAAAAAAAGCAAGTAGCATACAAGTCATTCGCTTTATGTAATATTAACATTCTCACTGTAGTAAATATGTCACATACTTTCTAGGAGTATTTTATCGACTCACATCCAACAATTTTATACATTTTCTTCTTGGTGTTCAACTACCTATCATACATTATTTCCAATTAATTAATATAATTTTTTTATTTATTATTTTCTCATCTCTTTTGCTCACATCAATTAATATTCCTATATATACCATTATCCATTTCTTACACATTAATTTCACAAAGTTAAAATCTAAGAAACTAAAAATCAAAATAAATATGAATTGTTAATATTCGTTATTTATTAAATATAGGTAAACCTAAAATAAATTGAATTGTGCTCGTCTAACCAAACTTTTTATTTATTCTTTGTTATTTTACATTTAATTAGCCGTGATTATGGCTAATATATTCTTATTAGGATAACAGTTTTTACTTTACTTTTTAAATGATGATAGACCAACAAAACTTTCCTCGTCAACCCGACATCTTTTCAAAACGCTGTCGCTAGAAATCCACATCGTTGCCATTTTTTTTTTTTTAACTAAAAAGGGTTGCTTTAATACATGATCCGAGGATAAATTACCTATCACAATCAAAGATCAATACGATTCTTTTTTCTTTTTTTTAATTAGTAGTTAGGGACTTTAAAAGATTACAATATATATATATATATATATATATATATATATATATATATATATATATATATATATATTAGCAACCGAATTTATCAACGGAATTCAATCAGTTGATAATTATCAATGGATTAGCAACAAAAATGACATTTTTATTTTAGCAACGGAATGCCAACGGATTTATTATTCATTTTAGCAATGGAATTCAATCAATTGGTAATTACTAACGGATTACCAAAAGAATAATTATGTAAATTACCAACGGAATTATTAACAACGGATTACCAACGGAATTGATTTTCGTTGTTAAAAATTTACCAACCACTAATTTACCAACGGAATTTTACCAACGGATTCCATTGCTAATCCATTGGTAAACCAATTTAACAATGAAATTAAGGTTTTTACCAACGAAATATTTCGTTGATAAAAAATAATTTTTTTGTAGTGATGATAATTGTATTATATGAAGTACAATATATACAAGTATAAGAAAAGGACAAAGTTACACAGATACTAATGTGGGACAACAATATACATATACAAACATGTATTCCCAATACGCCCCTCAAGATGGCGGGCCGAAGACAATGTCAATCTTGGAAATGAGAAGGTCCAGTCTAGGTCGAGAAAGAGATTTAGCTAGAGCATCAGCAAGTTGGTCCGTAGAGGTAACATGAGCAACGCACAGGCGAGAGGATTGGACAAGATCCAGAACAAAATAATAATCAACAGCTATATGCTTCATTCTGGAGTGAAACACGGGATTTGATCACAAATATTTGGCCCCAATATTACCGCAGTAAATCATGGAGGGGATAAGGATTGAGGGACACACAACTCCATAAGAAGAGAGAACATCCATTGAAGTTCAGCAGCAGCATTGGCAACAGCACGATACTCTGCCTCTGTGGAGGTTCGGGCAATGGTGCGCTACTTGTGAGAGCGCCAAGACACGGGATTGGAGCCTAAAACACAACATAAGCTTCAGTGGAGAATCTGTCATCAATATCTCCAGCCCAATCAGCGTCAGTAAAGCAATGTAGGGTAAGCGGAGTATCACAACGAAGAAATAGAGAGCAAGAACGAGTGCCACTCAAATAGCGTAGAAGTCGTTTGATGGCTCCCCAATGAGAGACAGTGATAGCATGCATGAATTGAGAAAGCTTATTGACCGCAAAGGCAATGTCTGGGTGTGTGAGTAACAAGTACTAGAGACATCCAAAAGCCTACTGACAATTTGTAGCATCATAAAGTGTCGTCATGTAGAGTAAGCCTTGTACCCACTGCAATAGGTGTGGAGACAGGCTTTGCAGCCAATATATTAAAGCGAGTGAGCAAGTCTGTCAAGTATTTCTGTTGAGACGGATGACACCTCTGTGAAGAATGCTGAACTTCCACGCCTAAGAAGTATGAGAGATAGCCAAGGTCCTTGATAGAGAAATGTGTGGCAAGTTGCGAGGAAAACTTGTGGAGAAAAGACTTATCATTTCCTATAAGGACTATATCATCTACATACACCTAAAAATATGCCATATTGTTATTGTGGTTATAGACAAATAATGATGTATCAGAGTTAGCATACTAGAACCCAAAAGAGACAAGGGAAAAGCGCAACACATTGTACCAAGTATGTGGAGCTTGTTATAAACTTTACGAAGCCTGCAAACATAAAAGGGCTGATTAAAATCAACAAACCCCGGAGGCTGACTCATATACACTTCTTCAGAGAGGGTGCCATGCTGGAAGGCGTTATTCACATCAAATTGGTGAAGAGGCAATTTCCTGGAAACAACAATACTTAAAACAATGCAAATAGTAGCCGGCTTACAATTGGGATAAAAGTTCAGTGAAGTCAAGGCCCGGGCACTGATGAAACCCTTTAGCCACGAGTCTTGCTTTGTATCGCTCCACAGATCCATCCGAATTGCACTTGACACGAAATACCCATTTACATTCAATGATATTCTGAGACTCAAATGGCAGAACGAGTGTCCAGGTGCCATTTCGAAGTAGAGCATTGTACTCCGACTCCATTGCATCACGCCAATGGAGAATTGACAAGACTTGAGAAATAGAGTTAGGTTCAACATCAGAAGTGAAAGTGGAAGAATAACCATACCTGAGATTAGGTTTGGTAATATTATATCGAGAGCAAGTGACCATGGAATGACGAGTGAGAGGTGGCGAGGAAAGCGAGCGAACAGATTCATTCGGCAGGGGCGCAAGCACAGACTCCAACGAGAATGGAGGAGATGAGAGTGTAGGTGGATTATGGTTTTCAGTTGGGAGAAAAGGTGGTGATGTGGAGCTTTTAAGTAAGACCTCTATAGTTGAGATCCCTCCCACTTTCGGGGCGAGGGATCCGTAGTCATTCGGTGAAATCTAATCCTACTTATTCACCTACTTATTATCTTTTTATTTTCTTTGTTTCTTTTTATTTTCTTTGTTTTGGATGTTTAAGTGATGTTTAGATTATGGATTAATTTGTGATATTATCTAAATTGTGTTCCCAACTTTGATTAGTTTTATTTATGGGTTATATTTATCTTGTAATAATTTGGGATTTATGCCTTTGGTATTTATGTAATTTTGACTATGATTATGTATTGTATATCGACATGTCTCGTCGCAATTACTTTCACATAGTTGATTTGCATAGGTTAGCCCACCTGGCCACTGGACTCTTCACTTAAGTGAGACACAGGTTCGATTCTCATTGGGAACGAATTAGGAGAGGTGATATTATGAGGATTAGAGAAGGGGAAGTAAGGGTGCTTGGTGTATATTAACTACTAACTGGACTAACAACTAACATTTACCAAGCAAAAAAACCTAGTTGATTTCCATGATTATCATATGAGAATATTTTCCATTTATTACATGAGGATTAATGTGGGAAAAGTTGGAGACGACCTCTCATGTTTAGAACTACAAAATGGACACTAGAAATGTTAGATCAAGAGGTCAATTAATCTAGTGAGGGGGAACCAAACCTTAGTGAATTCATAGTAACTAGAAAGGGAATATATTACCTATGATTTAGTATCTATTTAGGGAACTCGTACGAGTAATTAGTACCTATTGGGAGTTGTTCACTATGGTCTCGATCTTATGTGCTATTTTAGGTTCTTTGTAAGGGCCTATATCCTTTTTATCTCGAGAGAGATTTTAGGTGGAAATCGTGATCGATCTTACTATGATAGCTTAAATTGTGAGACAATTAGATGTGTTACATGATTTATCCATTTGAATTGCATCATGAAGGCTTCCTTTGCATTGAAAATTCTATAAATATTTTAATTGGTTTATTTTCATGTTTTTATTATCCTTCCTTATCCGTCGTCCCTAACTAATATGAGACTATAACTTGAAGGCCATGAACCCATAATTCCCTTGGGTTCGATAAATTTTTTAATTGATCATCCCGACTATTAACGAATAATCAAGATACTAAGCAATGCAAACAACAATACCTCCGGATGGTAAGTCTGACTAACAAGATATTCTCTGAAAGTACTACAAGACTCTATTTACTTCCTACTTGAATGTCTAATTGCATTGTTCCACTAAACAATTCAAGTATTTGATTTACTAGTTCTCAGAATTAAAGTGTTTATTGGCAGACTACTCTAATTTCTAACAAATAGACAATACCAATCATGAACGCACACAAGCTAACATAGTAAACCAAGCATCACGGGCAATGACATGATATTAGTATGAAGACGTTACGAAGCAAAAAAGCAAAATCTGAATAAACCAAGTGAAATCAAAAGATTAACTGCATAAAATCACAAAAATTTTTCTAGGTCTCCAAATCAATTGAATATAACCTTCAAACCCTAGAACTGTAATGGGAATTAGCCCATAAGGTTACAATAAACACTCATGGCTATGAAATTCATAACAATAATCAAGGCAAAAGAAAAGAAAAGAAAATAGGCATGAAACTCTAGTGTATGCATAGCTCTTTGTTCCTTCTTTGTCTCTCTAATTGTCCGATCACTCTCAACTTGCCCTTGAATCCCCTTCGGATTGGATGAAAGATGGGATTGATGGATGGAGATCTAATGCGTGTGTGTGGATGGGGCATGAATTATGATGGTGAATCGATCTCTCCCCTCTCTAAGTATCTTGATCTGTTTTTATGCCTTGGGCTTCGAATCTGACTCAACTGGGCTTTTAAAACACGTTTTCAATCACTGGAAGGTGCAAATCCCAATTTCTGGCCCAAAAACATGCAACAGGAGTTGATTGTACCCAACATGAGTTGACAACATGACTCGTGTTACCCTGAAGTGTAACTCGTGTAACCCTAACACAAGTTGTGTTGATAAATCGTGTTATCGCCTGTCTACTCGTGTTTGTTGCTCTGAAATTGGATTACCTACGGACCCCAACACGAGTCATGTTGACAAGTCGTATCACCGCATGTCAGCTCGTGTTGGGTCCGTTCTTAAACTTATCGCCTGCTATGTTTAACACGTCCTTCAACAAGACTTGAAACAGACGTAACATAACTCTTGTTGGCAAGTCATGTCATCGCCTATTAAGCCGTGTTGACCCAATCTGAAACTTGGCATTCTCCAGACCTCAACACGTCTCATGTTGACAAGTCGTGTTGAGCCTTGCAAGTCGTGTTGGCCCTTTTTCCACTCGTTTCTTTCTCATCTTCGTTTTGCTTCATTTTGACCTGTTTTAACCTTCAAAACTCAACAAAACACCTTAATCATGCAAGATATGTAAACCACGAAATTCTACATGAATTTATGGCCTTATTCTAACAAAAAGGTATAATGTGAGACCGAAAAGACGTGAATTTACACTCTCATCAGTAGCGAAAGTGTTGTGGTAAGGGATGGGGTGGAGTTTTGTTTATATGGAAAAGTATCTTTAGTGAAGGTAATGTGACGAGAGGTATAAACTATGTGAGATGTGGTATTCAAACATAGGTAAGCACTCTGAGTTAAGGAATAACCAACAAAGACACAAGGAGTGGAGCGATTTATTAAAAATTTTAAAAGTGTAAACTGAAATAGAATCGAATGTAAGGTAACCAAACCAAAATACTCATTTCGATCGATTTTTTCAATTTTAACCGAATACTGCACACCCTAATCACATCGATTTTTTCCACTCACCACCGCTCACCACCCATCATCACCATCATCCGCTATCCATCCATTCATCTAACATTTAGAAGGTTCATAACATGTTTGCAATGAGAGAGATCTATCAAGACATATGAAAGAACGGAGAATCTCGTTGGATAAATGGGGTTTTTTCTTTCTCTTTAATTCCTGCTATTTAGATTATAAAATCATGGGTAATTAGACCAATTCCATGGCTTTGGTTGTTGATTGTAATACAATGGACTAATTTACTCAGGATAGTTTTAGAGTTTTGAAATTTTTAATTATGTTTGATTGATAGATCTAGATATCGGAGATGAGGTTTTCAACCAAATGTTTATTCCATTATTGAGTTTTATTCATCTTTTATGATTATGTTATTATATTTGGTTTTCGTTATATATTCATGTCATTGGCCTACGAGTGACATATGATTGAGGTTCGTTACGTGTTTCATGATTATATATAATAATCAAGGTTTGAAATTTTTTGAAATATTCTCTATATTTCCACAATATATTAGGTATTTGGAGAGTACCATTTTCTATATTGGGGGAATATATTTTTCTCTGATATCGAGGAAATATCAATGTCGGGTTTTCACAGGTAAATTTTTTGGATGTCGAAATATATCAAAGATGTATCGAGGAAATATCACTGATATATCAAGAAATATAAAAAATCATTTTAAATTACTTTTTAATGATTTTTTATTTTACTTTTATTAACTAAATACGTTTTCTGTTGTCACTAATTTGTTAAATTTGAAAAAAAATTAATATAAAAAGTGCAACATTTGCGTAAATTTAATTTTATAATTAGTTACTCCCTCCGTCCGATTCTAAGGTATCCATTTATTTTTTGCACGTGGATTAAGGAGTATTATTATTATATATAAAGTGGGTAGTTGTATTAGAGGGAAGTGGTGGGTTATATTGTGTACTTTTTTTACTAAATATGAGAAATGGATACCTTGAAGCGGACGCCAAAAATAGTAAAATGGATACCTTAGAAGCGGACGAAGGGAGTATAATATATTCCAAAATTACATAATTAATTTTATTATATTTTTTCAAGTATTTTTATGGATATCGATATCGATATTAGACATACCCATTGATGTATCCATAAATTTAAGGTACCTATATCGATATTTTAAACCTTGGATATAATTGAAGGGAATTGACCAATATAGTTCTTAATTATTAGAGGTGTCAATATTGTATGCTTGATTATCTTTACATGACCTTATGAGAAAATTTGATGATAAGATCCTAGATTTAATTCTAATCGTACTTATTGGATAGTGCTCTAATCTTAAATGATATTTAGCATGAAGTGCATTGAAAGGGAGTTAAAAGTTTTTTTGTCCCATAACTATTTAAAACTTTAGATTTTGTCCCAAAAAAAATATTTGTATTGATTTTGTCCCAAAAAAAGATATGTGTATCAATTTTGTCCCATAACTTTGAATTTTATTTCAATTTTACCCAATTTTGGCAGGAGACCTAATTTTTCGTTGGAAACGATCACGTGCGTTGCACGTGACCATTTAATTTGGGAAAATCCGATGACATTTGTTGAGGTGGCAAACCAATTAAAATTTATCCAATCATAATATGCCACATCACAATTTAATTTATTTTTTTAAAATAAAAATGCTGATTCAACATATTACAACAATTTATAAATTTTATTACATGAAAATATAAATAAAATTTAAAACAAAAAAAACAACAAAATAAAATATCAACTAAAACATAAAATCAAAAACAGAAAATTGGGAATTAGGTTGAAAGGTTCATCGCGGAATTAAGTTAAAAGGTTCATCGCGGAATTGTTAAAGATTCTTTCAATGTAAAATGAGGGCTTGATTTTATCCTCCAATGGGTCGGCCCGGCAGATAGACTCCAATTTTTCTGGTGTAGGTGGTGCTGCGGCGGTGGTAGCGATGCGGCGGTGGAAGTCGAGCAGTATTTGCCCAAGTGCTTATGCATTACTTCATCCCCTATATGACTCTTTCGCCTTTTCGCCGCCGCACATCTTTTCTCCAGATACACTGTGACGGCATTGCCTTGGCCTTTGTTGGAAAACTTCATCATCTCAACCCTAAACTTCAATTTTCCCGGTGTAGGTGGCGCTGCGGAGTTGTTGGACTTTCATTTTGGGATTTTGATTTTGCAAATGTTGGACTAGCCAATATATTTATGTTTCTTAATTTGGAATTTTGGGTTTTGAGTTTAGATTTTGATTTATAGTAGACAGATGTACACGATGAAGATGAACCTCAGGTGGCGGAGGTTGAGGGCTTGGATTAAGGGTTGGGGCTTCAATTTGGGAATGTGAGTTCTTATTCAATTTAGGGGTTAGGGTTCGTGAGTTCATCTAAATTAGCAGACCATTGAAGAAGACCCAAATTAACGCTTAGGGCTTCTGGTTTGAAGAATCGACGAATCTCTTTTGACTCGTCGGATTGCGGTGCCGCTGCCGCCACCTTGATCTGTTAGGAGTGGTTCATTTTTTCAATTTGAAAGCCTTCTTCGTCGTGTTCTTCAATTTGATCGTCTTCTGGATTTTAGTTTTTATTTAGGAATTTTATTATGTTTTAATCATTTTTTAACTTTAATAAAATAAGTTTAATATTTTACAAAATGAGGTGTAAGCTGGTGATGAGTGATATTTTCACCTAGATTTTAGTGTTTTTACGTGTATTTTCATATTAGTTTATCCGTATTTATGTATATTTTGGTGGTGTTATGTGTTTTTATGAAAATGTGTGAGAATGAGCTTAAATGTATGATTTCCTAGTAAAAAGAGATTCTAGACATGAAAAGAAAGACGTAGAAAAAAATGGAGCTCAATTCGGAGTCCAAACGAGAAAGTTATGATTAAAATGGTATGGCATTTTGCATAACTTTTTACACTTTCAAATGTTGGACTCTTTGTCAGATCTTTATATGGATAGAAAGTCAAAGAAGAGAGGATTGCGTGAGCGCAAGAATCACTCGAATCGGATTTCGGATGTGGAAGTTATGCGCGAAACGGTGAGACTGCACTGCACCTACTCGACCCAGGTACTGAGCACGCCCTACCGAGCACGACCCGTATACCGAACACGACCCATATTCAGTCAAAAGTCAGTTTTTGGATCTGTACGTCTTCCAGAAGGTTCTAGGCCCACAAATACATCATTTGGCGTGAAAATAAGACAGAAATCGTTCCTGGATCCAATCTACACCTAATTCACACCATTTTTCACACATTTTCCTCTCTATTCCATCTACCCTTCATCCCATTCACCCATCCTTGAATCCACCATCTAATCTATCATCCAAGTAGTTAGAGAAGCAAGGGGGAATGGAGATTTCAAGAAGAGGAAGAGAAGCACCATTGAAGTTATTCAAGGGAGTTTTAATTCTAATTTTTGTAAACTTCTTTGTAGTTCAATCATGGGTTTTAGAGATACAATTGTCTATGTTGTTTTCTTTGAAATTATGAGAGGCTAATCTCCTTTGTGAGATTAGCAATATGAATCGTATTGGATAATTTTTTAGTATTTTGCAATTGAATTCATATGTTGATTGGATTTACTAATTTTCTATCATTGATTGTTAATTGTATGATTTGTATTGTTGATTTGTGTTATTAATTGTCATGGGTATGTGATTAGATTGAGAAATCAATTTTATGTTTAGAATAGTTCATTGAATCATTTCTTCATACACTTCATGTGCATTATAAGTTTTAAAGAGATAGAGATATCCTTTAAGATTTAGAACCCTTTGATAGAACATTCAGTTTATTAGATCGAGAGGTCAATTGATCATGTGAAGGGACCCTCTAATTGAACTTAGTACCTAGTTGAAATTGCTTGATTGAGAACTAACCTTAGAGCCTTTTTGAGACCTTATAAATGATCTACATCTTATCCATCTCGAGAGGGAGTTTAGATAGAATTCGTGTTGAACCTTAATTATTAATCCATGACATATATGAATTCGTTGCATGATACCTAGATTTTCCATGCTTTAAGTATTGCTAGTCTCATTCTCTATCTACTTGGCTCATTCATTCATCTTCCATTCATCTATCCCATTGTTTAATTGTCATTTCTTTATTAATCCTATCCCTTTATGATCATCTCTATAAAACTATGACAAACACGAGATTGCTTTAACCCTAGTACCTTCCTCCCTGTGATTCAAAAAATTCTTTAATTAGTCATCCCGACTACAAATGGCTAATCAAATGTAGTGCGTGGTGGACATAGCTCAATTCGTTGGACGAGTTTACTTCTCCATAAGAAGATTGTCAATGGAAACTACAAGGGTAAGTCCCACCACTTTTTGCAAACTTAAGTCTCAACTTGTTTCGATTTAAGTTTGGGGGGAGAGTGTGTGGTGTGACTCACCACTTGAGTATGATTCTTATAAAATTGGGTCAATTTTAAAATTTTCTCATGAGTATTGGTTGGATTTTTTTATGATTGGTGGTGATTGAAGTGCATGATAATCCATATTTTTAATTAAATTATTGAGCTAATGGTCTTGTTGAGCATGTATGAAGGGTATTGGAAGCACGAATTGAGCTCGGAGGTAACAACTTCTACTACCAAATGCCTATTGAGGGAGTTCATTCTATACCCCCACTTCTATGTGCTTAGCATAATTTGATTTAATTTGGATTGTTGTGATTAGCATGTTACTTCATATGTTATGTTTTGAGAGGTTTACTTTTCAATCAAAGATGGGGATATTGTGAACCTAATTGATCATGGATGTATGAATGTGAGGTTAATGTTCCATTGATGGATGAATTTTTATTTTTGCTAATTATGTGTTTTTGTCTTGTTGTCTTATTTGTTGGGTCTTTCTTTTATATTTGGTGTTTTTCTTACTCTTGTCTAGGGTCGATTTGGTGGTTTGTTTTTGGGATGTTGTGAGTGATGACAAGTTATGGTGATAAGTGATGACAAATTATGATTAAGAATCTCTACACTTTCAAATTGTGACATGTTCTATTTAACTTGTTCAATTTTGAGATGAATGTGGTGTAATAAGTTCCTTAAGGACCGAGCACAAGCTTGTGAGAACTTGAACCTCGACCGTGCATATATGGTACTTCTTCATGAGTGGATCAGTTGTGTTTGATAAGCTAGAACTTGCTCAAGGACTAGAGGAACGGATTAGTGACATGATCTAAGGTCATCCTTGTTATTTGAAGTCACTGCCATATATTTTCCCACCATGAACATCATCCCTAGTCAAGACTTTGAGCCTATAAGCCTATTTCTTGTGAATTTAGCACATTACAAGCCATGATTACCCACTTAAGCCTTATATACATACCTTAGTGTGGGTGATTGAGGAGATGGTAGCTAGAAAGGTTTGATGAGACAATAAAAGAAGAAAGGAAATGGTAAACAAGCAAGAAAAATGATGAAAGAGCACAAATAAGAATGCACATGCAACCTTAACACAAGAAAAGGAGCAAAGCAACATCATGATGCTCAAAGCAAACAAAAGTATAAAGAAAGAAGCATGCATCGAAAGAAGCTCAATCCAAGAAAAGGTGATGATTAGTGCTTGTGATCAACAAAGATAAGAAATGAAGAAAGAAAAGTTAAGGAATGGAGGAAATTGGTCATCTCTTCGATTACTTACACTCGATTAGTCACTATTACCTATATTCTTCCTACCCTACCAAAGAGCCTATCATTACATCCTAAGTAAAGACCTTTTTTATCACTAATGGAAACTTTGGTGGTTTGTGAATGTAGTCCACGAGCAAGCTTATATCAAGTCGAGTCAATCGATTGATGAGTGTTGTTTTACCACTTTAAAGAGTGTTGACTGAAATTGATAACCTATGTGAGGCTTGGACTAAAAGGGACTATATTACACTTTTGTTATCTTGAAATTGAACTTGTTAATATTTTTTGCATGTTATGATTTTAATGTTTTAGGATGACTTAACATGGTTTGTAATTCTTATTACTATTGATATGTTTTGCTTATGTCCTTTTAGTCTTTTCCTAGGTAAATATCACTCCCCTTGTTTTATCATTTTTATTATTCAGGGACACACAACACCTTAAGTTTGGGGGAGTGATGAGTGATATTTTTGCCTAGATTTTAGTGTCTTTTTAGGTGTATTTTCGTATTAGTTTATCCGTATTTATGTATATTTTGATGGTGTTATGTGTTTTTATGGAAATGTGTGAGAATAAGCTTAAATGTATAATTTTCAAGTAAAAAGAGATTCTAGACGCGAAAAGAAAGACGTAAGAAAAAGCGGATCTCAATTCGGAGTTGAAACGAGAGAGAACGAGCCAAAACAAAATAAAGAAAAACAAGGGCTGCACCAACACGGCCAACACCTACATGAGCCGTGTACCGAACATGGCCCTATAAGCTGAGGCCGAGTTCCGTCGTCCGAAATACCTACACGGCCACCCCTGTGGCCGTGTAGGTGCAAAATCTGTAAAAAAATCAGAATCCTTCTAGAAGCTTCCCAATGGGTATAAATACCAATACTTCAATATTTCATCAGATTTTCGTGGGTTTCACCCCTGCACACACATCACACACTATTTCCTCCATTTCACACCATCATCTTCATCCATTATTCATTCATATCATCTACCTTCACCCTACCATCAAAACCACCATCCATTTGAGGAAAAGAAGCAAGGAAGAGAGGGGATTTGCAAGGGGAAGAAGAAGATCACCATTGGAGGCATCCAAGGGAGTTTTCATCCAACTTTTGTATTGAAACCTTATTGTTCATCATATTTTATAAGGATCTTAATGTCTATGTTGATTTCCTTTTGAATATGGTAGGCTAATCTCCCTTGTGAGATTAGCAACATGAGAGTTGTTGGATAATTTTTGGATTTGTGTATTTAAATTCATATGTTGACTGGGTAAATGGATTTTCTATCATTGATGTTTGAGATCTTGAGGTTTATGATGATTTGTGTGTTTAGTTGTTCTAAATATGTGATTAGATTGAGAAATTAATTATGTGCTTAGGATAATTGAGTGAATCATTTCATCGAACACTTCATGTGCATTATAATTGTAAAGATATTGAGAAGTCATTTAGAATTTAAAAACCTTTGATAGAACATGTGGTTGGTTTGATCAAGAGGTTGATTAATTTTGTGAAGAGACTCTCATTTCAAGCTTAGTACCTAGTTGGAATTGTTTGAGTGTGAACCAATCCGTTGAGCTAATTGAGATTCATATCTTATTCATCTCGAGAGGGAGTTTAGGTGAACTTAGTGTTGGCCCTTACTCTTATACCCATGACTCATATGAATTTGATACATGTATCCAAGAATTTTCACTTCTTAATTGTTGTTAATCTCACTTTTACTTAATTGGAAAACCACATTTCACTTATCTATCGTGTTTGCTAATCATTGCTTACTTGCTTTGGTTATTGTTATTTACGTGTTTCACAACCAACCCTTTGATGATTCGCCTCTATAAAATTACAAGAAACGTGAGATCACTCAAGTACTAGTGCCTACCTCCCTGTGGTTCGATAAATTATTTTAATTGGACATCTCTACTACAAAATGACTAATCAGTTGGTTGTGTCAAATTTTAAATTTTCATTTTTTTTATTTTTAATTTGTGATGTGGCAATTCTATTGGATGAATTTGTTTAGATGTCCAAGTCAGCAATCCTCACCGATTTCTCCCAAATTCATCCATCACGTGCAATGCACATGACCATTTTTCGACAAAAATTAAGGGCTCCGGTGAAAATTGGGCAAAATTGAAATAAAACTGACAAAATCGATACAAATATCTTTTTTGGGACAAAATCTAAAATTTTAAATAGTTAGAAAAAAACTTTTAGCTCATTAAAAGGGGATAAGATTATTTCTGATTCAATCTTTGGTTATTATTTGATTGATACCTTGCGTATTTTGACTAGCTTGACATGAGTGACTTAATATACTTGATTATTGATTCTTATGTATAAGCTAGTTTAGCCTGAATGGTTTGATATAATTCTATATGTGATTGTATCTTTAAATTTTTGCATGATCTGATTTGGGGATAAAAATTTTTTTTGCCCCATAAGTTTGACCATGTACAATTTTTGTCCCAAAAAAGATAAAATTTGGGAATTTATCTCACTATTTTCATAATTGCGCTAATGTTGCCCCGTTTTTGCTGGAATTTAATATTTTTGTCGGAATCAATCACGTGCATGTCACGTGATCATTGGATTTGGCATTTCCCAGCGGGATAAAATATTTTTTTGTCCCGTAAGTTTGGCCATGTACAATTTTTACCCCAAAAAAGATAAGATTTGGACATTTGTCACAATATGTTTATAATTGCGCCAATGTTGTCCTATTTTTCTCGAAATTTGATATTTTTACTAGAATCGATCACGTGCGTGTCACGTGATTATCAAATTTATCATTTCCCGGTGAATTTACTGACCTGGAGACACAATGGCATCCATATCAATAACAACAATAATAATATTTTAATAAAGTTACATTAAAAAAATACCCTCCATCAATGCACTCAATTCTCACGTGCCCTCCACGTACTTCCACCATCTTTGCAAACTCCCTCTTTTTGTCAATTAGAGGATCCCCCGTGTACCCTCTCACCACCATGGGCGGCAGCCTTTGGATCTTCCGCTCATGCCACCCTACTCACGTCACCAAGCTCTCCATCATCATCTACTTCGACGGTGGAGGATTCGTATTCTTGAGTGCCACCACTCCATTCTTCCACGAGTCATGCAACCGTAAGGTTGCTCACGTTCCTTCCCTCATCGCTTCCATCAAGTAATGCCTAACATTGGAGAATCATCTTCTAGAGGTGTACAATGATAAGCCATTTTGTAGTTGGGATGACCAATTCAACAATTTATCAGACCACAGGGAGGAAGGCACTAATGCTTAAGCGATATCACGTTTCTCGTAATTTTATAGAGACTAATCATCGTTGTTGATCAAACAAATAAGTAAATAGTAATCAATGCAAGTAAACAAGAAATGATCAAACAAACAAGATAAATGGATTAAAAGTGGTTTTCCAAATTGATTAAAAGTGAAATTAACAACAATCAAGAAGTAGTAATTCTAGGAATTATGTATCAAATTCATATGTATCATGGATATAGGATTAAGGGCCACCACTAAGTTCACCTAAACTCCCTCTCGAGATGGATAGGATATAAATATCAAAAAGCTCAATGGATTGGTTCTCACACAAACAATTCCAACTAGGTACTAAGTTTGAAATGAGAGTCCCTTCACACGATTAATCAACCTCTCGATCAAATCAATCACATGTTCTATCAAAGGGTTCTAAATTCTAAAGGATTTCTCAATCTCTTTACAACTTATAATTAACATGAAGTGTATGATGACTTGATTCAATGAACTATCCTAAACATTTAATTGATTTTTCAATCTAATCACACGTTCATGACAATTAACCACACAAATCAATAATACAAATCAAGCAATTAAGAATCAATGATAGAAAATCATAGATCCAATCAACATATGAATTTAAATACACAAATCCCCAAAATTAACTAACAACTCTCATGTTGCTAATCCCACAAGAGAGATTAGCCTACCATATTCAAAAGGAAATCAACATAGACATTAAGATCCTTACAAAATAAGATGAACAATACGGTTTCAAAACAAAGTTTAGATGAAGACTCCCTTGAATGCTTCCAATGGTGATCTTCTTCTCCCCTTTGCAATCCCCTCTCTTCCTTGCTCCTTTTGCCCAATTTTGATGGTATATTTAGTGGAAGGATGAAGGTAGATGATATGGATGAAGAATGGATGAAGATGATGGTGTGAATTAGAGAAAATGGTGTGTGATCTATGTGTTTTGGTGCAAACCCTTGGTGGAATCTCCAATATCTCTTCAAATGTTGAACTTGAGGCTATTTATACCCTCTCCGAGTTGGGGCACGAATTTAACATCAAATGGGCTTTTTACACACACTTACACACATTGTCAGGTGAAAATCCAGATTTTTGGCCCAAAAACATGCAACTCGAGTTGGCCTTACCCAACTCGAGTTGCAACTCGAGTCGAGTTACGTGTAGTGTAACTCGAGCTGAAGTAGCTCAACTCGTGTTGGCTAAGCGTGCACCCGCCTGTTCGGTCGTGTTGCGAGGCTCTGAAACTGAAAATTCTTCGGAAGGCAGCTCGACTCGAGCTAGCAACTCGAGTCGCAGCTTGCAAGTCGAGTTAGCTCACTGTATGATTTTTGGTCGCTGCCCTGTTCCTAGCTCGACTCGAGTTGCAAGTCGAGTTGGACCTTGCAACTCAAGTAAGCTCTCTAGATGATTTTTGGACCTAACTCGACCTTCTCTCAACTCGAGTTGCAAGTCGAGTTGGACCTTGCAACTCGAGTTGGGTCTCTGGACCCCAACTAGTCTCGAGTTGGCAACTCGAGTTGCACCTTGCAACTCGAGTTGCCAACTCCATAGCTTGTTTCTTGCTCGTTTCAGCTTTCGCCTCCATTTTTCACCTGTTTTCAACATATTTAGGCTCATTCACACATATTTCCATGAAAACACATAACACAACCAAATTACATATAAAATACGGATAAAATAATATGAAAATGGACATAAAAAGACACTAAAATCGAAGTTAAAATATCACTCATCACACCCCCAAACTTAAAGTGTTGTGCATCCCCGAACAACGAAAATGATAAAACAAGGGAAAAGAGATTTTCACCTAGGAAAAGATTAAACGAACATAAGTAATAACACATCGATAACAATAAGAATCACAATTTATGCTAAGTCATCCTACAACATTAAATTCATGACATGGGAAATTAACAAGTTCAATCAAAAGAAAATAAAGTGTAATATAGTCCCTTTTGGTCCAATTTTCACAATGGGTATCAATTTCTCTCAACACTCTATAAAGTAGGGTAAATCAACACTCATCAATCGATTGGCTCGACTCGCTATAAGCTTGCTCGTGGACTACATTCACAAACCTCCAAAGTTTCCATTAGTGATCAAAAAAGTCTTTCATTATGGATGTAATGATAGGGTCTTTGGTAGGGTAGGAAGAATATAGGTAAGAGTGACTAATCATGTGTAAGTAATCGAAGAGATTGCCAATTTCTCCAACTTCTTCACTTCTCTTTCTTCCTTTCTTATCTTTGCTAATCACAAGCACTAATCATCAACTTTCATTAGATTGAGTTTCTTTCAATGCATGCTTCCTTCTTCAAACTTTTAAATACTTGAGCATTTTGTTGTTTCTTTGCTCACTTTCTTGTTATGAGGTTGCATGTCAATTCTTGTTTGTGCTCTTTTCATCATTTCTTACTTGTTTACTATTTCCTTTCTTCTTTTGCTTTCTTTTCAAACCTTTGTAGCTACCATCTCATGAATTACTCACACAAAAGGGTAAATATATAACGTTCATGTGGGTAATCAAGGCTTGTAATGTGCTAAATTCACAATAAAAAGGCTTTAAGGCTCAAAATTGTTAACTAAGGATGATGTTCATGGTAGAGAAATATATAGCAATGACTATTAGTGACAAGGATGGCATTAGATCTTGTCACTAATCTCCACTAATCGGGCTCATTTCTATAGTCCTTGAACAAGGTCTAGCTTATCAAACACAACCGATCCACTCATGAAGAAAAACCATGTATGCACGGTTGAGGCTCAAATACTCACAAGCTTATGCATTGGACCTTAAGGAACTTATTATACCACATTCATCTCAAAATTGAACAAGTTAAGTAAAACATGTCACAATTTGAAAGTGTAGAGATTCTTAATCATAACTTGTCATCACCTATCACAACAACATGCCATCACTCATGTTCAAAAATAACTCACGATATCCGAAAAAAAACCACCAAAACAATCCCTAAATAAGAATAAAAATACACACAAAACACATAAGAAAATACTCATCAAACAAGAAACAACCAAAAATACATAACATGTAAAAATAAACAACACCATCATAAGAAAATGAAGCACACATTCATATCATCCATAATCAATTAAGCTCACAAACATCACATCATTGATTGAAAAGAAAATCCAAAATTACGAAAGTAAACCTCCCACAAACATACCAAATGAAACAATATGCTAATCATATCAATCCAAATCAAATCAAATTATGTTAAACACATAGAAGTGGTAGGGTGTAGAATGAACTCCCTCAATAAGCATTTGGTAGTAGAAGTTGTTAGTTCCGAGCTCATTTCGTGCTTTCAATACCCTTCATACATGCTCAACAAAACAATTAGCTCAACAATTTCATTAAAAATGTGGATTATCATGCACTTCAATCTCCACCAATTGGACCAAATCAAACCAAAAATAATGAGAAAATTTTCTAAATTAGCCCAAAAATACGAAAAGTATATGCTTTCAAGACAAAGTATGTCATACCACACCATATCCCCCCAAACTTAAATTGAAACAAGAGTTTTGAATTAAATTTTTCAAAAATTGGTGTGACAAACTTACACACTTCAAGTCAAGCACCCTTCGTATCTTTTAAAACTCTTTCTTCTCACAAGCACAATCCACCTACAAGGCCAAAAATACAAAATAAAAAGAAATATTTACAATCCTAAACTACTAAAAGGATACGATCTTTTAAGAGGTGAAGGTATCCACATATACCAACTCCCTTTGAGGGGGAGAATGATAATGTTTCACCCTTTGACCATTAACCACAAAAGCACTTTTATCTAATCCTTCAAGCTTCAAGGAACCATCATCTCTAACCTCAATCACCAAGTATGGACCGGTCCATTTGGAATGAAGTTTTCCGGAGAATAACTTAAGTCTTGAATTGAACAATAAAACCTTATCCCCAGGAATAAACTCCCTCATTTTGATCCTTTTATCGTGCCATCTTATGAGCTCTCTTTTAAAATCCTTGAGCTTGAATAAGATTCTTCTCTAAACTCTTCTAATTCAACCAATTGGAGACTCCTTTTCTTTCCGAATTCTTTCTCATTAAAATTCAACTTCCGAAGGGCCCATAATGCCTTATGCTCCAACTTCACGGGTAAATGGCATGCATTTCCATAAACAAGCTTGTATGGAGAAAACCTAGGACGGTCTTGTAGGCCGTTCGATAGGCCCAAAGGGCATCGTCAAGCTTAGAAGACCAATCCTTTCGATTTCCATTGACCGTCTTCTCAAGTACAAGCTTCACTTGCCTATTTGATACCTCCACCAAGTCATTTGTTTGAGGATGGTAAGGTGTAAAAACCTTATGCTTCACTCCATAGCCATTCAAGAGCTTCTCAATAAGCTTGTTGATGAAGTGAGTTCCCCCATCACTAATCATGGCCTTTGGCACTCCAAATCTAGCAAAGATGTTATTCTTTAAGAAAGTCTTGACCACTAGAGCATCATTTGTCCTTGTTGGGATTGCTTCCACCCATTTAGACACATAATCCACCGCAAGCAATATGTAAAGGTAGTCATTGGAAGGCGAAAATGGGCCCATGAAGTCCATCCCCCATACATCGAACACCTCAACTTCAAAAATATTCCTCATGGGCATTTCATCACGTTGCCCTATGCTTCCAATCCTTTGGCACCTATCACACCCCTTGATGTACTCCTTACAATCTTTGAACAAAGTTGGCCAAAACAACCCCGATTGTAGGATCTTTGCCCCCGTCTTTTGAAACCCAAAGTGTCCTCCACATGGTGAACTATGGCACATCTCCATGACACTTAACTTCTCTTCCTTCGGGATACACCTCCTTATGATCCCATCCGGACAATTCTTAAACAAAAGAGGATCATCCCATAAGTATTCATTGACATCATGATAGAACTTCTTCCTTTGAGATTTGGTGAGATGATCCGACTTGAGGCCATAAGCTAAATAATTCACGAAATCCGCATACCACGGCCTCCCGATCTCACACAACGTGTACATCCATTGAAAACCAACTTGAAGAATCTCTTCATCCAGAAATACATCCTTAATGAACTCCATGGTTCCCTCTTCATCAATATTTTTCAAACGTGACAAGTGGTCGGCTATGACATTTTCGACCCCCTTCTTGTCAAGTATCTCCACATCGAACTCCTGCAACAAAAGAACCCAACGAATTAGTCTTGGTTTAGTATCTTTCTTACTCATCAAATACCTAATGGCGGCATGATCCGTATAAATAATCATTTTTGTGCCAACTAGGTATGGATGAAATTTTTCAAAAGCATAAACCACGGATAAAAACTCTTTTTACGTTGTGGTGTAATTCTTTTAATTTGTATTGAACATCTTTGATGCATAGTAGATTGATCGAAACTTTTTCTCCCTCACTTGACCAAGCACAACTCCCAATGTATTGTCACTTGCATCATAATGGAGCTCAAAAGGCTTACTCCAATCGGGAGAGACGAGGATTGGAGACGAAATTAAGGCTTTCTTGAGCACCCTAAAAGCATCAAGACATTTATCATTAAATTTAAATGGAGCATCTTTTTCAAGCAATTTACACAAAGGTTTGGCTATGTTAGAAAAATCCTTTATAAAACGTCGATAGAACCCGGCGTAGCCAAGTAATGATCTAACCCCTTTTTTATTTTTTGGTGGGAGAAGATGTTCAACAGCTATAACCTTCGCCCTATCAACTCTCAAACCTTTCTCCGATATATGATGCCCAAGTACGATACCCTCTTGAACCATAAAATGGCATTTTTCTCAATTCAAGACTAGGTTTGTATCTTGACATCGCTACAACACCATAGAAAGATTAGCCAAGAATTTATCAAATGAAGACCCAAACACGAAAAAATCATCCATAAACACTTCCATCACATTTTCAATCAATCCTCCAAAGATGACTATCATACAACGTTGAAAGGTGGCGGGGGCATTGCACAACCCAAAAGGCAATTTATAGAAAGCAAACTTGTCATACGGACAAGTAAAAGTTATTTTTTCTTGATCCTCAGGGGCAATCATGATTAGGTTGTAACTCGAGTAACCATCTAGAAAATAATAATACTTGTATCCCGCCAACCTATCAAGCATTTGATCAATAAAAGGCAAAGGGAAATGATGTTTATGAGTGTTTTCATTAAGCTTCCTATAATCACAAAACACTCTCCAACTCATTTTTACCCTTGTAGCAAGTTCTATATCAAATTTCGTTTTAACAATGGTCAATCCCCCTTTCTTAGCCACAACATGCAAATGACTCACATGCGGACTATTACTTATGGAATAAATAATATTAGCATCTAACCACTTCAAAACTTCTTTCCTAACAACCTTTTGCATAATGGGGTTCAAACGATGTTGAGGTTGTATGCATGATTTACTCTCATCAATCAACCTAATGTGATGCATACAAATAGTGGAACTTATACCTTTCAAATCATCAAGACTTCACCCTATAGCACTTTTATGATCTCTAAGCACCCTCAATAATTTATCAAGCTCCAGAGGTGAAAGGGATGATGATATAATTACCGGAAAGGTCTTGTCGTCCCCCAAGTATGTGTACATAAGGTGATCGGGTAATGGCTTCAATTCTTCATTTCCCTTATCAACCTTCTACTCTTCATTCTCGACCTCTAAATGGAATATACTCTCTCTTTCCATAGTACATCATTTTGGCTTCATCTTCTTCCATTTCCCTACAAGAATTCAAGTCATGTAAGCAATTATTGATATCATCATCTTCTAAACAATATAAAGAAGGAGTAGAATTTAAGGATAAAGTAAGAGAATGGCTTATGCTTGTCTCAAGAGGATCCTTGGATAGGAAAAATGGCAAGTTCTTTTGAACAATCTCATCAATTAATTCAATCCTTCTACATTCTTCTTTCTCATCTGGATGCCTCATAGCATTTCTCAAAGAAAACACAACTTCTTATTCATTCACCCTCAAAGTCAATTCCCCTTTATGCACATCAATTAAAGCCCTTCCCGTGGCCAAGAATGGACGTCCCAAAATCAATGGAATATTTGCATCCTCGTCCATGTCAAACACTACAAAATCCACCGGGAATATGAACTTTCCAACTTTAACCAACACATCCTCAACTATTCCCTTAGGATAAGTCAAAGACCTATCCGCAAGTTTCTTGAAGATGGACATAGGCATCAAATTGATACTAGTCCCAAGATCACAAAGAGCTTTATGAACTTCACTCTTACCCATCTCACATGGTATGACAAAACTCCCCGGATCTTTGAGCTTTGGAGGCAACTTCTTTTGGATTATGGCACTACACTCCTCCATCAAGTTGATGGTCTCATTCTCCACTAAGCACCTTTTTCTTGCCATGATGTCTTTCAAAAACTTAGCATAGTGAGGCATTTGTCTCAAAGCATCCGCAAAGGGTATATTGATGTGAATTTTCTTGAAAATCTCCAAAAACTTTGCAAACTTTTCATTAAGCCCCTTCTTAAAAAATCTATGTGGAAAGGGAATAGGCACTTGAGTTTTTGGTATGCCCCAACTATCCCTTTCCAACTCCACTTCATCCTCTTTCTTTTTCATTGATTTGGTTCTTTGTCATTTCTTTTCAACAATTTCCTCCGACTCAACCACATCCATTTCATCATTTTCTTTAGCTTCAACTTCACCTTCTTCCACAAACTCTTCCTCAACCAAGTTTTCTTCAACCTCCTTCTCTTCTAACTTCTCATTTTCCATAGGTATAAAAGGTCCTTCATAGTTTGTTCCACTCCTCAAAGTGATTGCCTTGCATTGCTCTTTTGGATTTACAACAGTGGTAGAAGAAAATTTTCCTTTCTCGTTCGCACTCAACGAACTAGCAAGTTGACCAACCGAGTGCTCCAAGGCTTTGAACCTTCTATCATTAGCTTCATCAATCTTTCTTCTTGTCTCATCTTGAGCTTTGTTCGATGCAATTAACTTTTCAATGAGTTCTTCGATGGTTGCTTTCCCTTTATTATTTGGCGCTTTAGCTCCCGGATGATACCCCGAGGGATAAGCAACCGCATTGCTCGGGTTTGAATAAGAGAAATTATCTTATCTCCTTTGTTGTTGTGGGTATGAGCTTCCACTTCCTTGACTATTGAAACCTCCTTGCCTTGGTGGGTAGTTTCCTTGGTTGTGATTGAAATTACCTAGATAATTATTTTGATAGTTGCCTTGGTAATTCCTTCCTTGCATGTATTGCACATCCTTCACACGTGGCATTGTCATAGCCCATTGTTCCCCACTAATACTATTTGGAGGAAGCACCCCTTGCTCAATTTGCCATTCCACCATGTTAACTCCTTGATTCACACCTTGACTCAAGCTCATTTGTCTCATTACCTCTGCCGCTATCATCTCAACACTTGGCAAACTTGGCTCCACACTAGCACTCTTCACACTAAACTGTTGTCCTTGATCGAAGCTCTCAAATCCATAGCATTCACTAACTCTCTTCGATGGCCATTGATATACATTTGTAGCTATCTCATCAAATATCCTTATTGTCCTTTCTGGAGTTACACCAAGTATGGATCCACCCGCCGAAGCATCAACATAAATTCTTTGCCCGTTTACCAAACTTTGGTAGAAAGCCCCACTTCTTGATTTTGTGGAAAACCGTGTTGTGGACAC
The DNA here is from genome assembly GCA_023678885.1 of Pogostemon cablin. NCBI lineage: Eukaryota > Viridiplantae > Streptophyta > Magnoliopsida > Lamiales > Lamiaceae > Pogostemon > Pogostemon cablin. The sequence continues at coordinate 20,362,335 of CM042994.1, read as the reverse complement.
TTGCGTAGCATATCCTTAAACTTTTCCCAAGCTTCATAGAAACTCTCTTGAGGTATTTTTTGAATTGAGTAATCAAGCTCCTCATTTGAAGCTTCTTAGAAGGCGGAAAATATTTGTTCAAGAACATTTGTGCAAGCTCCTCCCAAGTGTTACACATACCCGGAGTGATCGTAGATAACCATGTTCGAGCACGATCTCTCAACAAAAACAGAAACAACCTCATCTTGATGCAATCCTCGCTCACCCTATTCATCTTCACGGTGTTGGCAATCTCAATAAATTGAGCTAGATGAGCGTTAGGATCCTCATTCGGAGTTCCACTAAATTGTTGCTCTCTCACCATAGAAATCAAGCCCATTTTAAATTAAAAGTTGTTGGCATTGATCGGTGGACCCATCATTTGTGATATTGCCCTTGGCATGAAGAAATCCCAGATCACCCTTGGATCTACTTGAGGCCCTCGATGCACCGGAGGTGGTGGTGGAGGTGCATAAGCATGTTGAAAACTTGTTGAAGCATGGCTTGTTGCACTATTTGTTGAAGCAAAGCTTGATTGTTAAGTCCTCCAAAATTTTGATGAGCTTGTTGAGGAGGATTAGCATTGACTTTGGGTGCTTGTGCATTGTCTTGCACATTTTGCACTCTGTCTCCGTCATACTCAACGTCAACACGTTCATCTCGATTGTTCTCTATTAGATTGCTCTTTTTGGTTTTGTTCTTCTTTCTCCTTCTTTGAAAAGTGTGTTCAATTTCTAAATCAATAGGTTCAACTTGTTTCCCTTTTGACCTTGTTTGCATACACCTTCAAAATAAGAGAAGTTAGAACAAGATTTTCAAAAGAAAAAACAATAAACAATAAAAATTAAAAATTAAAAATTGTCTTTATTAAGATCACTCGAAATGATCCTTCTTCAAGCTACTAGCAACCGTTGCCTCCCCGGCAACGGCGCAATTTGATTAGCCCTTTTGTAGTTGGAATGACCAATTCAACAATTTATCGAACCACAGGGAGGAAGGCACTAGTGCTTAAGCGATATCACGTTTCTCGTAATTTTATAGAGACTAATCATCGAAGGGATTGTTGATCAAACAAACAAGTAAATAGTAATCAATACAAGTAAACAAGCAATGATCAAACAAACAAGATAAATGGATTAAAAGTGATTTTCCAAATTGATTAAAAGTGAAATTAACAACAATCAAGAAGTAGTAATTCTAAGAATTATGTATCAAATTCATATGTATCATGGATATAGGATTAAGGGCCAACACTAAGTTCACCTAAACTCCCTCTTGAGATGGATATGATATGAATATAAAAAAGCTCAATGGATTGGTTCTCACACAAAAAATTCCAACTAGGTACTAAATTTGAAATAAGAGTCCCTTCACACGATTAATCAACCTCTCGATCAAACCAATCACATGTTCTATCAAAGGGTTCTAAATTCTAAAGGATTTCTCAATCTCTTTACAACTTATAATTAACATGAAGTGTATGATGACTTGATTCAATGAACTATCCTAAACATTTAATTGATTTCTCAATCTAATCACATGTTCATGACAATTAACCACACAAATTAATAATACAAATCAAACAATTAACAGTCAATGATAGAAAATTATAGATCCAATCAACATATGAATTCAAATACACAAATCCTCAAAATTAACTAACAACTCTCATGTTGCTAATCCCACAATGGAGATTAGTCTACCATATTCAAAAGGAAATCAACATAAAGATTAAGATCCTTACAAAACATGATGAACAATACGATTTCAAAACAAAGTGTAGATGAAGACTCCCTTGAATGCTTCCAATGGTGATCTTCTTCTCCCATTTGTAATCCCCTCTCTTCCCTGCTCCTTTTGCTCAATTTGGATGGTAGATTTAGTGGAAGGAAGAAGGTAGATGATATGGATGAAGAATGGATGAAGATGATGGTATGAATTAGAGGAAATGGTGTTGATCTATGTGTTTTGGTGCAAACCCTTGGTGGAATCTCCAATCTCTCTTCAAATGTTGAACTTGAGGCTATTTATACCCTCTCCAAGTTGGGACACAAATTTAACATCAAATGGGCTTCTTACACACACTTACACACATTGGCAGGTGAAAATCCAGAGTTTTGGCTCAAAAACATGCAACTCGAGTTGGCCTTACCTAACTCGAGTTGCAACTCGAGTCGAGTTACGTATAGTATAACTCGAGCTGAAGTAGCTCGACTCATGTTGGCTACTCGTGCACCCGCTTGTTCGGTCGTATTGTGAGGCTCTGAAACTGAAAATTCTACGGAAGGCAGCTCGACTCGAGCTAGCAACTCGAGTTGTAGCTTGCAAGTCGAGTTAGCTCACTGTATGATTTTTGGTCGCTGTCCTGCTCCTAGCTCGACTCGAATTGCAAGTCGAGTTGGACCTTGCAACTCAAGTAAGCTCTCTAGACAATTTTTGGACCCTAACTTGACCTTCTCTCAACTCGAGTTGCAAGTCGAGTTGGACCTTGCAACTCGAGTTGGGTCTCTGGACCCCAACTAGACTCGAGTTGCCAACTCCGTAGCCTGTTTCTTGCTCGTTTCAGCTTCCGTCTCCATTTTCACCTATTTTCAACATATTTAGGCTCATTCACACATATTTCCATGAAAACACATAACACAACCAAATTACGTTTAAAATACGGATAAAATAATACGAAAATAGACATAAAAAGATATTAAAATTTAGGTGAAATATCACTCATCATACGACGACCTCATGGACGAAATGTAGTGGGCTAAAACCTAAGCACTCGCAGGCCATGACGCCAACCCTTCGATCGAAGATTTTGCTAAATTCTCTAAGGTTTTCCTAATGGAAAGCAGCATCACCAACAACATGGTCTACCACATGGGGATGCGTGCACTTGATATTGATCTACATATCACAATTAGAATCACGAGATTGATAATGAATCATTCGTTCTTCAGTGGGGTGCGAAAGACTGAATCAAAGCTAAAAAAAGCCAAAGATCCCATCCTCCTCTGCATGGCTCCGAATCACGTGGCTGCTCGCACTGTCGGAGGGTACGGATCGAGGCCATGTATATTGTGATCCGTTTGTTGGTGGTAGGCCCTTGGAGGAGAAGATTCGACAGTTGCCGCCCATGGTGGTGAGAGGGTACACAGGGGATCCCTGATTGACAAAAAGAGTGAGTTTACGTAGATGGTGGAAGCACATGAAGGACACGTGAGAACTGAGTTCATCGATTGAGGGTATTTTTTTAAATTAAATTACCAATAAAATATTATTATTGTTAATGTGGATGCCACTGTGTCGCCAGGTTAGGAAATTCATCTGGAAATGCCAAATCCGATAATCACGTGACATGGACGTGATCGATTCTAGTGAAAATGTCAAATTTCGGGAAAGATGGGACAATATTGGCGCAACTATAAAGATATTGGGACAAATGCCCAAATCTTATCTTTTTTGGGACAAAAATTGTACATGACCAAACTTACGGGGCAAAAAAATCTTTTACCCCACCAGAAAATGACAAAACCGATGATCACATGACATGCACGTGATCGTTCCGGCGAAAATATCAAATTCCGGCGAAAACAGGGCAACATTGGCACAATTATGAAGATAGTGAGATAAATGCCCAAATATTATCTTTTTTGGAGCAAAAATTGTACATGGTCAAACTTATTGGGCAAAAAATATTTTATCCCATCTAATTCATTTGTTCAGTGAAGTTGATTTAATTAATTAAACCTGAATTGCTATAAAATTATTTGTCTTTCTCTTTTGAAACACTTGTTTAATTTCTGTATTAGTTATTCTTTTTATTCTTATTTAATTTCGGCAGTTCTTATTTTTAATTAACCTGAACTTATCTTTAGGTTATCTTAATAAAAGTGCTGAAAATCATAATTTTAGCTAACTCTATTCTCGTAGATTCGATAATTTAACTTGGTCATGTTCAATGCTACAATAGATCTTGTATGAGTTTAAAATATAAATTGTCCCGTACATTTTTTCCTTATTCGAAACGGCCCCAAAATAGTTAAGATATTCATTTTCGTCGCACATATTTAAGTTTTCTTTCAAATCGCCCCAAAATAATATTTTTCACCAATTTCATCCCATAAATTTTGTAAAAGCACCGATTCGCTCCCATGAAATTAGAAATTTTTTATATTTTATAATAAAAAATATTTTTTTGTGAGAATTTAAAAACTTTAGGACTAATTCGGAGAAATTAGTTCTTGTGACAATTTTAAATAAAGTAAATTTGTATGAAACTATTTTAATTTTAAACTCGGTCTTGTATTCTTGCAAGTGAGTAATTCTCTAAGGAGAAGATAAAGGGTGACATCTACCAAAAAGGAAAATGTATATCCCCTCCATCTCATTTCAATCTTTGCATATTTTCAATTTAATAGTCCACTTCAATCTTTACATTTGGGGCCCACATAAAACAATTAATATATCATCATAGGACTCACATCCAATACTAATACAACTACAAACTATATATTAAAATATTATATTTTTTAACCCACTATATAGTAAAATATTATATTCATTAATCTCCATTTGAAAAGTAAACGTAAATATTTATACGAGACTAAGGGAGATTTTTGTTTTGGGACAAATCAAAATGAATACCTTGTTGCACCTCAGATGGAGTAGTTATAAACCATAAGATTGGGTAATAAAATAGATCATGGTAAAATTATTATTATACCCCAATAATTAATACTCCCTCCGTCCCAAATTCAAGTTCACATTTACTGTAGATACGGAGTTTAAGAAAAGTCACTTTTTGACTTACTTTTGAGGGTAGTATAGTATTTTTGGGTAATAAATAAATGATAAAGTATGTTATGTGTGTTAAAAATGTGATGACAATTTTGAAATTAAAGTATTTTAGAGGGATATTAGTTTGTTGTTTTTTCCTTTTATGGAAGTGTGAAGTTGAATTTGGGACGGACCAAAACGGAAAGTGTGAAGTTGAAGTTGGGACGGAGGGAATATTAAATTTCACATCTTCATCTCAACTAGTTTTTCACGCTTTTTACATTAGTCCATCCTAATGCACTCATCATCATGCACCTAAAAGTAGTAAAAGTTTAAAAATAAATAGCCTTTTAATACAATATATTTTTAAAAATATTACTCTCACCTAACTTTCATAACTTACTTTATCATTTATTATTAACTAAAAAATTATATTACCCTCAAAAGTCAGTAAAGTTGATAAAAAAAGTACTCCCTCCGGCAACTTGAAAGGTAATCGTTTATTTTTTATGCGTGGATTAAGGAGTACCCCCTTCGTCCGCTTTCAAGTGTATCATTTTTCCATTTTTGGCTCCGTCCCCAAGGGTCTCATTTCCTTTTTTATATACATATGGGACCCACACACACCCACTAATACAACTAAAAAAATGGACTCACACCTCCACTAATACAACTATCCGCTACACATTAAATAATAATACTCCTTAATCCACGCGCAAAAAGCAAATGACACTCTTAAAGGCGAAAGAATGGAGTATTATTATTATATGTAAAGTAGATAGTTGTATTAGAGGGAAGTGGTGGACTATATGTTATATTTTTTTACTAAATAGAGAAAATTGATACTTTTAAAGTAAACGCTCAAAATAGTGAATACCTTGTAAATAGTTAAAGGGAGTAATATTTTTTTTTAACTTCACAACTATCGTTAAAAGTGAAGAGTAATGCAAGACGAGGGAGTAAGTAATATTAAACATTAAATCTATAAATAAAATAATATACGACACTTTCATACGAGTTTCACACTTAACATTGCCTTACATAGTGCCTTACATGGAGTATATATAATACTAATATATACATATGCTAGCCGCAAAGTTAGAAAATTTAACGAGCATTATTCTAACATTAATTAATGTTGGGGCACACTTTTCCTCTCCTTACATTTCCCTCTCTTTCTTACCTTTGTGGTGAATAATACACCTAATCTAAAAGCTTAAATGGGTAGGGAGATAATAATTTAATATTTAATTAATTTTTTAACATATAAGTGGGATTAATTTTGTATCAAGCTCTGTATATGGATTTTTTTGATAAATGAATGACTATTAGACATAAACTCTGAACTGTTAGATCATGACTCTAATACCATATTAAAATTACTCTCTCTTATATATTCCGTGATTCTACTACATACCAACTAGTATATCGTATCACGCCCTAAATCTCCAGATGAAAATTTTGAATTAGTCCATTTTATATATATATATATATATATATATATATATATATATATATATATTCTATTGGGGTCCAATTCTAATTTCTAACTTCCGCTGTTCTGCGCCGTTCGTGGTAGCCATATTCCAGTCAGACCCCTTATTATTTATACGTATATATATGTAGCATTTTGTTTGTGTTAATTGAAGATATTAATGGGAGGCCTGATCCAAGGAGCAGCCACGGGAGCAGCTTTTGAACTGCTGTTCTTATCTGTTGTCGATGCAGCCCGGAAAGTTTGGATACGTGTACTTGGAGGCGTGGATTAAAAAAATTTGTATTTAGATAAAAAAAAAAGTTTGGATAATTTCAAGTAAATAAAATTGTTAGAACTAATAAATAAAGTGTACAAAGTAAGTTAGTTGTTTTTATTGTATAGTGGGTAGTTGTATTAGTATTGTGTGTGGGCCTTATAGAGATATATTAATTGTTTTGTGTGATTCTTATTTACCAAAAGTGGAAATGCAGCTATTATATTGGAACGGATTAAATTGGCAAAATGCACCTCTTTCATACAAATGGAGGGAGTATTTATAATAATATTAATATTCTTAGAGAGTGTTTGGTTCCTTATACTAACTAGCAATCATAACTCGTTCGTTGCACGGATATGGTTGATGTTTAATTTATTTATTTATTTTATTTTTTACATATACCCTTCCGTCTATCCTAAAAGTCTTTATTTTACCATTTTGTGTGTTCACTCCAAGTATATCAATTTTCTTTTTTTTAATAAAATGGTCTCACATATGAATCACTATTGATTACTCCATATACAATAACCTACTATACATAAAAAAAAACTTATAATTCACGTGAAAAAAATAATGACCACCTTTAAAGTATGCGGAAGGATTATCACATTATAATTTTTTAAGATAGAGGTTTGAAAATTTGTTTAAATAATTTGAAAAAAATTAATTAAAATATTATTTTAAATATATATATATATATATATATATATATATATATATATATATATATATATATATATATATATATATATATATATATATATATATATACTACCTCCAATTCGATAATAATTTTTACATTCCTAAAAATGTGGAGTAATTATTTATAACACATTGCATAAATTTTATAGAAAAAACAAGCAGTAATTTTATGGTAACGTAAAAGTATTATGTTATTAAAATACATGAACTTTTTCTCATTTTTTAATTTTATCACGAACTATCTTTTTCATCAAAAAAATACATGAACTTTTCCTCTTTTTTCGATTTAATCTCGGACTTTCCTTTTTATCAATTAAATACACAATTTTTTTTATATTTTCTCAATTTAATCACAAAAATTTTCTTTTTCAAGTTAAATACATTTAATTTTTGTTTTACGGTTCAATTCTAATTCTTATTTTAATAATAATTATAACTAATTTAATTAATATTAATCAATACACATTAAATATTTAAAATATGAGACATAAATTATTTATATTATTAAAAATTTTATAAAACAATTCATATACTAAGTATATTTATAAATCTAATAAATTAGATCGTAAATAAACGATCAATATTAGTATATATGTGACAGATAAAATAATATTTATGAAAGTATATAAACTAGTGAATTTTAATACGTTAAACTATTCATATATTGAGTATATTTATATACAATAATATGACATTAAATTATATTTATAAATAAATTTCCTATGATTTTTTATTAAATTTTAATACGTTAAACTATTCATAATATTCAGTATATTCACATATTAATTTTTTTAATTAAAGTTATTTTTATTAATATTAGAATTGGATAAAATTGTTACAAAAATATATGTATTTAATTAAAAAGGGAAAAAGTTTATGATTAAATTGATAAGGTACAAAAAGATCACGTATTTTATTGAGAAAAAAACTTTGTGATTAAATCGGAAAAACTGAAAAAGAAAAAAGGTCATGCATTTTTTTAACATAAAAAAATGGTCATGATTAAATTGAGAAAATAGGATAAAGTGATGTATTTTAATGCAATTAACCCTAAATTTGAGATAAAAAAAAGTGTGAAGTTATAGTATGTAGGAATAGAGATGACAATGGGTAAGGTACCCGCTTATTTAGGATACACATACTCATATCCGTTTAAATATTAATTATCCATATTCGTACTCATCTCATTTTAAATTAATATTATAAAAATTAGTATATTATATTATTAATTAAATATAATATAAAATCTATTATTTAATTTTGTGGTACCTTAAGAGTGTTAATATTGTACTATATATTATTATGTGCATAAATTTTGAAATTATAAAAAAGTGTGAAGTTATAGCATGTAGAAATAGAGATAGCAACTGGCAGGGTACTCGCATATTTTTGGGTACTTATACTCATATCCGTTTATTAAACATTCGTCCTATTAAAAAAATGTATTATCATACTCGCACCCGTCTCATATTATTTATCAAAACTCACAGGTTATCCGTACTCATTTAATATTCATTTATTTTATCTATATTTATATTTATTTATTGTTTAAATTAATTTTTTATTATTAATTAAATATAATATTAATTCTCTTTTGATATTGAATTAATTATATTTTAGACAAAGTTTACAATAAAAATAAGTTTTTAACATAAGAAAATATTTTGGACAATGAAATTAATAATATACAAAATTAATAAAATATTACAATAATAAAGATAAAGATTGTGTAAATGATGTTATCTATTCCCATTAAAAACAAAACAAAAAATATTACTTTTGACTATAAATTTCAATTAATAATTTAGATATATGAATTCATATAATAAAAAATAATTAACCTTTAAAAAAATTTAAAAAATAATTTAGATATATAAAAAGACTATAAAAAATATTTAAAATAAATAAAATATTACAACAATATAGATAAAGATTATCCAAATGATATTATGAATTCACGTAAAAAATAAAATTACTTAGATATATAAATAATCAATTGACATATATATAATATGGTAGACTAAGAAAATGAATGGATGAGATAAAATAAAAAAACAAAATAAATGGATGAGATGTTGTTAAAGATTGGTAATCACAATTAAAAGATAGATGTTACAATAACTAATAAAAAGCCAAGATTTAATATTACCATTTACCAAGCTAAATTAAGTATGTTAAAATGGGAGGAGCTAAATTAGGTAGATTAAAATAGGAGAAAAAATTTGATTTAATTTTGACTTTTAAAGTGTGTTTTATTTTATATATATATATATATATATATATATATATATATATATATATATATATATATATATATAAAGATCATTAGGTGAATTAATAAAGCTGAAAATATCAAAGACAAAGAATGTGGAGTTTAAAACATATTTCATATCTTTTTACTTTATTCGAAAATGTACAAAATAGTTAGAATATTCATCTTCATCCCAAATTTTTTAGTTTTGCTCTGATTTCGTCCTAAAATAATATTTTTTTTACCAATTTCGTCTCATTACTTTGACAAAGTACCGATTCAGTCTCATCCAATGGAATTAGAAAAATTGAACATTTTAAGTAAAAAGAACCATATTAGTGAAAATTTAAAAACTATGAGATTATTTCGGAGAAATTAAGTTTATTGAAACTATTTTGAGTAAAATAAATTTGTATGGGATGATTTTGATTTTAAACTCCAAAAAAATATGTATAAGAATTGTCTTAATTATTTATTAATTTCATGGGATATTGCAACTCACATTCCCCATAGATTGTAATCTAACGGGCTCTTTACTCTCAACAACTCACGGGCTTAGAAGGAAATCAAGTCTAATTAATAGAATTAATATGTAAATTTTCTTGTTTTTAATAATTTTTTTTAAATTCATAAAATATTATTAACTTAATATGAATCAAATACTCTCTTACCATACATAGCTACAATAAAAATGTCACAAAAGTAAATGTCACATACTTTTGGAGTATTTATTTACTCACATTCCACAATTTTATACATTTTCTCCTATGCTATGGTAATTTCCGATTTAATCACCTAAGTTAGGTTTTTTAAAATAGAATACTTAGTTACAATAAAAATGTCACAAAAGTAAATGTCACACACTTTTGGAGTATTTATTTACTCACATTCCACAATTTTATACATTTTCTCCTATGCTAATTTCCAATTTAATTACATAAGTTAGGTTTTTAAAATTCTATTTTAAAAATTGTCTCCGTATATACCTACAAATTTTATTAATCATCAACTCACGCATCTATCTTCCATATCTTATACTTCCTCCGTCCCGCCCAAAGGCTGCTGTAACAACAAATATTGTATTTATAATAAAATAAATACAAATTGAGTACAAGGATAATTTCAGATGGATATAATTTGAAAGATATGTAAACGGGTTACAATCTCAATTAACCCTCTGATTCTTCTCTCGAACCAATTTGGCTTGACTTGACTTGTTGACTTGACTTTAACTGGAATGTGTGTTGACTGCACTGAATGTATTGACAGCGTGTGTATTGAGCCGGATCTTCGAATGAAGCTTGTCCGAGCTCGGATGTGTAGTCTTGACGTAGATCCGGAGGCGTCGAGCCTTTGTTCGGATTGAACGTTGACTTGAAGACTTCTTATGATGAACGTCGTTCAATTTGGTAGAACACCGTTGACTTTACAAAGACAGCTGGATGAGTCTGACTGGAAGAAACGTCAAATCTGAGGGGCTTAGCACCTTGATCTCAGGTCGAGTGTTGTTTCTGACCAATGCTGGATCGGGGGGGTGTAGAACCTTGATCTATGATTGGAGACGGTTGGCTGGAAGAACGCCGGATCGGAGGGGCTTGACACCTTTATCTCTGATTGGAGGCGGTTCTTGACTTGAAGATGCTTGAAGATCTCAAGGGAGCACTGCTCGTATTCTTAATCTCTTCAGAATCATCTATATCTTCGGATATTTTAGTATATTCAGATGTTGTAATGTGTGTGTCTGGAATGAATGGATGAGGACTCCTTATATAGGTGAGGAATGAGCATGCCCCATAAATAACTTGCAATCTGATTGGTCCATGACAGATTTGACCCGATTCTGTGAGCTTGGGCCGTTCCAAATATAACACAGCTTGAATGGTCATTGCTTAATTTGACCTGATTCTGGAACCTTCCAGACTTTATTTGACTTGGGAGTCAAGTTTTACTTAATTTAAACCCTACTTAATTTGTTGGGTTTTAAATTAATTATCAATTATTTATTAATCTATTTTAGGAATTAATTTATTAAATCCCAAAAATAAATAATTAATTGATAATTATTGCATTAATTTGCCACATATTTTTCTTTAATAGGCAATAAAATTCAAGTGCTTACAAATGCCCCCTCGCATTTTGTTCACGGACGCCTTTGTGTTGAAGTGAACAAATTGCGATAATCCATTCTTGATCAAGATGATTGAATTTTATTGCTTGCTTCACCAACTTGATATGAATAGCCTGAATTATGACTGAACTTAGTGAAGTGCTAAGTTGCCTACGTACCTCTTTGAAGAGAATCAAGTCATAACATAGTTCAAAGAGACAAGATTTGATTTAAATGGGGGGCCGTACACATTTTATACTCATGTGGGCCAGGAGTAACATGCAATTTAAGCTCGTATGTCGAGGAGCGTTGGACTTGAATTTGTTGACAATTTATACTCGTGTCAATGAGTCTTGAATTTGAACTTGTAGACATTTATACTCGTGTCAAGGAGCCTTGTGTGGACATTTTTCACTCATGTCGAGGAGCTTTGTGTGTAGAGAGTTTATTATCTTCCCAAGAAGATTTTATTTGATGTGTAGATAGTTTAGACTCATATCAAGGAGTATAGTGTGGATAGTGTTTGCTCGTATCGAGGAGCCTTGAATTTGATTTGTGTTAGATAGTTTAGGCTCGTATCAAGGAGCATGACTTGAGGTTTTTAGATAGTTTAAGCTCATATCAAGGAGCGTGACTTGTAGATAGCTTTAGCTCATGTCAAGGAGCTTGATTTGTAGATTTTAGATAGTTTAACCTCGTATCAAGGAGCGTAATGCAGATAGTTTTAGCTCGTGTCAAGGAGATTTAATTTGAGTTAGACAGTTTAAGCTCGTATCAAGGAGCATAATGCAGACAGTTTTAGCTCGTGTCAAGGAGTTTTGTCTTGATTTATCAACAGTTTAATGCCCCCAATCTTGGGATGCACTATTTTCTCTTGCTTCAACTTCATTTCTATTAATCTTTATAGAAACTGCAGTCTTTGTTTGTGGTTCCTCTTCTAAGGGCTCATCGAAGGACATGTATTCAAACTCGTAAGAGTCTTGAATAGAGGGACATTCGATGTCATTTGATGTCAGGCTTAACTCCATGTCGTAAGCTCTTGAAGCCAACTCTTCAAAAGTTTTTGGCCGAATTCCTTGGAGTATGTAGCTAAGATTCCATTGCATCCCTTGAATGCACATTTCTATAGCTGAAGTTTTTGATAGCCTTTCTTTGCAATTGAGGCTTAGACTCCTCCATCTATTGATGTAGTCGATGACATATTCTTCATCTCTTTGACGAGTATTTGTTAGCTCCATCATGCTAACAATTCTTCATGTGCTATAGAAGCGGTTGAGGAATACTTTTTCCATTTGCCCCCAACTGTCAATGGAGTTGGCTTCCAAGTCGATGTACCAATCAAAGGCATTTCCTCTTAAAGATCGGACGAATTGTCTCACCATGTGATCTCTGTTGGTCTCAGCATCATTGCATGTCTCGATGAAGTGCACCACATGTTGTCTCGGATTGCCTTTGCCGTCAAATTGTTGAAACTTGGGAGGTTGGTAGTCAGTTGGCATCCTCAAGTTGTCAATCCTCTTTGTATATGGCTTGGCGTATGTTGAAGAAGATTTTGAGCTTCCTTCAAACTTGTCTTTTATCATCTCTAAAACGATGTTCTTCAGTTGGTTCACAGGAAGCATTTTGTCAGTTGAAATTTGTATTTCTTCTTCAACTGGCTTATTTTCAAGAGGATCGTGTTTCGCTGAGTCTTCTTTCTCGTGCTCATCCCCAACTTGTTTCTCATTTGCATGACTTGTCTCCACATTCTCCATTTTCTTCATAAGTATGGAGATTTTTACGTCTTGAGCTTCTATGTATTTGTTGAGTCCTTCAATGGCTCTTATCATACTTGCGAGTTGATCCTCAATGGTCATAGCACTTGTCGTCATCACTGCAGCTTCAGTTGAGGTAGATGATAAGCTTGGCGTAGAGCGAGGAGTTAAGCAAGTAGAAACATTTTCACCACTCTTGTCTCCATGTAATGGCTTGTTGAGGGTAATCCCCACCATATGGTTTTCCTCTACGGAGCCTTCGGGAATACTTCTTGTAACGACTCCAACCTTTTCAGTTTGCAACTCTGGAGGCTTTGATGCAACAGGCCTTCGTATCGCAATCTTGAGTGGAGTTATCTTTTGAATCTCTTCAGTTTGCAGCTATGAATGCTCCAAGGTAGAAGGTCTTCTTATTGCAATCCTGAGAGGAGTCATGCTTTATATCTTCGAGCTTGTAGAGAGAAGAGATGAGAGGTAGAGACTGTCCCACTGGGCGTGCCAAAATTTGTAACAACAAATATTGTATTTATAATAAAATAAATACAAATTGAGTACAAAGATAATTTCAGATGGATATAATTTGAAAGATATGTAAACGGGTTACAATCTCAATCAATCCTCTGATTCTTCTCTCGAACCAATTTGGCTTGACTTGACTTTGACTGGAATGTGTGTTGACTGCACTGAATGTGTTGACAGCGTGTGTGTTGAGCCGGATCTTCGAATGAAGCTTGTCTGAGCTCGGATGTGTAGTTTTGACGTTGATACGGAGGCGTCGAGCCTTTGTTCGGATTGAACATTGACTTGAAGACTTCTTATGAAGAACGTCGTTCAATTTGGTAGAACACCGTTGACTTCACAAAGACAGCTGGATGAGTCTGACTGGAAGAAACGTCGAATCTGAGGGGCTTAGCACCTTGATCTCAGGTCGAGTGTTGTTTCTGACCAATGCTGGATCGGGGGGTGTAGAACCTTGATCTATGATCGGAGACGGTTGGCTGGAAGAACGCCGGATCGGAGGGGCTTGACACCTTTATCTCTGATCGGAGGCGGTTCTTGACTTGAAGATGCTTGAAGATCTCAAGGGAGCACTGCTCGTATTCTTAATCTCTTCAGAAGCATCTACATCTTCAGATATTTTACTGTGTTCAGATGTTGTAGTGTGTGTGTCTGGAATGAATGGAGGAGAACTCCTTATATAGGTGAGGAATGAGCATGCTTCATAAATAACTTGCAATCTGATTGGTCCATGATAGATTTGACCCGATTCTGCGGGCTTGGGCCGTTCCAAATATTACACAGCTTGAATGGTCATTGCTTAATTTGACCTGATTCTGGAACATTCCAGACTTTATTTGACTTGGGTGTCAAGTTTTACTTAATTTAAACCCTACTTAATTTGTTGGGTTTTAAATTAATTATCAATTATTTATTAATCTATTTTAGAAATTAATTTATTAAATCCCAAAAATAAATAATTAATTGATAATTATTGCATTAATTTGCCACATATTTTCCTTTAATAAGTAATAAAATTCAAGTGCTTACAGCTGCATTTTGCTTTTTTGCATGTGGATTAAGAAGTATTATTATTTAATTTGAAGTGGGTAGTTGTATTAATGGGAGTGTGGGTCCCATATTTTAATTGTATTGAGGGGATGGTTAGATCACATGTGTGTAAAAAATAAAAGGGAACCCTTTTAGTTGGATGGCCTAAATGAAAAAAAGTGGGATGGAGGGAGTATCATATTAAAAAAAAAAAAAAAATTCCTTTATTCATCATTTTCTTATCTCTCCCTCCTATCACATTAGTTAATAATATTCTCTTACATATACTCCCTTCCTCCTCCCTTCCATCGAAACATACGCACTTCCTTTGTAAAGCTTCCTTCGTACTTTACAAAGAAAGCGCGTACGTTTCAATTGGAGGGAAGAAATATTATTTTTTATTTTTTTACGCATTAATTTGACAAAATTAAAATTCAAGAAATTAAAATCAAAATAATATAGATTATGAATACTATTCATTATTTATTAAATCTACGTAAACTTAAAATAAATTGAATTAAACTCATCTAACCAAACTTTTTATTCATCCTTTATTATTTTTCATTTAATTAGCCGTGATTATGGATAATTCTTATTAGGGTTGCAGTTTTTTTTTCCCCATTTACTTTTTAAATGATAGGCCCACACAACTTTCATTGTCAACATGCTGGTGATTTCCGGCATCTTTCACAAAACCCTGTCAGTGACTGTCACTACAAAATCTGGCCGTTTTTTGTGAAATTAAAACGGAGTTTTTTATAATACATGATCTATCAATTAAGAACAAAAAATAAAAAAGAAAATCTAATAATTAGAAACTAAAAAATATGTAACGTAACTGTAAGAATGTGTCGTTGATTAATATTTTATTTAATGATGATAAATTATAAAAATAAAAGTTTTAAAACATATGTTTAGTATATGAAATTTTAATATAATTGTTATTAAATTATTTTAAATGATTTTACAATTTTAAATTCTGAATTAATAATTTTATATCTTTCTCTAAATTATATAATGTATAAAATAGTATTATATAATGTTTGTTACTTACTCAAACCCATAAACAAGTTCATATTTATTATTTATGTTCATCTCATAAGTTCACACACTTAAATAAAATAAAATAAAATAAAACAGCACAATTCAACAATCTCATAATACACTGAAATTTTAAAAATTTTATCACTTTAATTTTAAAATCAACACTTTAATTCTAACTAACATTACGTACTTCATAATTTATTTATTACTAAAAATATTAAAATACCCTTAAAAATATGTCAAAAACAATTTCTCTTAATTAATTATGTATTTACAATAATTATAAACTTTATCATGGGATTGATGAAGTATATTGAGAGTTTGTCTCTTATAAACTTGGTTTACCATGCATCCTAATTTTATAAAATTATTTTTTAATAATAAAAATGTATTCTTTAGAAACATGAACTATTACTTTTTTAAATGAAAAATATTTTTCATCTCAACAAAAATATAAAAAACACAATATATCATAATTTAAGAAATACTAATATTTTTTATTCATGAGCTAGTATCACTTTGAAAAATAAGTTTATATGTACTAAAAAGTAATTTCGATAAAATATGACAAAAGGTTGTTTGCCTTATATTAGGTAGAATGTAAAATAAATTAATGGTTAATGGAATAAAAAATTCTAACCTTTACCTTAGTTGCAATTTAATCCAAACTTTTGGAATTGACAAAAAAATAACAACTTTTAATTGTTTTGCAAATCCCACCCACGGGCAGCAACATACTGCCCTAATGATGATGTGACAATTTTCACTCTATCGGCACCGCCTGCTCTGCGCGAATGGAGGCGATCAGCAACAGATCTTGCAACGACTTTGGTGAGTGGTGTGTAGGAAATTAAATACATATGTTCATAAACTTTTAACTCTATTATGATTAAATGAAATAATACCGTAGAGTGGAAGCTTACCTAATCCAATGAATCCTTTAGGCGGAACACGAATTCGGAGATCAATAGTTTTATGTCCTTCCTAAACTAAGCCTCTTAATTCCCACTCTTAATCTCTTCTAATGGGAAAATAGAGAACTGTGTACGGCTTAATATTTTGGGGACCATAACCTGGGAGCCTTTATCTACTCAATTGGCCCATATCAAAATATTATAGCCCATGGACTTATCAACTTAATTAGATCACTTAATTAAGTCCATAAAATAATTGAATAGCTAATACAATTGCATAATAATATATTGCCCATAATTAGATTATAATGGAAATTAAAAATTTCCAACAATCTTCCACTTGGGCTATATATTTCTCAAAGCAATTATATCAAGAGTCCTTGGTTGCGCAACTTTAAGATATTTCTCTTCAGGCTATACTTAACAATCTAGTCCATCTCATAAACTATTATGGAAATACCGCGGCATTCATCACATTACAAATCGTGGTTAAACCCCAATCACCATATCAGTATACTTAATGACATAGATCAAATGCAGAATGAGTTCAGCAAAACAGGAAAATAATATAAACAGGCTTTGAAAATCAAACAAGATTTCTTTGAATTCTTTCACCCTCAACACGCATCACAGCTTTAAACAATTAGAGCTTTCTTGGTATTTATTATGTGAATGGACTAAAGTTAATTTGGAACATTAACAGTTTGGAGAAGTTTTGCTGCTGGAGAAGTTTTACTACTGTACAAAAATGCAAAAGAAATATGGAGAAGACATGCAATGTATGTGAGATTATAGTCGTATTTATTTACTGTTGTGTTTGACATTATTTGTAGCCTTTAATTAAGGAGTATACTTAATTCTTTACATTTTGTTTTTTTTTTTTTGGGTGTAAGCCTATATTTGAGTCTTTGCATTGCTATACTTTCCTGTAATGGTCTTGACATTGTGGCCTATGCACTTGAACTTGATTTAAACTCTTATTTGAGTCTTTATATTATATTTATTTCATAATTAATTAGTAATAAAATATAAATATTTATAAATAAAAAATATATTAAACGGGAATGGGTAACCAACGTGTAACGCCCCGGGTTACGCTATGGGATTGGGGACGCTACTAGATATACATTTCCCGATATAATAATAAAGGGTAGGGAATGCACAGCGGAAATAATATAAAATCCCCAAAGCATTAACATAATAAAGTAAAAGTTCCATAGAGATTATTACATATTAGCATCTACTCACCCGAGTAGAGTGAAATATCCAAAACAAGTACGTTCAGATGATATATCTTAAATAAAGTTCTAACAGAATACTAAAATATGAGTCATAATATAAAGTCTTCTAAGAGCTTAGAACATCTGCAAGAGCCTCTTCCTCTTCTAAACCTTGTTCTGAAAATTAATATGGGATGAGCGTCTAAAATACACTCAGTGAGTTAATTTAAATGATTGCACAGTTAAAAATAAATATTCATGCCAAACATATCATAAAATGTAACATATGCCAATTTAATAAAATAATTTTGCATATTGTCGTTCGATAACTAAATAAAAATATTTTAGACCAAACCGTCATCCGATAACTTGTGTTAGTTGGTATATGTGCACCGAGTCATCACCCCAGTACGATGATAGCATACTTTAAAAATACATTTTAGTACTGAACCGACGTAGCCAGTAACTTGTGTTAGTTGGTACATGTGCACTGAGTCGTCACCCCGTACAAGTGTTAGTAGAAAAATATTTGTCATCAAACTAAAAGCACACATGACACATAACACGACATATAAGTAACACATATCATATTGTAACATAGCAATCATGACATAAAATTGTAGCACTCGGTAAATAGTGAAAATTACCCCACCTCAAACTTTCCAGGGAAATAATAGACTGGACTACACTTGCTCTTGTTCAGTTATGCCTGCAAGGGTATACTAAACTGAGTTCTACTTATATTAATAATTCCTATACTAAAATTAAATTTTTAACATTATCATATAATTAAAATAAACTAATTATTAACTTAAGAAAAAATATAAATAATTAATCGTTAAATAAAATAAGTTAAAGTAACTTAATAAATAGAAATACATATTTTAAAATTTTAAATATAATAATTTAACGATCATATTTTACAACTTTAGTAATAAATCGTAATATTATAAATATGGATACAAATTATATTAATTTAAAAAAAAATGAATATTAAATAAAGATTCTACTCCTAAAATAATAATAGTGACAAAAATTATATTTAATATTTAATATAAAAAGTTAATTAAATAATATATATATTAAATAAATAAAATAAATAAATAAACATAATTACTAATTAATATATAATTTATAATTATAATATTATTTAATATTAAAAATGGTTATGCGCATGTGCGCAGACGGCAGAACCATTCTGTTTTCAACATTAAGTTTCAAATATTTATATATATATATATATATATATATATATATATATATATATATATATATATATATATATATATATATATATAAATTGCAATCAAGTCTCTGCTTTATATCAAATTCTTGTTTAAACTTAACCTAAACTTTAACCTTATTACAAAATGACATAACTTGAATTATACAACTCCATTTGAAAATTCGAAAGTATGTATGGAGTCCTCGCAAGACGAGGATCACATGCATACCAATTTTTCATGAAAATAATGAAGTTTAAAGGGGACAAAATTTTTGTACGAAGTGGTTATCTTCCAATTTTCTCCATTTCACGTCCAAACTCAAAACTAATTATATATTTGTGATCCTAGTGAGAAGTGCTTCAAAATGGCCTATAATATCAAAGTTATGTCACAACAAAATAAAATATGCCACTAAAGGGGTATGGGCTTTGTCTTAGTTTATATAACACATACCATATCCATTTTATAAAAGAGTTGTATATTTGAAACCTACACTTCGAGACAATCATTTACATATATAACATGATGAAAATAAATTACAAAAGAAAGATGTGAAAGAGGTCAGCGTGTTAATATATATATATGTATGTGTGTGTATATATGATTGGTATATATATATATATATATATATATATATATATATATATATATATATATATATATATATATATATATATATATATGCATATATTATATATAAGTGAAGGCGTCAAATAGTATCATATATATATAGAAACATATATATATCGATACATGTACTACATATATGTATATATATAAAGTCATACTTATAAATATATATAGCAATATATAAATGAGAGAGAGAGTTACCTTAACTGCTCCCTCTCTTCACTGCAACACAACGAAAGTGAAAAAAAAGTATATATATAGAAAGGGAAGTAAATCTTTTCTTCTTATCCAATCTTATCAAATCTTACCACTTGGACTGCAAGTTGATTGCCTACGTCATTCTCCAGTCAAAAATGGTAAATATGTAGGTATTGTTTACTATGTAATAATTAGGCAGTATATACTAGGGGTGTGCACGGTGCGATTTTGCGATTATTTTGATAAAATTTAAATTGCATTATTATATGATGTTCGGTTTGACAATTAGATTAAAATTACAGTTTATCGATTAAAATTTATAATGCGGTTTTAGGCTTTTTTTGCGGTTTTGCAGTTCGACGGTTAAAATTTAACATATTACATAACAATACAATACATATGGATGTATAAAAAAAATAAATACGTGTGCATGCTTAATTTAAAGTGTTCTTCACCCTTACAAATAAATATTATAACGATGATCAAATTAGATAATGAGATATAAAGATATGAAATTATAATTTAAACTCTATAACCAACTCAAATAATATAATCCTTGTGACTTAAAGCAAACTTTTATCAAAATTAGTTCTCAATCCAAATTAGTGTATATCTTTTTACCTCTTCACTAATACATAATTATATATGTATACATAATATATATTTAATTTTATAATTTAAATAATAGAGTGCGGTGTGGTGTGGTGTATTTTTAGATAAAAATTGAAATTGCACCATTCAAGGTGCGGTTTTCTCCAATAAAATTAACCGCGATTTAGGTGAAAAAACACTAAGTGCGGTGCAATGCAGTGCGGCTCGATTGGTTTTTACGGTTTTATAAAATTGTTGCCCACCCCTAGTATATACCTCTTATTATTAATAATATTAGTGGGTATTACATCCATCCCTACTAAAAAAATAAAATTTCATCCTCGAAATTTCACTTACTAGGTAATAGTAGACCCGGATATTTATTTCGTATGTCTTCTTCACGTTCCCACGTTGCTTCCTCTTCATTGTGTCGGCTCCATAGGACTTTGACTAAAGTAACTTCACGATTCCTTAGCTTATGAACTTTTTTGTCAAGAATGGCTTTGGGAAATTCCTCGTACGATAAGTTATCGTCAATAGCTATAACCTCGTGATTAATAACGTGGCTTAGATCAAATACATATTTCCGTAGCATGGACACGTGAAATACATCATGCACTCCAGCTAATTCAGGTGGTAAAGCTAATCTGTATGTCATCTCGACGATTCGTTCCAAAATCTCGTAAGGCCCAATATATATTGGCTTGAGTTTTCCTTTCCTTCCAAAGTGAGAAATTCCTTTCATTGGTGAGACTTTGAGAAAAACTTTATCTCCTTCCCGGAACTGCAAATCCTTGCGTCTCTTATCAGCGTATGACTTCTGTCGATTTTGTACTATCAAGATTCTTCTTCTGATCTTCTCAATTGCTTCCACTGTCTTTTCTACTATCTCTGGTCCTAGAACTTTCTTCTCACCAACTTCGTCCCAATAGAGAGTAGATCTACACTTCCTTCCATAGAGTGATTCGCAAGGAGCCATGTCTATAGTGGCTTGAAAACTGTTATTGTAAGCAAATTATATCAGTGGTATGTATCTTTCCCAACTTTTCCCAAAATTTAGGACACATGCCCTCAACATGTCTTCCAATGTTTGAATAGTCCTTTCAGATTGACCATCGATTTGCAGATGAAATGTCGTGCTAAACTTTAGCTTCGTGCCCATCGCGTTTTGTAAGCTGTGCCAGAATTTTGATGTAAATCTTGTATCTCGATCTGAAACTATAGAAACTGGTACACCATGTAATCTGACAACTTCTTCTAGATAGATTTGTGCAAGCTTATCCATTCCGTAAGTCATTTTGACTGGAAGAAAATGCGCTGACTTGGTCAAACGATCCACTATCACCCATATAGCTTGATTTCCTCGCACTGATCTTGGTAAACCAGTAACAAAATCCATTGTGATATGCTCCAATTTCCACTCAGGAATCTCTAATGGCTTCAAGAGCCCTGAGGGTCGTTGATGTTCTGCTTTCACTTGCTGGCAAGTCATACACTTTTGGATAAACAAGCCTATATCCCTCTTCATATTTCTCCACCAAATTGCATTCTTTAAGTCTTGATACATCTTGGTTCCTCCTGGATGTACTGTGTATGGAGTACAATGAGCTTTTGACAAAATTTCCCTAATAAGATTCTCATTTTTAGGAACACATAATATTTTTCCAAAGATGAGTGCCCCATCTTCAGTGAGAAATTCATCTCCATCTTGAAGTTCCTTGACGCTATCTCTCACGGAGGGTTTAATCAGTGACGCAGTTAACACTGCTTCAATGCTACTTGGAGGTATCACGACTTCCAAACTAATCCGAGAGAACTCAGCCACCAATAATTCTTGGTTTGTTATGGAGCAGGCTAATTTCCCTTTTCCCTTTCTGCTTAGAGCATCTGCTACCACATTTGCCTTCCCTGGATGGTACAGTATTGTACAATCATAATCCTTGACTAATTCCAACCATCTCATTTGCCTCATGTTTAACTCCTTCTGTTCGAAAAAGTATTTTAAGCTCTTATGATCCGTATAAATTTGATATTTTGTTCCATATAGATAATGTCTCCAAATCTTCAAGGCATGTACCACCGCTGCCAATTCTAGATCATGAGTTGGATAGTTCTGTTCATTGATCTTGAGTTGTCTAGACGCATAGACAACTACTTTATCACGTTACATCAGAACACATCTCAATCCTTGCTTTGAAGCATCACTATATATGACAAATTCTTCTGTCCCATCAGGAATTGTCAGTATAGGAGTGGTGATCAATTTCTGTTTAAGAAGGTTGAAACTCTTTTCACACTCTTCCGTCCAACAGAACTTAATTTCCTTGCTAGTTAATTTCGTCAAGGGCCTTGCAATCTCTGAAAATCCCTCAATAAATCTTCTGTAATATCCAGCCAATCCAATGAAACTTCGTATTTCTCCTACATGCATAGGTGTCTTCCATTTCTCTACTGCTTCCACTTTAGTCGGATCCACCTAGATTCCTCGAGCTGACACAATGTGCCCAAGAAAGACAATTTTGTCTAACTAAAACTCACATTTCTTGAATTTAGCATACAACTTTTCCTTTCTTAGTGTCTCTAGAACGATTCTCAGATATTATCCATGTTGTTCCCGATCTCTAGAATACACTAAGATATCATCAATGAACACGATCACAAATTTGTCTAAGTACGAGTGGAAAACACGATTCATCAAATCCATGAAAATTGCTGATGCATTGTTAAGTCCAAAAGGCATTACTACGAACTCATAATGCCTGTAACGTGTTCTAAAAGCAGTCTTCGAAGTGTCGCTCTGCTTGATTCGCACTTGATGATATCCAGATCTCAGATCTATCTTGGAAAACACGCTAGCATCGCCCAGCTGATCAAATAAATCCGCAATCCTTGGCAAGGGATACTTATTCTTGATGGTAAGTTTATTCAGTTCTCGATAATCGATACACATTCTAAAAAAACTATCTTTCTTCTTTACGAACAAAACAGGAGCTCCCCAAGGTGAAACACTAGGGTGTATGAAACCCAAATCCAAAAGTTCTTGTAACTGGATCTTCAATTCTTGCAACTCCTTTGGTGCCATTCGATAAGGTGCTTTTAAGACTGGTGCTACTCCCGGTACTAGATCGATTGTGAATTCTACTTGCCTTTTGGGTGGCAAGCCTGGTAAGTCTTCTGGAAACACATCTATGTATTCCCACATAATAGGAACATCTTCTATGCTCATTTTTTTCGCCTTCACTTTCCACCATACTTACTAAGAATGCTTGACATCCATCTTTCTTCATCATTTTAATTGCTTTCATTACAGATATAACTCGCGGTATTACTCCAACTTTCGCTCCGTGAAATGTAAACTTCTCATCTTCTGGGAGTTGAAACTGTACTTCCTTCTCACGACATCTTATCACAGCATGATTATCTATAAGCCAATCCATTCCTAAAATTACATCAAAATCTTTCATCTCAATTACGTGGAGGTCTGCAAGTAGGACTCTGTCATTCATCCCTATTTTCACATTCTTGCACAACTTCATGGTTCGGATTGAGTTACCCGAAGGTATACTAACCTCAAGAGTTGATTTGTCTGACTCCTCACAATTATTTTCTACTTTCTTATACATCTTAGCAGATATGAATGAATAAGTGGCTCCCGTATCAAAAAGTATAAGAGCAGGTGTGCCAAATACTGATAGCATACCTGTCATTGTTTCTGGTTCTTCCTCATCTTCTTGTTGTGTCATAGCATATGCACGTGCTGGTCTAGCACTCGATCCTCCTACTGCTTTAGACTTTGGGCATTCTAGTATAGTGTGTTCCTGTTGACGGCATCGATAGCATATTCTGATTCCATACAAGCATGCTCCAAGGTGATTCTTTCCACATTTTGGGCAGGGAGAATTTGTTCCAACTTGCGGTGGTCCTGATCCTCTTCCAATTTTTATTTGCTTGTTCTGAATATTATAGTTTCCTTTCTTTGCAGGTATTTTCATCGCCTTTTTGTTCTGGTTGCTGATGTTCTTCTGTCGAGACTCAATTTCTTGAGCTCTGAAAAATACATCTTCAAAAGTCATCATCCCTTGTCCAACCAAGATAGTGCTGATCTCAGACCGTAATCTCTTTTCAAATCGTCTAGCTTTCTTCTCCTCCATGTTGACAAGATGTGTGGCAAATCTAGAGAGTCGATTGAATTCACTTTCATATTCGAAACACTCATTCTCCCTTGTTTTAAGTGCAGAAATTCACTTTCTTTTTCGTCTCGGAATGACTGAGGCATGTAGTTTTGAATTATCACATCCTTAAAGTCTTCACATGTCATCCTTGCTTTTTGTTCAGGTATTTTGGTGCGTCCGTAAGCCTCCCACCAGAAATCAGCTTCACCCACGAACTGGAAAACAGCGCACAAAATCTTCTGTGCATCATTGTAATCGAGATAGGTGAAAATCTTGTCCAACGATCTCAACCATTTTTCATCTTCCGCAGGTCCTCCGTTCCATTGAATGTTGGTGGATTGAAACGTCGAAATTGTTCAATTACCAAGGCTGGTTCATTTCTAGGAATAGGTTCTGGTGGTGGTGGTGGTCGTGCAGAGTTTGCCTAAAATTGTTGAGTCAATCCCCGAAGGATTGTCACTAAATCATCTCTTGGATCGCCATAAACGTTCTCAAGATTCTCATTAGTAGGTAGGTTTTGTGGTCTTCTCCGACTCATGATATGATAAAAGTGTTATAGTTATAATAGTACTTCAATCAATCATAACAAATAAGATAATTAAAAATATAAACATTTATATCCGCAAAATTTGTGCCATTAAGGCACTCGAAACATCACTGTTAGTCATACATCAGTAGATTATGCATCATAGAGTACTATCTCAAAAGGACCTATCGAGTGCAACATCTAAATACATATATGCATATATATACACACACATACTACCCACTTAAGGGTCAAAAGATTCCTACTATAGGAATATGTCGCTACTACTTATAATAAGAGTCATAGCAAGCCTAAGTCAGTGTGGTCTATCTAGTCAATCACTTCCCCATCACCTCCAGGCCTATCCTCTCCAGGCTCCTCTGTTGTGGCTAGAATCTCCACCTGAACAACTGCCGGAACTGGTGGTGCAGGTGGAAAGAGGCTGAGAAGCCAGGTATGAAACATAGATTCAATGTAGGCTAATTAGTTCACTATAGGGGGTCCAGGAGGAATCACGAACATCTCATGGTATATATTAAGGGCAGTGTCAATCCAAGACTCAGGTACAGTATTCATTAAGAGGAGACAGTGGCCAAGATCATCCATTTCATCATTTCCTTGTGCATCTAAAGCTCGCATAAGGACCATCATGCTTATATGGGTTCCCAGGTCTTGCTCTTCAGTCCTCCCCCAAAGTTGTGCTCTGAATATTCTCCGAGCATTAATTTGGTCAATGTCCATCTGATTTACAAGTTAAAAACCCACTCTAAGTTTATTTAAATATCAAAGAACTTTAAATATTTAAAACAAGTCAGGAAATCATATAATGTAATGATGTCATAATCTAAAGGAATGAGTTGTCCTAGGGATGTAGTATTATGACCTAAGTTAGGTACTTGAGCAAGTCTGATATAAACTGCTCTGATACCATGCTGTAACGCCCCGGGTTACACTATGGGGTTGGGACACTACTAGATATATATTTTTCGATATAATAATAAAGGGGTAGAGGATACACAGCGGAAATAATATAAAATCCCCAAAGCGTTAACATAATAAAGTAAAAGTTGCATATAGATTATTACATATTAGCATCTACTCACCCGAGTAGAGTGAAATATCCAAAACAAGTACGTTCAGATGATATATCTGAAATAAAGTTCTAACAGAATACTAAAATATGAGGCATAATATAAAGTCTTCTAAGGGCTTGGAACATCTGCAAGAGCCTCTTCCTCTTCTAAACCTTATTCTGAAAATCAATATGGGGTGAGCGTCTAAAATACACTCAGTAGGTTAACTTAAATGATTGCATAGTTAAAAATAAATATGCATGCCAAACATATCATAAAATGTAACATATGCCAATTTAATAAAATAATTTTGCATATTGTCGTTCGATAACTAAATGAAAATATTTTAGACCGAACCGTCATCCGATAACTTGTGTTAGTTGGTATATGTGCACCGATTCGTCACCCCAGTACGATGACAATATACTTTAAAAATACATTTTAGTACTGAATCGACGTAGCCAGTAACTTGTGTTAGTTGGTACATGTGCACTGAGTCGTCACCCCGTACAAGTGTTTGTAGAAAAATATTTGTCATCGAACTAAAAGTACACATGACACATAACACGACATATAAGTAACACATATCACATTTTAATATAGCAATCATGACATAAAATTGTAGCACTCGGTAAAGAGTGAAAGTTACCCCCACCTCAAACTTTCCAGGAAAATAGTAGACTGGACTAAACTTGCCCTTGAATCTCATGTATGCCTGCAAGGGTATACTAAAATGAGTTCTAATTATATTAATAATTCCTATACTAAAATGAGTTCTAATTATATTAATAATTCCTATACTATAACTAAATTTTTAACATTATCATATAATTAAAATAAACTAATTATTAACTTAAGAAAATATAAATAATTAATCGTTAAATAAAATAAGTTAAAGTAACTTAATAAATAGAAATACATATTTTAAAATTTTAAATATAATAATTTAACGATCATATTTTACAACTTTAGTAATAAATCGTAATATTAAAAATATAGATACAAATGACATTAATTTTAAAAAAAAATGAATATTAACTAAAGATTCTACTCCTAAAATAATAATAGTGACAAAAATTATATTTAATATTTAATATATAAAGTTAATAAAATAATATATATATATATATATATATATATATATATATATATATATATATATATATATATATATATATATTAAATAAATAGAATAAATAAATAAACATAATTACTAATTAATATTTAAGTTAAAAATTATAACTATAATATTATTTAATATTAAAAATGGTATGCACATGTGCGCAGACGGTAGAACCATTCTGTTTTCAACATTAAGTTTCAAATATTCATATATATATATATCATAAATTGCATTCAAGTCCCTGCTTTATATCAAATTCTTATTTAAACTTATCCTAAACTTTAACCTTATTACAAAATAATCCAACTTGAGTTATACAACTCCATTTGAAATTCCAAAAGTACGTATGGAGTCCTCGCAAGATGAGGATCACATGCATACCAATTTTTCATGAAAATAACGAAGTTTAAAGGGGAAAAATTTTTGTACGAAGTGGGTATCTTCTAATTTTCTCCATTTCACGTCCAAACTAATTATATATTTGTGATCATCGTGAAGAGGGCTTCAAAATGGCCTATAATATCAAAACTATGTCACAAAGAAATAAAATATGTCATTAAAGGGGTGTGGGCTTTGTCTTTGTTTATATAACACATACCATATCCATTTTATAAAAGAGTTATATATTTGAAACCTACACTTCGAGACGATCATTTACATATATAACATGATGAAAATAAATTACAAAAGAAAGATGTGAAAGAGGTCAGCGTGTTAATATATATATATATATGTATGTGTGTGTATATATATATATATTTATATATGCATATATTATATATAGGTGAAGCGTCAAATAGTATTATATATATATAGAAACATATATATATCGATACATGTACTGCATATATGTATATATATAAAGTCATATTTATAAATAGATATAGCAGTATATAAATGAGAGAGAGAGAGAGTTGCCTTAACTGCTCCCTCTCTTCACTGCAACACAACGAAAGTGAAAAAAAAAGTATATATATATATAGAAAGGGAAGTAAATTTTTTCTTCTTATCCAATCTTATAAAATCTTACCACTTGGACTGCAAGTTGATTGCCTATGTCATTCTCCAGTCAAAAATGGTAAATATGTAGGTATTGTTTACTATGTAATAATTAGGCAGTATATACCTCTTATTATTAATAATATTAGTGGGTATTACACAATGGGTATAGATAAACGAGTTACATAAATACATTATTTAAAAATTTATTAATGGACGGAGGGGTATAATTTATTGACATTAATTTAAATAATAAATTATATAAATATATTATATATAGTTAGTTAATAGTTATAATTCTTTATTTAATTATATTTATTTAAAATTAATAGAATTTATATTATATTTATTTCATTATTAATAAAATATAACAATATATAAAATAAATTAGTATTATAAGGGAACGGGTAATCCACGGGTATTGATAAATGAATTTTGAATGAATATGTGTATCATAATGTTTTTTTAATATGACAAGTACATGTATGGTACCCCTTAAAAAGTTAATATTAAAAAAATATTTTTTTTAATATAAAATAAATGAATATTAAATGGGTTCGGGAACCCGCGAGTATTGATAAACAGGTATGGAACAAGTACGGGTAGTATAATAATTTTTTAAATGGGACGAGTATGGATAGTTGTTTTTTAATCGGATACGGGTATGGGTATAACCCATGTGGTTTAGTATTCATTATAAGGGTTAAATTACGACTCCCTGTGGTTTATGCTGTACTTATTATAATATGAAGTTAAAATCAATTTAGAAGTCGAGCAAATATCTGTTTCCCGTTTGATAAGTTTTGCAATAATGTTTAATGATGGGGTTCTTTTTTTTTAAACTTTCAAACGTGTGAATTAATTCTCCATTGGAGTTCATGGTCTTTTTTGTAACTAACTATTTAAATATTGAAATTATATTATATCTATTTTATATTTATTTAATAGTAGTATATTTTTTAAAAAAAATTAAAAAAAAACTTAAAGGATTACAAATTTAATTTCTCGCCACGTTAGAAGTGTTACGTGACATTACCGATTGGGTGACCTACTCCAGCCGATAGATGCATTAAATTGTCAAATAATTTGAAGTTAATGGATGAATTTCATATATTTAAATCGTTAATTGCTAATTATTTCGTGCACCAATTTTCAGAAACTTATACACTTATGAATAAAAAAGTATATACTAATAGAAAAATATATATATACACTTTGTAAGTGAATTTTTTGTAAGTTTTTTTTTATGAAAAACTGATTGTAAAAAAACTATACAATTATTAAGAAATATATTTTTCAAAAATTTAATAACAATTTTAGTGAACGATCTGTTAAAATTTTATTTTTCATTTATTATTAGAATATGTGTAAACCGAGAAAAAAATTACCTGTGAGTAAAAATTTTTTAGCGGTCCCAATATCGATTCATTTCACTCTTCGATTATAACATTAACCAATCATACGAGATGTAATACATTATAATTTTAATCTCTGCTTCTAAATGCCCTACAATCTTTGTCAATACTTTCTTTCATTGTATATTTAAACTTTCTTTCATTGTATATTTAAAATGCACTATTTCCTGATCTTCTTACTGTTAGAAATGAACATACGTAGCATGGATTGGTGGTCAATATTTGTCACTACTTTCTTTCGTTATATATTTAAAGTGCGTTGTTTTTTTATCTTCTTACTGCTAGAAAGGAACATACGTAGTATAGATTAAGGGATTGTATTATATAAAATTCCAATTCAAATAAAATTTAAGTGAAAATATACTTCTGTTATAAAAACGTGTGACCCTTCAACGCACAGGACGGGTATTACTAGTAAAATGAAACTTAAATTACATGATTGGATGTATGGAGATTAGAGAGAAAAAAACATTTATTATGTACTTTGACTCTTTTCTCATTGAATGTGATCACTCCTTCTCCTTCAACCTACTGTACAGGTAATCCATCAATCATAAAACCATCCAAGGGCTAGAAATGACTTAATGTAATCTAATGGCTAAAAATGCTCTGAGTTATGTGTAACTCTCAGCTAAGTAGCCCCCTAATTTTTTTAAATTTATAAAATATTATTAATTTAATGTGAATCAAATACTCTCTTACCATTACAATAAAAATGTCACATACTTTTTGGAGTATTTATTTACTCACATTCCACATTTTTATACATTTTCTCCTATGCTATGGTAATTTCCGATTTAATTACCTAAGTTAGCTTTTTTAAATTTTATTTTAAAAACTGTCCCAGTACCTACAATTTTTATTAATCATCAACTAACGCATTATCTTTCATATCTTATATCATATTAATTTTTTTTCCTTTATTCATCATTCTCTTATATCATATTAATTTTTTTTACTTTATAATTTACAAAGAAAGCGCGTACGTTTCAATGGGAGGAAGTATTATTTTTTATTTTTTTACACATTAATTTGACAAAATTAAAATTCAAGAAATTAAAAATAAAATAATATAGATTATGAATACTATTCATTATTTATTAAATCTACGTAAACTTAAAATAAATTGAATTAAACTCATCTAACCAAACTTTTTATTCATCCTTTATTATTTTTCATTTAATTAGCCGTGATTATGGATAATTCTTATTAGGGTTGCAGTTTTTTTTTCCCCATTTACTTTTTAAATGATAGGCCCACACAACTTTCATTGTCAACATGCTGGTGATTTCCGGCATCTTTCACAAAACCCTGTCAGTGACTGTCACTACAAAATCTGGCCGTTTTTTGTGAAATTAAAACGGAGTTTTTTATAATACATGATCTATCAATTAAGAACAAAAAATAAAAAAGAAAATCTAATAATTAGAAACTAAAAAATATGTAACGTAACTGTAAGAATTTGTCGTTGATTAATATTTTATTTAATGATGATAAATTATAAAAATAAAAGTTTTAAAACATATGTTTAGTATATGAAATTTTAATATAATTGTTATTAAATTATTTTAAATGATTTTACAATTTTAAATTCTGAATTAATAATTTTATATCTTTCTCGAAATTATATAATGTATATAATAGTATATTATATAATGTTGGGGATTACTTACATAATCAGGGTCATGTATTACCCAAAATGTTACCTGCTGTACCGGTTAATTCTCGCAATAATTTTAAAACAGAAAATTATTTAACTTATTGGCCGCTGTTGAAATTTAGCAATAATAAGAACTGTATTGTCCATTGTCGGGAAATTAAATTTGAAACAAAGAAAGAAAATTAATATGTAAGAGGGAGAGAGATTGTAAACAGACCAAGGGATCTTTAATGGGATGATTGAATTTTTGTCAATAGTCTAGGAACTCTCTAATTCTTCCCATTCATGAATGAAAGAGAGAGAAGACACAGAAAAACTCTGTTAATTGAATAATAACTGCTATCTGAAAAACATGGAAAGGGATGAAAGAGAGAATTAGAACATAACATATCGTACAAGTAATTAAGGTATTATTAAAAAATAAATATTTATTAATCTAAAGGTTTAAAATAAATACAATATATCCAACGGTAGATAGTGGTTTGGGTCAGTCACACAAGAATCTGCCTATAATGTTTGTTACTTTCTCAAACCCAGTTCATATTTCTTATTTATGTTCATCTCATAAGTTCACACACTTCAATAAAATAAAGCACACAGCACAATTCAACAACATCATAATACACTAAAATTTTAAAAATTTTATAACTTTAATTTTAAAATTGTCATCACTTTAATTCTAACTCACATAGCTTACTTCATAATTTATTGACTACTAAAAATATTAAAATTCCCTTAAAAATATGTCAAAAACAATTTCTCTTAATTAATTATGTATTTACAGTAACTATAAACTTTATCTTGGGATGGATGAAGTATATTGAGAAAACTCTCTCTTGTAAACTTGGTTTACCACATGCATCCTAATTTTATAAAATTATTTTTTAATAATAAAAATTTACTCTTTAAAAGCATGAAGTATTACTTTTTTAAATGAAAAATATTATTCATCTCAACAAAAATATAAAAATCACAATATATCATAATTTAAGAAATACTAATATTTTTTATTCATGAGCTAGTATCACTTTAAAAAATAAGTTTATATGTACTAAAAAGTAATTTCGATAAAATATGGTAAAAGGGTGTTTGCCTTATATTAGGTAGAATGCAAATTAAATTAAAAATATATATAATACTCCTTCCATTCTACAAAATTCTTTACAATTTTCTCATTTGTTTGTCTCGCAAAACCATTCACACCCTAAAAAACAAAATATCACTTTATCCATCAATCTAAAAGTTACTTAAATTTCAAATTTATTACTCTTTTTTTACACACATACTATTACTTTATATTTTTTTATTACCTAAAAATACTACAATATCCTCTACTCCATATAAAAGTTGATCAAAAAGTGTAACTTTTCTTAAATAGCGTAAAACAATAAACGTGAAGCGTTTTGTGGGACAGAAGAAGAACATGCTAGTGATTAATTAACATACAACATTTAGGAAAAACTTCGTGAAAATATATGTAATAACATGCGTATTATGCGGGATAATTAATTTTTTTAATAAAATTTAATTAAATATACTGATATAATATTTTTTAAATTTATGCATTTCTTGGGGGGGTGATTTAGAAATTGTTTTATAATAAATAAATTAGAAAGTAAATTTTGCATATTATACATTTTTTGGGGGTGATTTAAAATTTTTTTATAATAATAAAATATAAAGTAAATTTTGCAAGTTATGCATCTATACCAAAAAAATGCCAAAGACTTATAACATCTACAATTAAAAGTGATGACTAATTAATAAAAAATGATAATAGTGCAATGAATTATTTCATGAATAATTTATAGTAATATTTAAAAGAAAAATTATAACATTTTTAATAAAAAGTGATAATTAATTACGAATGCATAAAAATTGTCTCACCGTGAAACAGCCTCATTCAAAAACTCCCCTTTTTCGAATTGAGTTTTTGTTTCTACTGTAGTTGATATCATTTATCTATAAATGTATAGTATAGATTGATGGTAAGATATTATGAACATATTTTTAAATGATGCTATAATATTGATGTTAAAAATTATACATATGGATGAATATTTAATAACTTTAAAAATAATATATGCTACTGTGGTAGTGATTATGTGCTAGTGATTAATTAACATACAACAATAAGGGAACACTAGTGTGAAAATATATAATATGTGCTACTGGGCTACTGATTAACATAATAAAAAGAATAGGGGAAAATTTGCGTGACATCGTTTCCGTTTAATGTAAGATTGTTTTTATATTTTTAAAATAATTAATATTTTTTATTAAAAATATTGTTCTTATTATTTTACATTTAAAATATCATTACTTTTTATTTATATTAATAATTGTTTATAAAATAATTAACTATATCACTATATTTTTATTAATTTAAACATGATCACCGCTTTTACTTATGTGACAATTGTCAAAAATATCCAAAATATAAAAACAAAAATTATTGTCACCCATCAAATAATTTATATAATATCCATACTTAATTGTCCATTTTTGAACCAAAATATCTCCACCATGTCGGAATGCTATGTAGGGATTTCGACACCGAATCCAACATAATCGAATGTCGAATTCGGTGTCGGGGATGTCGAATTCAATGTCGAAATCCCGACATAACATTCTGACAGGGTGGTCGTATGTCGGATTCGATGTCGGAATCCCAACATAACATTTCGACATAATGAGAGTATTTTGGTTCAAAAATGGACAATTGGATATAAAAGTTATATAACTTATTTTATGGATGACAATAATTTCCAACTTAAAATTTTGGTTATATGGGCTAGCCTCGGCTTTACTTATCTAGTAGAAAACTTTCTGTAAGAAGTTTTACACATGTTTGTCTAACAATTGCTAAGCCAAACAACTAGCCTTTGCGGCAAATCACTACAAAAAAATTATTTTTTAATAATTAAACTGGTTTACCAACAAGTTAATAATATAATTCGTTGATAATTTTTCAAATGGTGATTGGTAAATACTTAACAATAAAAATTTAATTTCGTCATTAATCCATTGATAATTTATATAATAATTTTGTTGGTAATCCATCCATTTGTAAATAGCACTAATTTTTATTCCGCTGGTAAACACACAATAAATCTCTTTAGCATTTTGTTGCTAAAAATAAAATGTAATTTTTGTTGACGAATTACCAACTGATTGAATTCTATTAATAAATTTCTTTGCTAAAAAAGAATTTTTTTCAGTGAATGCTCATCCACTTGTTCTAATCAGTGACTGGGCCACAAATTGAGTTGGGGGCCAGAATAGCTCTAATAAATAAAATATTCTTTTTAGCTTTCTTCAGGATTTAAGTGATATTTCATGGCTTCTTTGTGAAGCCACTAGGATTATTGATTTCTTTTCTGCCTTCAACTAATAAACTATGTGAGACGCTAATTAGGTGAGACAGTTTGTGAGACGTGTTAAAGTATGTCTATTATTTAGATAAAGTATATTTAATGGTTGTTAAAATATGTTTTCTAAAGTATGTTAGATTATGCATTAAAGTATAATTTTAATGTGTTAAAATTTAATTTATTATTGACATATTTAACTGCAAATAAACATACTATATCTATACAATAAACATACTTTAGTGATGGGCAGACCCGTCTCACACCCATCTCACAAATTACTCATCTCACAAGAGAGTGTCACAAACTTAAAATGTTTCAAAATAAGGCACATACTGTTGTATTATTTGAATGAGAAATGTCAGATTAAATTTATTTTTTTTGCAGTTCAGTTTTTCGTATTTCTTATCCACCTTGAGATTTATGCTATTGACTCAATTTGGTATACGCCCCTTCAATGCAAAACTAGGACGTTTGAAAATTTCGGAGAATTAAGATAAGTTGCTGCATCATTAATGCAACATCATCAGTCAGCTGAGAAATAATCATCCCTCACAACTTGTATCACCAGCGAGCTACCAACAGCAGTTCCATAGAGGTACCACCATACTTTCTCGATTTCACTTTTTTCCAACTTAAATAGATTCCTGTGAAATTGAATGATTTGCAAACTCTAAAAAAAAAAATTTCTTTGAACTTTTATTAAAGGAATAATTATAAAATAGCTCTCTTGACCTGATATTTTCTCATCTCCGCAATTATGCTTTACCTATTCGCAAATATTAACTAATCATCAAATGGACTGCGGTTCATTCAGTTTTTAAAAAATGGAGATCATTTGACGTCGTCATCAAGTGATTGCACTGCCCTTATATTGAAGGTTGGCAATCCTATTTTACTTGACATAAATGATAAAATTGTACGTGCGCCATAATTGTTGCAATAGTGAGATTAAGTTATTAATAAACTAGGCGTAGCTTATAATTAAAAACTATTTCTGATTCAACCTTAAAACATAACTCTAGGAATGCACACTTGACCAAGCTTAAATTTAATACAACTTCAAAGTTGATGCAAATACATTGAATTTTCCAGATTCTTTGACTTTCCCATGCTAAGTTATTACATTGCAGGATTTTCACATGTTAGTTTCTGACCCAAGGAAAGAAAAATAATTCATAGAAGTAAAGGATTCTCTTGGCTTTGCAGACTTGGCTGTAGGTACTATTGAGCTATGGCATCTTAATTTACGAATCTCTTTTATCTCTTGTGAGAAAATTATATATGTTACTTCATTGTAGTTCTGTATATTCTTTTCACATTGTTTTGGATATAAGAAACAATGGTTCCTTAGTATGCCTAAAATAAAATCACGCTTTTCTGTTGATGCTGAAGCTACTTACTGCAACAGGTTATGTAGAAGGGACTGCCTATGTTGAATGGTGGACCTCATATACCTCAATGCGTAATCTTCCATTCTCCATTTGTATAAATTATAATATAGATTAATTTAAGCCCTAAGAAAATACATAAAAAATTCTCCCTTACACAAATACCCAATTCTTGCCTTTCAAGCTTTTGAAAATGAAACGAAAGTCAAATACCTTAGATTTTGAGAAACCTCTTATGGATCTGCAGAAATAGATATATTATGTACTAATAAAAAATATCTGACGTAGTTAAAAATTGTGTGGTCCAAGTTAATTGTATTTCTCTTCTTGACTTAAGTCTGAAAGACAGCCAAATGAGACTTGGGTGTTTGGGCCCAAAATTTATCATTTTGACTTGTAACTTCAAATCATCATCAAACATGCATAGCTATTGTAATCATTTTACAGAAAAAAATTATCAAATTTTTTGTAAAATTTTTGCATGTTCATTTTGGTGCAACACTGCTGAGAGATGCCCCATCTAAGCTACTTGGTCTGTGTGTCGTTCTATTTTAAATTAATAGTTCCATACTTGTGAAAATTCCTTCCCTGAATGCTTTTCTACTTAACTTGTAATTCTCTGTAAATGTTGAATGTAAATGCAATATGAGTTCATGTAAGATTAACTGCATGTATGCGTTTACACATAAATACTGTTTTCTGCTCGTGTTTTTTCTAATTTCACTGCTTGTTGGTATGTATGTTTTATTTTTATATTCCCCCTTTCTAATTTTTCTTCCAGTGTAATGCTCTTTACTTTTGTTTGGTTCTTTTATGTGTTAATTAATTGCTGCAATTTTTTTTTTCTTTTTAAGTACAGAAATCTTATAAAAAATAGACATTTATAAGGCCAAATGACATGATTTGAGGTGACTGGTATTGTTTAATGTCTTGTACTGTAGTTGATTTCTATTTCTGTCTGGATAGGGATTTCCAGATACGATGGATCTATCGCGGCTTTCTCATTGGAAGTTGCTTGTTTCTTAAATTTGCTGATTTAGAAGGATGGGTTTGGTTAGTGTGTAGCTTTAACTTTTGACTTCAAATTTTGGTTTTTTTTTTTTTTTCAAAAACTTATGCAACGATAATAGTTGTAATCCTTTTGTGGAGTAATATTTTGTTGTCTGTGGAAAATGGTAGTTGTTGATAAGAAAAAGCTTGAATCATTACTTGTAGTATATGGGGAAGTTATATACAAATTAGTTTGTTTTGCTGTGCTCAATTTAGACCGCGTATGCTGCTTCGCTAGGGGGATAGTGCTCGCTCATCCTTGAACCAGGATTAATTCATAACACAGTCCAAGTGTCATACATTTATATTGTTTAGAACTTCAAGAAGAAGCACTAACTGTTTTGTGGTAGAATTGACACTGTACAATTTCTGGATACATCTGCAACCCATATTAGTTAGCCTTTTTTTTGTTGTTCTTCCCTTCCCTTCAATAGTAACTTCATTTCCTATGGGTTATTCAATTGGAACTGTCAATACAACTGCTCATTTTCAAGCTGCTAATGCAGTGGAGGTTTTCATTCGAGAGCATATACTGCTCATTTGAGTTCTTTAGTTGACTAAACAATCGGAGATCCAAATGCAGGTAACAGCTACATTATTGCTTGCTGCTGCATGCTCGTCAGTCGGGATTGCAGTTTTGTATTCAAAGGATTTGAAAATTTTGTACTGGCCCGCCCATGTGGAAGATTTGAGATAATAATGACACATTCAATCTCGTCAACAACTTCTTCCACAAAAGGACGATTCCAAGTATATGTATATCCCTTTAATTCCAAGCATGTGTAATGAACATATAATGAAGCCTTTTGTTTATGTTACTATTAATCTCATTTGCATATAAAAGTACACAACTATTCCGAGTCACAAAATTAAACAAATTGTCCGGGCAATGAGGTGCAAAATACCTAGTATTAAATAAATTATGTAAGATTTGTTTCTGATAATGCATTTAAGATTGTTTTATGCTGATACAGTGGGTGACGGCTTAAAACTTGTAATTTCTGATTAATTCATTTGGTGCAGATTGGAGCTATTCAAGCTGTATCTCGTGAAGCTTACTTCACTGCTTTGGAAAGTATGTGGGTTCATGTTCTTTAATCATTACTCCTATTGAGATTTGATTTCATTTGTTTTGATTTGTTTAGGTGCAAGTGGAGATATTGGAAGTGGTATCAATCCTTACAATCACTTGCTGTCATTGCTGATGACATTCCTAAAGGTAGCTATTTTATTTTTCTTCCTCTTCTTTAATTTTAGTTTTATTAATCAACACATTAATAATTAATTTTTTTAGTATTTATGCCATCTGCAGTTCTGCAATAAACTTATCTCCTTGCATGTTTTCTTTCATTTATTGTATATTTGTGTCTAACCTAGATGGTGGAATGGTTATCTTATGTTACAGAAAGGAGGCAGTGCACCAGCTAATGATGAAGGTCAACATGGCGAACAATCTCTAGAATGCAAGCTATAGCGATGACTTCACGAGAATGATAACATATGGTAGAACCCTTATTTTTTGTGCGTTTGAAGTTTCTGTTTAATTTATCAAGAATCTAAGAGCACATTTATGTGTGATGTTTTGAAGTGCCAATGATTTTTTGTTCATGTTCTAGCCTATTATTTTCTTGGTCCCCATTTGTATTTGTTGTAAATATTGGAAAATCATTTTTATTAGAGATGGTTATTTAATGTTGTGTATTGTGGATCATTTAGAATGTATTTAATTATTTTTTAATTTTGTTATCTCCTTTATCAAGTAATTAATAAATTTTGTGTATATTATTTTTATCAAGGCAAAGTAACAGGTTAATAAATATATTAATCAATTAAAAAAATAGATTCACAATATATATATATATATATATAATTTTAAAAAAATATTAGGAATAAAGATGTCAAAGACAACACATATAATTTGTTGTCATCTTAAAAAACTTAGATAAAAGATGTACAAAGATAACATATATAATGTGTTGTCTTTGTGCGTATTTTTTTTAAAAAAAGACGCACAAAGACAACATATATAATCTATTGTCTTTATGTGTAATTTTTAAAAAAAAAAAACGCACAAAGATAACATATATAATGTGTTTTCTTTGTGCGTCTTTTTTAAGCACAAAGACTACACATATAATGTGTTTTCTTTGTGCGTCTTTTTTAAGCACAAAGACTACACATAATGTGTAGTTTTTGTGCGTTTTTTCTTAAAAAAACGCACAAAGACTACACATTATATGTGTAGTCATAAATATACTCTAAGACAACAGGAGCTTTGACTACATAACATTTTTCCTAAAATAAGCTAATAGACTATATATTATATATGTTGTCTTAATATTTTTTTTTGTAGTGTCTTATTTAATAAAATGCAATTTATTTATTTTTTAAAGCAAAATCGCACAGTATGCTACGATGCAATTTCATTTTCTTAATGAAAACGGCACCGACCGCATGCACTGTATATATTACCTATTAGTTATTCTTTTCATCCGCTGATAAGGTATCAATTTTGTTATTTTGGTCATTTACTATAAAGGTATCCATGCATTTTTATTTTTTAGTAAAAGGGTTCCACACCTGCCAACCACTCACCACTAATACAACTATCCACTTTATATAAAATAATAATACACTTTAATTCACGTGCAAAAATCAAATGGATACGTTAATAGGAGTATATTACTATGTATAATTACATAATATATTATTTATATATTAGACATTTGTTAGTATATAGGATATTTTAGTCATTAGCCTACCATTCACGTTTCACTTCCCAAAAAAAAATTTACAAATTACCAAATATTAATTTATTACCTTTCTTCAACAATCTACAAATGTGTCGTTTTACTTTCTTTTTAGACGTTTCACTTTCTACTTTTCTTATTTCTCCGAAGCATTATGGTTAATTAAAATTAAATGTTTGTTAAACTGTTTTATGTTTCTAAGGAATCATAAATGGATAGTTATTAATTGAATTCCCTTATAAATTTTCGTGAGCCACCAATAAATTAATAGCAGAATATTATTATTTAAGCTAATGATCTTTAAGTGAAGCTGTCAAATAGCCAAAAACCGATTGAAACCGCCGCATAATTAATGTTATTTTAATTATCGCGGTTTACACTTCATTACTAGTTCGAATTGTATATAACAATGAAATTTGAATTAAGTAAAAAAGAAAAAGCCAAACCGCAACTTATACATCCCTATTCAGCTCTTAGTGGAAAAAACTTCAAAAATAAATAAAATAAAATTTTGTTTAATAAGGCAGGAAAGGACACGAATCACGATGGAGTGATCCGTAGCTAAATCAATGCGAAACCATTTAACCTTTACTATTTTCTTAATTATTTTGTCAATTAATTGTATATTTATGTTAGTGTAATGAGGCAAGCACGTGTTCCTGCTTCTTTGCCACGATCTCTCCATGCTTGAATCGCGTGTGCTTTCATAACACATACACCATCCACGTACCAACCATGATTTAACTATTATTTAACATGTATAATTCACTTTACATATTAATTAATTTAATTAGCCACTTCATTAATAAGTCATATTTTTTATATCTAAAATTAATCAACAATTTATACACTAATTATTTGAATACATATAATTAAAACCAATATAATTAAACAAAATATTACTAAATGAAATAGGAGTACAAATATATGTATGTATTACTACAAAAGATTACAATCGTGCATATGAGCAACTCTATTATAGAAGTAGTCTCATTATTAAGCTATGTTTAAAATATATTTATTTATACATTAAAATATGTTTGTAATGAATCATATTATAGTACTTAGAATTATATTTTAATGTATCATTCATCATATTTTATAGAAAAATTGTTTAACTATCAATAAGTGTAATTTACCTATATAATATCATACTTTAACACGTTTCACAAATCGTTTCACATAATCACCGTCTCACAAGTGACCTTAATACATTCTCTCCGTTCGTTATCCTATTTCAATTTGGGTTTTATGTATCATTTGGTATTTCAATCTCTTGTATGCATCGACGCATTGAAGTGAATAATGTTAAGTCATAAAAGAAAAACACCGACCTTAAGGATGAGACTAAATTTCCTTCTTTATATTATGTATTGCTTATAATATCACATAAAAATAACACAAAAAATCCTGTGGTATACTATAGTGGGTAGTTGTATTAGTGTTGTATGTGGGCCGCATGAAGATAAAGTGATTGATTTATGTGAGTCTTATATACTACAAAAGGAAATGTAACTCTTGTAGCGAGATGTCCTAATTAGTAAAATGTAATTCTTGTGACGGACGGAGGGAGTATATTTAATAACATTTTGAAAAGTTAACTCTGATCATTATCTTAATTTCTAAGCACATATTACTATAATTTGGGTCAAAATAGAAATTTTGGTCTAGTTTCTTTGATGTGATACAAGATCTTTTGGTCAACTTAAATAAAGATGATATTAATAGGAATTAGAGTTAATCAATACACTGCAGGCACAACCCATGCATGCATATCCACTAATACTTTCCCAGAATACTACCTTGATTTTATTTTTTATTTTATTCATTCTTTAAATTTTCAAGATTTAATTCGCAGACTACAGAATAGTGTACATCATTTTCCCTTGTTTGCCCTAAAATATGATCACCTACACATGTTATTGATATTATTAATTCATTCCCACAAGAATCCATTCTTTAGTACTATATATATCATATCCTAAACCAGGTTTTTTCATTCTAGGAATCCCAAAAAGTTAGGACATTAAAATAATAGGATTCCTAACCTCCATATTTACATTTTAAGACCACACATTTGTGTGATCATATACTATATATAATTAGGTAGCCACTT
This sequence comes from Pogostemon cablin, assembly GCA_023678885.1. Classification (NCBI taxonomy): domain Eukaryota; kingdom Viridiplantae; phylum Streptophyta; class Magnoliopsida; order Lamiales; family Lamiaceae; genus Pogostemon; species Pogostemon cablin. The sequence goes on along the minus strand of CM042994.1, from coordinate 20,319,962 downwards.
CTGATGGGAGGGTTAGTTCTTAGTGCAGCTTTGGGAGCAGCTTTTGAAGTGCTACTCATTTCGGTTGTGGATGCAACTCGGAAGGTGTCTCGATTCAGCTCGGACTTAAACCGGCTAGAGTCGACTCTTTGCTCGATTAGGGTTGTCATGGACGATGTAGAGAGCTTCAATGAAATCTTGGACAGGCCTCTGCAGGAGACGGAAGCATTCACCGCTCGATTGGTGGAAGGCGAAAAGCTGATTCGAAAGTGCTCCAAGGTTAAGAAGTTCAACGTGATCAGGAGATTTTACTACTCCAAGAAAGTGAGCAATTTGGAAAACTTGGTGTTGAAGTATTTCCAGATGAGTGTGGCAGCTTTTCAGATTCGAGAGACAAAGAGGATTTTGAGTGTGGTGAGTAGTTTGGAAGAAAAGGTTAATAAGATAACAACAATGCTGGCTATGACAGAAACCTCGTGTGAAATCGAAGACGGCAGTGCTGAAGGGATTCTTGAGGTTGATTATTTTGAATAATTTATAAAATATTAAAATACATATAATTAAAAAGAATTATATATATATATATAAACATTTATAGTCTTATTTGTTGAAAACGGTATACATAAAGAGCAAGATATCAGTTATGGCTGCTGCTCTCATCTCAAATTTCCTGTTACAGTGTTACATTTTGATATAGAATTTATTTTAATCTCAATTATCCAACAATTTGTAAGAGATGTAATACAAATGTAACAAAAGATAGAGCAGAATCAGCGCAGTGTTTGTTTCTGGATTGTGGGCTAAATTGATTAGACTCATTATTATTAATGGGGTGTAGGCCTTCTACAATTTTAAATGGGCCATGAATAAAATTAAAATTTGCAATCCAGTTACATGTGAAAGGAAAGTGCAATTTTTTCCTTTTTATTTAGTGTAATATATTGAAAAAATAAAATTGTACAACTATACCCCCTTATCTCAAATGCATCCGTCCCTGCTCGTTTATACGTTTTCGAAAGACAATGACTTGTATACCATCTCCATTTCGATACAACCATCCATACAATCTCCTTTCTTTACCTTCAGTATGTGATTTCTTTTTTTTTTTAAATTGTTGTTGTTACTATTTTTTTTAATTTTAGGGATATAATTTTAATTTTACCATTGTGCTTTAGTGTATAATTTATTCCTAGGGTTTAGGGTATAATTGTAATTTTACCCTTATGATTTAGGGTATAATTTATCCCCTAAGGTTTAGGGTTTAGGGTATAATTGTAATTTTACCCTTGTAGTTTAGAGTATAATTTATCCCCAAGGATTTAGGATTTAGGGTATAATTATAATTTTACCTTTGTGGTTTAGGGTATAATTTATCCCCTAGGGTTTAGGGTATAATTGTAATTTTACCCTTGTGATTTAGGGTATAATTTATCCCTAGGGTTTAGGGTATAATAGTCATTTAAATAAAATAAATTTATAAATAAAATAAAAAACAAAATTAATGAAGAAGCAAAAATTAATTAAGAAGTGTGGGGACCAAGTTTGTACAACCGGTTATACCTCAGTCTCTCTCTTTTCTAAAATTGTTAACTTTTTATTGTTACATTTTATTAAAATTTTTATTATTTTTATTTATTTATATTATGAATAATCCATGAAATAATTCAGTGCACAACTCTTTATTAATTCGAGTACGTTTTTTTATAATAAAATGTTATTACCTTTTGTTTATTTTACGGAAGTCTTTTCTTATGAAACAATTTTATACAAATATTTATTTTGAATTAAATTTATTTAATCTGATTTTTTGTGTTATTTTGATATAATATCTCATATTTTCTACCTCACATGCATGACAAGTACAAAGATAGAGAAAACTATATATACTAAAAAAAGAAAATTATAAACCATGCAAGAAGGAATTTTCTACTCTCGATCTATATGCTATTATTCATTAATTTTTAAATCTCTCATGAACTCATAACAAACATTTATGATTCATATTTATTTTACCCATATGTTCAAGTTTGTCATTGGATATAATATTAATTCCTAATATACTACCTACATCTTTTAAACAAGTTCACACTTATTACTTTTGTTTGTTTTATAAACAATTTCACACTCTAAGAAAACACATAAATCAATAATTTCGTATCTTTTTATAATTTTTTAATTAATTACTTAAAAATACAACAATATTTATAAAAGTACGTAATTTTTTTCCACTTAAATCCATATACTATATGAACTCCATTATGAAAGTTGCATGCGATTGAGTTTGGTGAGAATCGAATTTACAATGAATCCTGTTTTTGCAAAGTTGTAGATAAAAATTATTCTTTATAGAGTAACATTTTTATTTATAAGAGTAATAGTTCATCTCTTTAAGAAGTAACCTTTTATATACTAATGAGTAATTCATTAATCAGAGTATAATAATTTGAAGAGTAACTATTTTTTATTCAGAAAGATAATACTCTCTCAATTTCACGTATTTATGCACACTTTACATTTTGAGGTATTCAAAGTATTTATGCACGTTCCATCAATAGTAAAAGTACAATATACATCTTATGCACTTTTCAAGTATTTATGCACACCATATATTTAATTTTGAAGTATTTCAAGTATTTATACATGTTTAATTAACAATACTTTTTATACTTTGTTCATCAATTTCAATAATTTATTTATTTATTTAATAATTTTTCATATACCAAATAGTATTCTATAAAACCGGTTTTACATGTGAACACAAATTACACAATTATTTTTCTTGTTAGTTTATGTTAGAAAAAAACATTAGTGGGACCATAAAATGAGTGACTTCTGTCCAAATTAGTGTGGCCGAAGCCAAACAAATTCGAAAAATATTGACTTGTTACCAAATAATCAGATCAGATACTCCCCTAGTCGAACATTTTGAATTTATAGTATTTATTTATGATATAATAATATTATAATACTATATATTATTACTCCTACTATTTATATATTTTGAATTTTCTTTTGAATAATTTTATTTTCGACGCCAACGAAGAAAAAAAATTCCTTTGCCTTCACTCGAAGTTTCAATCAAAAATTAAATTAAAACGAATTCCCCCCCTTGAAAACACACTCCGCGCACGTTAGCTCCACGCCACCACCGCCAGCACCACATTTCTCCCCAAAATACCCCTGACGCCGGCCACTCTCACGGCGCCGGTCTAAACCCCAATCGCCCCATCCCCCGTCGTGATTTCATTTCCGATTTTGCGACTCTGGTTGCAGTGCCGGGTATAGCACTTTAAATTCTCGAATTAGGGGTTTTGGATTGATTGGTATCCAATTATAGGATGAGAAGAAGGATTTGACGATGGCGAGGCTACTGGGATTGACGCGTGCCTTCGGCGAGTGGGCTGAGTCGCCTCGCGAGGTGACGCGGACGATTCCGACCAGTGAAAGCATCGGAGAAAGCGGGTGGTTGATTAGATTCTTTGACTCGGCGTTTTTCTGCGAATGGATCGCCGTCAGCTACCTCTACAAGCACGATCATCCTGGGGTAAGAGATTACTTATGCAACCGTATGTATACTCTTCCACTCTCCGGTATCGAGAGCTACTTATTTCAAATTTGCTACATGTTAATTCACAAACCTAGCCCTTCGCTTGATAAGTTTGTGATTGATATTTGCTCGAGATCGCTCAAGATTGCGCTTAAAGTACACTGGTTTTTGATGGCGGAGTTGGAAGATTCTGATGATAATGAGGGTATTAGTAGGATTCAAGAGAAGTGCCAATTTGCGGCAACTTTAATGGGTGAATGGCCGCCTTTGATTAAACCTCAAACATGGAGTAATAGTTTTATGTCATCATCTTCTAGTAACATTAATAGTAGTAGTAGTCCCATTGGTAAGAATCCAGTGTTGAATAAGTTGTTGTCATCTAAGCAGAAGTTATTATCGTTGACATCTTCACCTCCTAGCAGTGCATCAGCACAGCGATCTTTCTCATTTTCTCCATCGTCAGGGAACTCAATATTGCAAGATGATGGTGGTAAAGCAATGGGATCACCGGATGAGAGTAATAAGATTTTTAAGAAGTTTATTCCTAGCCCCAAGGTGCGGGATGCTCTTCTGTTTAGGAAATCGGTGGAGAAGGAAGATGAGGAGTCTGAGAAGGATGGTGGGTTCTTTAAGAAGTTGCTAAGGGATAGTCGGGATGAGGATGTAAGGAAGTCGGGGGATAAAGGTAAAGAGATCGACGAGGAGCATGAGAAGGAAGGTGGGTTTTTCAAGAGGTTGTTGAGGGATAGTCGGGATGAGGATGTCAAAAAATCTGTGGTTAAGGACAGAGACAATGAGAAGGAACCTGAAAAGGAAGGCGGGTTTTTCAAGAGGTTTCTGAGAGATGGTAGGGATGAGGAGTTGAGGAAGTCAATGGATAGAAGTAAGGATGAGGAGGAACATGAGAAAGATGGTGGATTTTTAAAGAGGCTGCTGAGTAGTAGTCGAGATGAAGATATAAGACAGCCAATTGATAAGGATGATGAAGAATCAGAAAAGGATGGTTTCATTCGAAGGCTTTTGAGTGGAAAAGATGAGGAGGAAGTTAGCTCCAGTGCTGATGGATTTTTTAAACGGTTATTTCGGGATAAAAGCGATGGAGAAGAAAGAGTATTGTCCAGAGCTGTAGAAGATGATGAGAAGGAGGGATTTTTTAAGAAGTTCTTCAAGGATAAATTTGAGGACAAGAAGAATGGTAGTGATAAAAATGATGATGTCGAGAGAGTGACAAAGAACTCGGAAGATCCTGATAAAGAAGGATTCTTTAAGAAACTTTTTAAAGATAAATCTGATGACAAAAAAGATGTGATCGACAGTAATGATGAGGACAGGAAGAGGAATGCAAATGGTGAAGATGAGGAGCCTTCAGATTTTTTGTTATTCCGTAAGTCGTTTCGTGTTCATCCAGAAGATTCTAAAACTCCAAAGGCAAACGATAACAGCAATAATAACAACGTGCTTGAAAGCAGTCCTGGGACAGAAAATTTCTTTCGGAAGCTGTTCAAGGATCGTGACCGTTCTGTGGAGGATTCTGAGCTCTATGGCTCTAAAAAGAGCAAAGTGGTAAGTTACTATCTTTATGCTCTTTGTTAAATTTGCCAATCCTGTTTATTTGTTTCCCTTATTTATCAAATTATATTATTTAAATTTCATTCCCGAATAAAGTAGTTTGTGCAAAACTGCAACTTATATTCTGGATTAAGATATCATCTTTATGGCTGATTCTTGCTTGAAAATATGAATGTTGGAATATTAGTTACTTTCCATGTACTTTGTTGTCAGATATTTTGTAATAATAGTGTCTGAAATAAACTGATGGTTCTAGGTGCATGCCTTTGTTACTGGGCCACAGCACGTATAGTATTTTCTATGATTTCTAAGAAAAACTTATATTACCTGTTCGCGTCAAAATTCTTATGTTACCTGGTAATTTATCTCACCTAGGAGTGAACTGAACTGTTTGAGATTCAGCTAGAGAATGATACTCATTTTACTATAATGGTTTTATGTGGATGCTGATGGCAGAACGTAGTCAGAGAAACCCAACCTGAATGGTTTCATTGAATAAGTTGATAAACGGTGTTAAAATGAAAGTTTCTTCATTTTTTTATTCTCCACTTTTGAACAAGACTTAATAATACATCAGAAGATCTATAGGATAGTATGTTGCAGCAACAAGATGGATTAAGTTTGAATGTTTGATTGAATTGTGACTATGCTGAGTGATGGGTTGTTTGTGTAATAGATAAAACTTGTTTTATGATTCTTTGTTGAGTCACACAATTTTTGGAATTCAATTTCTATTGTAAAAATACCTGTTTACACTGCTCTATCTACTGATTGATAATTTGGTGTTGGGGATTGATTGATCTCTGGTTGGTTTATGAGTCAATTTTAGATCATGGGATACAAGTAGAAGAGTTGAAGGAAGTCAAAGCAAATCTGAGGTATAGTGGAACATAGTGCAACAATGAAAGTTAATGTGGAAGAAAAAAAAAAAATCCCTTGATTACCTGTAATGGTCAAAAGAACAATAAATTGTGGAGTTTGATCTATGTGACAATAAATTTGATTTTTTATTTATTTATTTTTTTCTAAAGTTTGAGTTACATATATTACTTAGCAGAGTTGTGTTATTCATCAATGATTGTGAAAGGCTAATAGAGGTTGGCTTCTTTAAGCTTCTGATAGCAGTAATATTTCTTTTGGCAGAACTGTCCTGGCTTGCCAAAGCGGCAAAATGAAAAGTCAAATGCTAAACCTCCTCTTCCAAATATTGCATCTCAGTTCAGAAAGGGGACTTATCATGAATCACTTGACTTTGTTCAATCACTATGTGAGACATCCTATGGCCTTGTTGATATATTTCCTGTTGAAGACCGCAAAACTGCTCTTTGTGAGGTTGCCTTAATTTTTCTTTTCTTCTTTACTTCAAAAATTTCACATGTCCATCCATTTTTACTGTTCTGAAATTTTGATATCTGCATCTTTTCAGTCACTTGTAGAGACCAATGTGCATATAGATGATGCTCAAAGCAGTGGAGGTAATTGTAGTTCAACATTGATTTATGTTTTGGTTCAGCTTCTCCTTGGTAAAAATTGTGCTAATGGAAGCGTGTAGATTATTGTATTGTTAGTGTAATTCAATATGCTCGTACTGCTGTTCAGTTTTTTTTAGTTTTGTTTAGTTTTTTTTTTTTTTTTTTTTTGTGGAGTTGCAGAATATTGATTTCTTTCTTTTTACCATCTAGAAATATGTGGAAATTTTCTTTGAGAATCTGTGTTGCTTCTTTCGAGGCATAATAATTACTTCTTTTCTTGACCACCTCTCACAGATTTTAGAAGCCATTTGCACTGTATGAATGCTGTTGCAGGGTAGTCACATGTATATTCTATAGCAGGCTTAAAGTCCAAACTTAAATTGTTTCCTTCTCATAAGTGTAATGTGTAGAAGAGCCCTCTCTGTTCAAAAGAATGACAAACTTTTGAGGGTAAAACTGAGGACTCCCTATTTGGCAGTTGCTTTCACCTTTCTTGTGTTCTTGATGCTGATCAATTTTAAAAATTTAGATTTATCTTATTGAGCGTCAATCATGCAAATATGGAGTAATATTTTGTGCTATGAGTACACTGGGTGATCTTGATGATCCTACATGGGAATAGAATCAAATAGTGTATCTTGAAACTGAGAAAGAGTTGAAATTTGTTACTCTTCCAGAACTCATCAAGACATGAATTGTAACTAACAGTTTCGTTGTGTGTATAAATTCATTATAATGTTCTCTATGCAATTTGCGGTCTTTATAGTAGGCTTAGTATCAGATAATTTAATAGCTTATGAGTACGATTTATGTTTTGTCATTTCATTTTTTTATGTACTTTAACTAATCTACCTACTTATTAATCACCTTTTCACCTGATCATGTTAAACGGAACAAGATTCACCCATTCTATTCATAATGGCATCTCAGGTGTATGTTTTCCAATGGGTAGGGGTATGTATCGTGTGGTTCATATACCAGAAGATGAAGCTGTTCTTTTAAATTCCAGAGAAAAGGCTCCTTACCTGATCTGTGTTGAAGTCTTAGAGAGTGAAGCTCCCAGGTGAGTTCTTGACTAATAGTTATCAGGAGAAACCATGAAATTGTGCTTTTGATGTGTTATAATTCATTGGATAAGAGTCTTTGCTGAAGTTTGTCTATATCGTTGAATTAGTAACTCAAAGGATGTCTCCAATTCACAAAAGCTTTCTAGAGGAGGAATTCCATTGGCAAATGGAGATGCGCTATTGCCGAAGCCTCCCCCATGGGCTTATCCTCTGTGGACAGGGCAAGATATGTACCATAGTGGGTATGATAGGATGTCCAGGTCTACGTCTGATGCTATAGACCAGGCAATGGCTCATTTATGGGAGGCCAAAGTGAAATTTGTTTGTGTTAATTTTTCTGTGGAGCAATTAGACACTACTGTTCGCTGTTGCAATCCTCAGCCTGTAGCTGCTAATACTTACCATGCTAGAGAAGGTGGTTGTGCATGTCAAACGAAGGGTGAGAACAATTTGGAATGGGTGAGGGTTACCTTGTCAGCGGAACCTGGGATTACCATGGATGACATAGTGGACCAAGATCCACCTCGTCGAAAAGAGCATCGTCGTGTTCCAAGCACCGTTGCTATTGAGGAAGTCAAGGTAATATTCAAATGTAAATCTCTTGATGATAATTTTTTCGTTAGTGTCTCCAACTTAACTGCAAAAGTTGCAGATTTGCTGAGGTGTTGGCATGAAAGATGCCAACCAAACTCCATTCTTCACACCATATTAATCTGAGGACTAGTGTTACACTATATTCATCACACCAATATTGGTATGAAGGCCATAGTACCCCCAAACAAGTTTTAATTATGGATTAATAACAATTAAATTTTATTAATTTATTATCTGTTCTTATCACCTCACAATTTATAATAATCTTTTTTGTTTTTCATTTTGGTATTTCTCAGTAGTAATAAAATGTTAAAGTTAAATAAGTTCAACTATTAATAGATTGGCAATAGTTAAGAACGAAATATTCATTTTGTTTACAACTTAGTGTAAAATGAGTTTATGACCGTATACCAACCTGCATGTTTAGAAAAATAAAGTTGGGTCAGGGATGATTTACGCCAAAACGCTGTATTTGTTGTTGGTGTTGTGCCAAATTTAGTGTGACATGTTGAAATATTACCTTAATTGAGATCTTTAGTCTCTGTCATATTTGAAATTATTTGTGTTCATTAGCTTTTAAATTCCTCCTGAAGGCTGCTGCTTTGAAAGGAGAAGCACCACCAGGACTACCTTTGAAAGGTGCTGGTCAGGATTCATCAGATGCACAACCAAAGGTGAATCTATGGTTGAAGTCTAATTGCTTTGTGTTTTATCTGTTTTCACGTGTTATCTTTTGTGATATTTTTCAATCTTTGAACAGATTGCAAATGGTGGTGTTCCCAAAGTTAGTGATGCATTGGGTGGTGAACTTTGGGAGGTAAAGAAGGAGAGAATACGCCAAGCCTCATCCTATGGAAAATTACCTGGTTGGGATCTGCGTTCTGTAAGTTGCTACTTCAACTCTCTTTTCTGAATAATCCAGATTCTCAGTTATATAGACATCAATGGTTTGAATCTTTCTGAGTCGTTGATTGCTGTTCTGAAAATTTAGTTGTTTAATGATGGATTGTATCCTGCAATGCCTTTTTCTTTGCTTGTCTTCACTAAACTGGATGAATGTTGAAGTTGCAGACTGTAAGACAAGGTGGCTAGTAAGATGTCTGCTGGATTCTGGTTTCAAAATGATATGAAGCTATACTGTATGTATTGATCATTAGGGGAGTTGGGATGATGTGTAGTGCTCAGAATAACTAGTTGAGGCATTTGTCTTTAATCTAATGGATTGGATGTTTTGTACGACAAATTTGTTTATCTAGATTATTCTTGATGATCACCATTGAGAGAAATTCAGATGATAGAAATCTTGTGAAGTTTCAACATCTTCTGATTAATTTTTGTTCAACCTACCCTAAAGGTATAAGTGAGTTAGGTGTAAGTAATGACCATTGCCTTGGGATTTTCACTTGATTATTTGTAATGTGTTGCTGAAGGTGTATGCCTGTGTATCATATCTGGGTTAATTACGTGATAGATCTTGACTAGTCTGGGAGCCCATTTTTGGATGAGTTTATCAAGCATATTGGTTGACAGACCATGAAAGAGATTGGGTCATTATGGTACTTATTTCTTGATGTTTCTTATATTAGTGGAGTTGATTCTACTTTTTTCTTCTCTTATCAAGTTCAGCCCGACCTTGTCACTCTTCTTCACTTTTACTTATCTACGTAGGCAGCTGAGAGATTCATCAAAATCTTCTGCAATTTGAGCAGGATTTGCAGATGAAGGACTGTGATAGGTCTTCGACTAGATAATTGATTTGTGATTTTTCTTATTGAAGAATAATCAGGAACCAAATGATATCCTTGTTTAATTCAAACTATAAGATAGGCTCGTTTAATAAGTTGCTGAATGAACCTTTTTTATGATAGCAGAACCTGGAGTTCCAAGGGTGGAGTTGGACTTATAAACCCTAAATTTGAGATTGCATCACTGGCCTAGATGTAGTAATGGACTTATATCATTGATGACAAGCATTTGATGTGATTATCATTATATCACTTCTAACCCTTATGTCCAAGCGAGTTCCAAATTACAGTTATAGCTCAGATCTTACACATGTGTACTCGCTAATACATGTGTATTTATAATATTTTGGTGTATGCATCAAATATGGTATACCTTGCTTGATAAGTGTAACCATCAGATGCAGTCACAGAAATCATTAGTGAGGGTAATATGTATATATATTGCAATGAAGGCTTGTTGCACAAAAGTCCTTTGTTAGGTATTGTTTGATGCTTAGAGATGTGAGTACCGCATTCAGCATCTGACAATACATTTTATGAACTGCTTGAATGTGGCTTCTCTTTTGTGTAGTGTACTGTTCTTCTTTTCATATTCTCCCTTGTGCATCCTTCATTACTTCCTCCATTATCTAAATATCCACTTCTTGTTTAACATAGGTGATTGTGAAGAGTGGGGATGACTGTAGGCAGGAGCACCTAGCTGTACAACTTATTTCTCACTTTTATGGTAGGTTTTCTTCTCCCCTTTCTCAAATATCAGGTTCATGTTTTATTTGGCCCTTTTCTGCCATCATTATATATTTTCATGCACTTCTGGAATTTTTCATCTTCATCATTCTTTTATTTTCGTCCATAGTTAGAACTTTTTTAGGCTGTATGGCTGGGAAGAGATCATAGAGTCCATGGTCTTTTCCTATAATAATAATGATGTTCTACAAATAATAAAAAATATGCCTTGACAATCCATGTGAATAACTGATCTAGTAATACATTCATACTAGTTTATGTGTATGTGTGTTTTATTTTCGCCAACTCTTGATGTTATTTGTTTTTCATATTTGTGCAAGGAAAAGTAAAGCATAAAAATCATTAAGGGGGTGTTTGGTTGAGACCTTTTTGAAGGCAAGGAATGGGAATGGAATCAAATTGCTTTTTTGGTTTGATGCTTGGAATGGATTGAAACCCCAATTTATGGGAATCAACCATTCCTCTACTAAATGAGATTTATGGGTTTGATTCCAAACCTCTCCAAAACCATACTTCTTTCATTCCTTTTCCAATTCCTTAAATTTTACCAAACAACACCCCCTAAAGCTAGAGTTTGTCATAGTTGTACTCTTTTAAAACATGAAGTGTGGGATATTATCATCTGGAAAATGTCATTTGAATTCCTAATGATCATGAGCATTTGCATGAATTTTGTTTTAACTGATTTCGTGGAGTTTAGTGCTCTGATTTTCCAATGTCCCTAATCTCAAGTTTCATTTTTAGTGCACCCAGTAATAATGCTGGGATGTGAACAAACTCCATCCTTCTTCTTGTGTTAACATTCTCAGGCTTATATTTCCAATGTTTAATGGTTTTCTTTTCCATCCCTTCCAAATCATAGATATATTCCAGGAGGCTGGTCTACTGCTGTGGCTGCGACCTTACGAAGTATTAGTCACTTCCTCTTATACAGCTCTTATTGAAACCATCCCAGACACGGTAATTATGCTGCTCTATATACAAGATAAATTTGTCTGCTTAAATAAATGCTGGCTAATACTTTTTCATCAGGCATCACTTCATTCGATCAAAAGTAGATTTCCTAATATCTCAAGTTTGCGCGACTTTTTTGTTGCCAAGTATCAAGAAAACTCTCCTAGTTTCAAGCTTGCGCAGGTAAATGAATTTTTCTTATGGTTGGAAATTATAACTTATTTATTTTTATATATCTATCTATTTATGTATGTGTGTGTGTGTATAATATCATAATTTATTTTAATTGAAGCTTGTCCATTTCTGTGCATGTGATGTTATATTGGTGTTAAAAGTTCTCCTTATAGATATTATTAACTGCTATTTCATTTGTTTCTGATTTTGTTGAATATACTTGATGGAATAAAAAACTTGTAGCTGTGGAACTTATTCCTGTCTTTAAACATTCCCTTCCATTACTCTACTTAACAGAATTGATGATGCCATCACCAAAGTCATTCAAAATTTCCAAAATGTCCTTGAAGGTTGTACATTGTATGTCTGCGACGCCAGTTTTGATATTCTCATATTCTATAATAGATATCTACTTGCGTTTTTGAGAAGTATTTGAACACTTGTGTTATGAAATGAAATTGGATCATGTGCTGGGTTTTGGTTAAGTCTTAAAATCAAACTAAAACCAACCTCTTAAATAGAATATTTGTATTCCACTCTTTATTTTTCCAACATAAGTGACGTATATTTGCTAATATACAAATTTACATAGTTGTAACTTATGCAAATTACGGCAGTCATTATACATGTGTTAATTATTTATTCTTTAAAACAACATAAAGGTGAATTTTTTTCCGGACATTTATTTACATATGTGTGAGCCAGTTGTTTGGTTAAAACACTTCGCACTGATTTCTTTTTGTTTCTATGTGGCATTTTTTCTCTTCGAAACTAGTAAATTTGAGTGTTTACCTGTTTTCATAATTGATACTCTCCTTCACAAAAGAATAAAAAGTCCTGATTTTCTGAATTACACATTAAGAAACAACTCTAAGCTTGAAAGGTTATTCCATTTTTCTAAATGAAGATTCAAGAGAATATATATTTCCATTTTCAGTTTCAATGGTTTGCATATTTTCATGTGCTGCCCAAACCCTTATGAAATATTACTATTATTGGCATCTACTTTTTTTTTTTCACAAAATACCATAACTAATGTGCATTATCATTTTCAAAATTCTACACATACCTCATAAAGCATAACTTAATCCACCATATTCTGTACCAATGAGAATATTTTCGAACTCAAACTGCTGGAAACATGTATGGGTCCGAGTATGAATTGAACGTGTCTCTAAGTTGTGTATCCACTAAAATAGAACCAATATGGGACAAGGTTACTCCCTATATGACAAACATTTTCTGGATCTTGTGGTTCTGCTTTTATTTGTTTCTTATTATACAAGCTTCGCAACATTGTTATTATAAAATTTTGGAATTCTTACTTTGGATTCATAATTGATTATTGCAGAAGAACTTTGTTGAAAGCATGGCTGGATACTCTCTAGTTTGCTATCTCTTACAGGTGAACCTTTCTCGTTCAAGCAGTCATTAAACTAAGATGTTACTGTTTGTCGGCTATTTTATACTAATATAATAATTCTTTTAAATGAATACTCTAAATTATGTGACGTAATTGATTTGTTGGGTGTTGTGTGTTATACTTTTATTTAGTTTTCTTCTTCCCATATTGTTTGTTCCTTTCAAATTGTCTATTATGGATGAACCACGGGATTGTTTATTGATGTCAATATGACAAGTTTATGAACATATTCATATTTCATGACTGAAAATTAGTAAATATGATTATATGACTTAAACCTCGTCTCTCTGGAGAATTTCATTATGTGATATGAACCTTTTAATTTTAGAAAGTCAGCAAATACAACATATAGCCGTGTGTGTGGAGATATCTTATTACAATATGTTGGTTATTCTCATTTTTGGAAATTACAGTGAATTTTAACAATGATAAATGTTGTTGGATTTGTGTGCATTGTTCCACATCACTGTAGTTTGGCTCATGACTCATGTAGTATATAAATGTGGTACAGTACACCCTCTTGCCATACACAGGATTTCTTGTGCCATTTTGTGCATAATCTCCAATGTCATTTAGTTATATGAATGACACATAGGAGAGAGGAACAAATCTAACCCTTGCTCTTAGGGTTTATGCTTTCTTATTAGGGTTTAGTTTCTTTCTCTCTCTACGTGTCACCCATCCAACGGTGTGGCACAGGAATTCTGGACCCTCTCCCATGTGATAGGTTTTGGGGATGAGTTATTTCCATGGTCCTTTCAGCAATCATCTTAAACCTACTGCTAGTTTGACCATTTCTTTTACATTAAATCCACCTATGATTTTCCGTCTTCTCTCAGGTGAAAGATAGGCACAATGGAAACCTGTTGTTGGATGAAGAAGGCCATATCATACACATAGATTTTGGTTTCATGCTTTCCAATTCACCTGGAGGTGTAAATTTTGAAAGTGCGCCATTTAAGTTAACACGTGAACTTCTTGAGGTAAGGCATTTTGTCATTTGACTATCTGCCTACATGGTCATATTAGTTCCATGAGTTTATAACCATGCTTAGGGAACTTTCTGTGGTTGTTTGGTATATCTTGTTTGGCTTGTGCAATCTCAAATTATCATGACCAAACGTGATGGTTGGCTTCTACTAGGTGATGGATTCTGATGCTGAGGGAGTTCCAAGTGAATTTTTTGATTATTTCAAGGTAAGCAATGGAATTTTTCTCACTATACCTGATATGCATAAGATGGATTCCAAGGGGGTGTAAATTCCAGTTATTCAATATTTTCAGGTTTTGTGCATTCAAGGTTTTCTCACATGCCGTAAACATGCAGAGCGCATTATTCTTCTTGTTGAGATGTTGCAGGTGATATTGAGTTCTCTTTTATTTTTCTTTCTTTCTCCCTGCCATTTTCCCTTTATTCATACTTGCTACGATACTGAATAGCAGTCTATTGATTTCTTTAAATTATTAAATGGGCACCGAAGGTAGTATAATTTTTTTTACTTATATTTTTCATCTGGTAGCCCTTCTTCTGCATTCCTTCCGCAAGTTCAGGATGGTCTTTGGTCTTCTGAACCTTCATTTCAATTTATTTTTTCCATTTAAAAAAAAAATCTATTTTTTCTCCAACCTGGGGTCTGTAGGGCTGCTGTGGGCCGTGTCAGGTGGGAAATCCAATTTCTAGGATTTAAGTTGCTTCCTGAAAAAGTTAAATGTATCTGATAATAAGAAGATGAGCTTACATTTGTTGCGATGCCTTGTTTACTTTTTTCTAGCAGAAAAGGCCACCTTAAGTTTCTCTTTGCACATTGTGCTTCTCTAGTTTATCGTACTTCGTCTGATTAAGCTTTATAGTTCCTCATTTGGATGTTCAACTAAAAGCTTTACACCACAAATTTTGTAAAAACACTAAAACAAATAACCCCTCAGAGCATTTTATTTTAATTTTTAAAAAATCCCATCCTTCTCTGACATACATAACATACTTAACACTTGATAAAAAGATTACCTTATATTTAAAAGGTCAAAAAGTAAGTTAAAAAAACATCATTTCATAAACTCCATACTTGGTATACCGGAATTAAGGGAGTATCAGTTAAATGTTTCCTGTCAATTCCAAATTAATTTGTGTGGATTTAAGAAACATTTGTAGAAGCCACTAATCATCTGTACAAAGAATCGTTGGGAAAGAGAAAGTAGAAAAATTAAAAATTCAACATTGGCATCATAAGGTTAGCTTGACCATCATATGGCTCCATGGTAGCCTCTTTGCTAATAATGAGAGTCATGAATGCAATTCCTAAGTGACTAAGTTGATGTATGTGTACTACATGATACCCTAGTTTCTGAATTTTATACTTTATTTATGCCTAATAAATGGGATGACTGGAAACCTCTTCCCCTCGTAGCATGAGGAAAAAGGCTGATGAGCTTGTATTTGTTAGACTGAAGAAAAAGAAGCTTAATTTAGGTCACTCTCATAGATGAGCTTCTTCCGTCTGATCCAATTCTCCTTCTGTCATAGGATTCTGATTTCCCTTGTTTCAATGGTGGTCCACGGACAATTCAGAACTTGAGGAAACGTTTTCACCTTAGTTTAACAGAGGAGGTTCGATTTTTGCCCCCTCTTTTGTTTTCATCATATTGTATCACAAATTGTTCTCCTCTTCACATACAATATTGTTCTAGCAGCAATGTGTGTCTTTGGTGCTTTCGCTGATTAGCAGTAGCTTGGATGCATGGCGAACAAGGCAGTATGACTACTACCAAAGAGTTCTAAATGGGATATTATAAGCATGGATCCATACCTTACACATTGTGCTTGAAAGTTCACTTGGTGATTAAACGTCTTGTTTGTGCTTGACGACATCTGATTTCAGAGAAATGGGCGTTCATCATGGTTAACATGATCAGTACGAAACTTTTGATGTGTGAGCGAGTTTGTTACTATCTAGGCTTGTGCTCTCCGGATGTCTAGCTGATGATGGAATGGCTCCTTAGGTGGGAGTTAACATTTTTTGTTTATGTCTTTCCTTTTTGTTTCGTGGAAGAGATTCAGCTGACTTGGGTGGAGATTATATAATCTGAGGGCATCGATGTTTAAGCCCATCATGAGTGGAACATACTGTACAGAGTCATTCAACAATGGAGGGATGGAACACATTCAAGATCGCAGTCGGGATCTTGATTTTCAATTTTTGAGTCTGCTACACCAAATAGCTAAGTAGCAAAGAACTCGGCCTATATGTATATTTGCTGCAGCGTGACATTCTCTCGTGGTTTCGACTCACTGCTGTCCATCTTCACGCTCGATTCTTTTACGTGAAATGCTTAAGTGGCATTCTGTTGTATTGTGTATAAATTTCCGATTTGTACAACTCTCTCTTCCTCCCTTATAGTTTAACTTGCTTCTTTGAATACAAGTTTGCAAGTTTGGTTGCACCAATCAATTACACAGCTCGTTGGTGCAAACAAATTCGATTGTTACACTTGGTCTGCAGGTTAATTCATTAAGTCTTCTTTGTTTTGCATTTATGTGTAGTTTGTGCATTCTCCAGGTTAGCAACGATCTCTTTAACCTTTAAGAGATGTATCCGTTTTATGGTTCTCTTAAACCTGTGTTTTTTTTAGGCACTCTCTTGCCTTCTTCTGAGATGAGTATGGTGTAGTTTTTGTCTGCAAGAATTTGAACCTTTTATTTATTTAAAGTACTATCGTGCAAATTGTATAAATTGTGTGCTATATCTGAAGGCAAACAATCCTGAAACAAATAAGGGTTAATTCCAAAAAAAAAGTTCATAATCTTATTGAGATTTTCAAATCTATTACGAATTTATTTTTATCAATTTAATACACGATTTTTTTAATATTCTTAATTCTATCGCAATCTTTTATTTATCTTAATTCAATACACGATCTATTTAATATTTTCAATTATATCACAACTTTTATTTTTACAATTTGATACACCACTTATTTTATATTTTCAATTCAATACATTATTATTATTATTATTATTATTATTATTATTATTATTATTATTGCAAAAACTTACATGCACCCAGGCGAACGGACCACATTCCGCGCGCCTTTAGAATTTTGTGTTAAATTGTATACCCTTTAGTATAAAGATGCGTACCCTTTATTTTCTAAAGAAAATTATTGTGTGTATCCGGGCGCATGGGTAACACTTCGTCCGCCTTTAGAATTTTGTGTTAAATTGTATACCCTTTAGTATAAAGATGTATACCCTTTATTTTCTAAAGAAAAAAATATTAAGGAAAAGTGTATACTCTTTAGAACAAACATTAAATGGTGTACCTTTATTAATTGAAGTGTATACCCTTTAGACCAAAGCAATGTACTCTTATCCATAATACTATATTTCTAAAGGCGCACGGAATGTGTTCCCGGGCGTACGCAAGCCTCACTCTATTATTATTATTATTATTATTATTATTATTATTATTATTATTATTATTATTATTATTATTATTATTATTATTATTATTATTATTATTATTATTACTCCATTTTGCTTCTTCCATGATATTGCTCTGATACAGAAGGGTTTAAGCTTGATCGTGTTTTAGTGATTATTATAACTTTGAGGTGCATTTAGAAATCTTATTGGTGTGCATTTAAAAATTTAATTATATTTAATCTTAGTTTATTATTTATAAAAGAATATTTATGTTTTCTTATATTATCATATTTTAATTTTATAAATAATTGGGGTTCTAATAACAATTTTATGGTACAAATAGCCGCCCCCATTACACACAACACTAATATAAATACTTATTATATTAAAATATTTTTTTACTATTTTATATATTAAAATATTATATTCTTTAATTTCCATATAAATTTTCGCAGGGATGGTATGTAATAAAGATCTATTTATTCAAAACAAATAGTTTAGGAACTTCCGTGCGTCATTTAACCTATGGGAGTACTAGCTTACTCATATAGTTTTTCTTACAACACTCAATTTCTCGCTCTAAAACCCTTCACCCTATTCTCTCTCACTCCTATATAAACCCCCTCCCCTTCCTTAAAATTCTTTACTTACGCGTTCTTGAAAAATTTCGATAGATTTCGCTGCTCTCCCTTTCAGGTCCCGAGACTACGAGGTGTGTTTGATTTTCTAAATCAAAATCTTGCTTTGTTTCTTATACTTTATGTGCTGATGTTGATTTAGGAATCGTTAGTCGTTTTAGTTTTGGGGTTTCCGATTTAGGAATCGTTAGTCGTTTTCGTTTTGGGGTTTCCGATTCTAGGGTTTATTTCCCCCTTTGATTTGTGTGTCTTTCACTGTTTGATTTTAATTTTAAATCAGACGTGAAAAAATCGTAGAGTATCGAATCCTATTGTTTTTCTTTTTTTCGGAGTGATGGATTAGTCTCTGGGCTTTTCTTTCGTACTGTTCTTGTTTAGGGTTTCATTTTGCTGTGTCAATGATTAAGTCTTAGATTTTCATCAGTCCGTCTAGTACTGAGCTCTGTTTTCGTGCAGTCTCGAGGATCCATTTCCTGATTCTCATATCTGTTTACGTTGCTGATACCTTTTATAGCAACTAACCTTAATCATTCACTGATTTCTGGGTTCTCTCCCCTGTATTTGAATTAATCTTTATCATCATATAATTCTTGTCCTTGGAATTTTCTCAATGAAAGTTTGAAATCACGTTGTGGCATGTTCTTTATTATAATTTCATCAAACGTGTCTGTTCTTGATTTCTAAATTCGTTACTTGGATAAAAATGGGTATGTTCTTGGAATCTCTTGTCATACGTGAATGGTTGTTGGGTATTTGAAGTGGGCTTTGTATATGTTTGCATAAAGTTTACTGATTTAGTTAAAATGCTAGGGCTCGTGCACACCAGATGTCTTTTGGTTCCAGCAAGAAGTATCAGTATTTTTTGTTGTGGTGTGCTTTCTGTTTCATGAGCTGGGGTAGGCTGTGGTGTTCTAAAAAGGTGTTGTTTCGAGACTGGACTTGAAACCGGAGAGCGAGCGATTGGTGTACAAAGCTGTAGACTTTTCAAAAAATTTCTTCCATTTTTTAGAATCATTTTTGTGGCAGCAATTTTGTTCTTGGTGGAGTGAGGTGTGCATTATCGACTTATAGTGGAGGTTTTCTGGTTTCTTCGTGTTAGTACTGTGGGCTATCTGTTGTCATGGCATTGAAGTTCCTCCCTCCCGGATTTCGATTTCATCCAACAGATGTTGAGTTGGTTATGTATTATCTCAAGAGAAAAATCATGGGAAAGAAGCTTCACTTTGAAGCTATTGCTGAGGTTAATATCTATCATTTCTCTCCTTGGGATCTTCCAGGTCAGCTTATTTCTTTCTTTTTGTTAATTATCTTTTTTCCTTTTTCATAGTCTCGATGTCCTTTGTGTCAACCGTGCTTTCATCATGATAAAGTATATTTTTTTATTTATTAGTACTTTATATTGAGAGTTCAAATTTTGCTCTGGCTATACACAGATAAATCTTGCTTGAAGTGCAAGGATCTGGAGTGGTACTTTTTCTGTCCAAGAGAGAAGAAATATGCAACTGGGATTCGTGTCAAGCGTGCAACCGAAAACGGTTTTTGGAAAACTACGGGTAAGGACAGGTCTATCCGTCTCAATGATCAAATTGTTGGAACTGTGAAGACCCTAGTTTTTCACTTAGGACATGCACCTAAAGGGGAGAGAACAGATTGGGTAATATATGAGTACAAGATCCTCGATGATAATTTGGCTGCAGAAGGCCTTCAGGTACCCCCTTCTTTGCAATAATTGATGTCACTAGACTGTGATTAAAATATGGTGTATTGCTGTCATTCAGATGATTTGGTTTTTTGTTAAATGATTTTAGGGAAGTTGTCTGCCCAAAGGTAATTCAGAATAATTTCCTTTTGTTCAAGAATGTTGTTTTCATGATCTTATATTCATCACTTTGAACTCGCTATTTTAATTGATACATATTGTTTTCTGATTTTGGGACTGAGTTCTTATACTTGTTTGCTTGTCTGCCCATTCCTTGTGTCATTCCATAAGTTTTCAGTGTCAATATTTCTGTGTAGTGTAATTTGACTGATGTAAAAGTTTTTCTCATTGTTACTATTCAATCTGAGCAGGATGCATATGCTCTCTGCAAACTCTTCAAGAAGAATGGTTTGGGACCGAAAAATGGTGCACAATATGGCGCACCTTTTAACGAAGCAGATTGGGCTGATGATGATGATACTAAAAACCATGCTATATCCTTTGCATCTGAAGGGCCTTCGTGGAATATGCCAAGACAGACTGAAGAGGGAACAATTGAAAGTAGCCAGTTTCCCCCTGGAAATACATCTGGATTGCCTGTGCTTTTGGAGGGCCCATCACCTTCTGCTGGTGTGGTGGTTGCTGATGTGACTGACAATGACATTGTTCGCTTACTGGACTCGTTTACGGATGAAGACATGTTGATTCCTGAAGAGAATGGAATTGGACAGGTGTGTATTGAAATTATATGATATGATTTGTTGTTTTGCATGTAGAATGACTTGGATTCTCTTTGAGGAGATGATGTTGGTCGTCTATCTAATTAGCTCACTTGAGCATTATTCTTAAAATTGAGTGTGCATTTAAGTAATTGGGTGTTGTTTCCAGTTTTTTTTTAAAATTATAATCTTATAGTTATGTGTATTTATTCTTGGGGCATGTGAGGTGCTCAGGTTATCTGCATTTTTGTAGTGATGCAGACTTCCTTCTCCTTGAAGATAATTGAAGTCACAATTGTTTGACATGATAAAATTTCTTTTTATGCCTCTTTACTTAATAGCTTACCATTAGTCTATAATGTCATTTTATGTGTAAATCAGTCTACATTGTTGATAAAGTATTTTTGTTCTTAACACGTGGTACAGCAATAGGATAATTATTAGTTGTAATATTATTTATCTGTAAGATTAAAAAAACATTGTTTTATTTGTGTCGTCTCTGATATTGGTCAAACTAATACTGAGTGTCATTTTTCATAAATGATGTTGATTTGGCATTCGGTGGTGCTGACCCATTTTGCTTTGCAGGATGGTCTTATTGGGTCTACTGAGATTGTGCCTATACCTTGTGGTGATGGTCATGATATATACAATGGTCTCGGTGACCTAGATAGTTGGAGTTGGATGAATGGAGAGACATTTGATTTATCTGGGTTGCAAGATGATGAAGGCTTTCCAAGTAACACGTTTGATCTTGACAATTCGACTTATATAGAACTTGATGATCTTCTGTCCCCATTGGAATTCTGTAATGGAGTAAATGGAGCTGATCAGATGTGTGGAAACCCTAGCCATGGGAATATGCAACAGCTCTACACTAGAACCAGTTCCTCTGGCATCTCATTTGAGCATGCTTCATGCTTGAATGAATTTCCTGTGCCACCTAAAGGATCTTATGAGGGCAATGGTTGTGTGGATGTACATCAGATGGTGAGGGTTTTGGGTTTTGGATTATATTACAATCATTCTTTATTATTTGATCCCTTGATTAACTGTGTACTCTTGATATTGTAGGTTGACCCCCAGATTTACCGGGGATCTAATCGTTCCAATGGCATTTCCTTCACACGTGAGCAATTGGAGGATGTGGGCTATTCTTCTAAAATGGAAAGAGGTAGATGTGCTGATAAATGATGATTACTCTGATGGTGGATGAGTACTCACATTTTATTTATATTCTCAGTCAATTCTATATATCCAATTGCCGGAACTTGCCAGTTTCGGGCGGAATAAAATGTATTTTTCAAAATCCCTTCCGGAATGCACTGTCTTGCGGAACTGGGGATTCTACTTGTGACTAAGCATTGGCTACCGGTCCTTGTGTGTTCCGACTCCGGGGTCCATTTCTGAACCACCGTGGTGGACAAAAAAGAAAAAAAAAACTCAACAATATTTAGTTTTCTTTTCAATTAATGTAAAATTATGTGATCTATTATGTGAAATGTAGCATCTTCTGGGAGGTTGCATTAAACCTCCTACTATCTTGGTGGGTGCTGCAGGTACATTCTGCAGTGTTCAATGATATTGTTGTTGGCATTTTCAGTTTTAATCTCATGTTACATTTTTTTTTTGCTAAATTTATTTCCAGGATCACAATTATTATATTGTTACCCAAGAATAATGGAATGCAATCCAGCTCATCACTTACCTACAGCTGCTGAGCATCTTGCTCTTACATTTTCTCGTTGTTATGGTGGCTCCTCCATACATATCAAGGCTGAGGTGACTCACGGAGCTGGTGAATGCACTAACGAAGCTTTGTCAGTTATGATGGGGGGGTCTGGCAGCTGTTGGAGCTATTGGGAAGTTTTTCCAAGATTGCTGCTGTTGCTTTTGAACTATCTGCTATATTTGGTAGAGTTTTGTTTACAACTTAATTGCTGCTTGAGTGAGACTGTTCCATGGAGTGATCACTATAATTGTCATCATCAAAATAAGGATTTTGTCATTATGTTTTCCTTGACAAACACAATTCATAATTTGATTAATTCAATTCTAAATATATGCACCTTTACAAATTGTTTAACAAATAGACTATTGAAGCATTTCTTTTATCTTCTACTGCAACATTGGTGTTTTAATGTCATCTCTACTTTTCTTTCTCTATATATAGTTTTTTTATAAAGATAGATTTAAGTTAATAGTTAACACATTACTGTAGTACTATATAGGGGTTCATGGTTTAGCTTTAGGTTTGTCTGGTTTAGCCCTACATGCCTTGTTTAAACAGGTTAAGTACACGTTTTGTCTCTATTATTGCCCAGGAACTCTTTTAACACTTCTTATTTGTGATCGCAGTAATGTATGCCTTGTACACTTTTTTTTTTTCCAAATCTATTTGGATCTGATATTGGTATCATGTTTTAGAAATCAGTTCAGGGTTATGCCCTCATACTGAAATGGTATGCAATAGAATAGACTATAGTGTATATGCTTTCCAGTTTTGTTTATTGTTTATTTGTTTATTTTTTGGATTGCTGTATTGAATCAAATGCATCTTTGAAGTCTTGTTAGTTTGTGAAACATTGTTCAATGGTTCTATTTGGTTATAGTGAGCTCAGTCATCATTCTGTTGTGACTTGCTAATGATTTTCTTGCAATCAAGGATTTGCAATTAATTTATGAAAATTAGCATTGTTTGTCTCGACAATTGTATATTGTAGGCCTTGCTTGATTTTCACAGTATATGAACCCCCACCCTCTCCCTTTTTATTTGTATCCTTGAAAAAGCAAATTTAATTTTGTAACTTGTAATTGTTATGTGATCTTGGCTTTTAACATAGTTAGTGGATTTGCAGGATATTTCTTTTCTATTTTGATTTGAAGTGATCTTTATTGGTTTTGGAATGAGTGTGGGACCCAGAGCTTCGACATTTTTTTTACAAATAATTAGGTTATAATATATGAGAAGAAATAACTTGATATAATTGGTGGAGCTAAGAGAATGGCTATTTCTTTCTTTTTCCTCTTTCCTTTGATTTTTCAGCAGATGTAATGTAAATGAATGAGGGATCACCTTAGGATGAACTCATGAACCATCCAAAAAATTGACCAGAATCTAACTATTGTTTGCTGATAAACAGATGAAAAAGTAGCTAGTTTAGGAGCAGCAGTAGCCTTCCTTTTAACTCGTTACACTAGAGTTGAGGCTTGCATATAATCTTAATACGTAGATGATTGATTAGGGTTTCTTGGTGTTCCGATGTGAGTTGAACGAGTAGCAACCATATCCACTAGACTTAAAAGAGAATGTACTCTTCTGTATCCATCATCTACCAATAATGTGTAACTGAGCTGAGCTGAGTTTAATTTTGTTACAGTGCTGCTTGTTAAAGAAATAAGTTTGAGAATTTTAAAATTAAGCTTGAGCTTATATGGAGGTTATGTTCTAACTCTCTTTTGTGTTCGCAAATGTTTATGAATACATTTGGCAACGTACTTGCAAATACTTGTTCATGAATATGTAAATATTTTGATTCATAACAACAAAACTACATTTATTTATGATCACTTGATATTGTATGTGAACTATAAACAAACAAGTAATTCTAAGCCGTAAAAAATATATAACTAAATAATATCATATACTCCTTTTATTTTATCCACGTATTTTTACCCACTTTCTATTTTGAGTCGTTCCACGTATTTTTGCACATCATAAATAGTAAAAATACACTCTACATCATACATACTTTGTATACTTTATTCATCAATTCCAACAACTTTATTTACTTTTTTACACTTTATTCATCATTCTCAATAACTTTATTTACTTTTTCTCTTAAAATTATCAATCCTTACTTTTTTTACATTATATATTAAAAAAATAACACTCTTTAATTTCCGTACTCATACAAATAAGTGAAAATACATGAGGGAGTAATATACATATACATAAAGTATGTACTTCCCACAATCGTTCAACACTTTTTTTTGTTAGTCCGGGGATTAAGAAAGTACACTTTATTAACTTTTCAAATTTTTTTAAGGTAAAATGTGGTACTGAAGTGTTGTGATTAACTGAGCTAAATCTTTTAAGGGTAGAAATGTCTATTTGTGTAATAATTTTTGTTATTTGAAGAACAATTTCATCTTTTGTGGGATGGAGGGTAAAACTAATAACAATAATAAACACATAATTGATAATTGTATATTACTCCTTCCATTTGCTACATGGTACTTCCTTCGTTTTGTCCTGAGTGTATTAAGGTGAGAGAAATAATATTTTAATGTATAATGTGTAGTTGTATTAGTGTTGTTGATGGGTCACATAAAGACATTTTAACTGTTTTGTGTGGCTTCCATATACTTAAATGTAATCATTAGAATATGACGCTCAAATTGAAAATATATACTAATCATTAGGATGTGACAGAGGAAGTATATATTTTGCCATTTTGATTTGTCTCATTATATAAGGTAAAAAGACAAATACTCCTATATAAATAATCTACATTATTACATAATTTGTCGTCAATTTTAATTAAAATTAGAAATTAAAAAGTAAAATTACAACTAAAACTAATATACTACCCATTAAAATATTAATTTTTTTAATAAATATTACATTTGTTAATTTACGAGGAAAATATCAATGTATACCTTTCGGAGGGATGTAAGAAGTATATATATTAACCAATTTCTTAATAAGAGTTATCAAGACTTCTAATATTTCCAATTTCTTAATAAGAGTTATCAAGACTTCTAATAAACAAGTTATATAATGTTGAATCTGCATCCATTTATAAAGTACAATTAAAAATATTATGCAATAACAATATTTATTTAACTAATCAAATGCATATAATGAAAGTTTAAGAGTCGAGTCTCGAGCTATTATGAGTCGAATGCTCGGTTTGTTTATATCTCTAATCACGAGGACAGATCTTAAAAGTGTAAATATTTATTTTAATGCAATTGATTTTTGTTAATATATATATATATATATATATATATATATATATATATATATATATATATATATATATATATATATATATATATATATTCAAGTAGCTGTTTTGTTCAAATTTCGAAATAAAAATGATAATATGAATCATTAATGAGAATAATGGTAATGAAAATAAAAATGATTGAATGAGTGAGTATACATTAAATTAATGAAAATAATTAAAGATTTTAATTTCCATTACCTCTAGGAATGAAAATTAATATTTTTTCATTCTTATTACCTTCTCGTATTCTCTACCAAGTGCCTCCTCAATTGTGTCAAATGCTACTGTTTCCTGCTTTATCTAGAAAATATTATACTGAATTCTCTCTTTAAGAGTATAATTATTTATTTTAATGCGATTGGTTTTTGTTTATATATATATATATTCAATTTTGTCCAAAAGCATGTAATTGATTGATTGATTTATTTATGTATCAGTTTCAATTTTGTTCAATAATATGCCAATGCATTTCAATAATATGATATTTAGGATGTTATACTGAATTCTCTCTCCTTTTAATAAACACGATATAGTTATGTTTTGACGTTGAGTGTACGTATAAGATGAGGATGCAGCGTTTAACAGAATGTTTGATGTTTTTACTTATTAGATTTTGAAGTGTCACACCTTTGGACGACAAAATTCATACACACGAGAATGTAAAGAGCATGAACAATTACAGACACAACAGCTGCACATAAGTATTAGTCATACAAGAAAAGGATTATATAAGTAAGTAATTCAAACTTGACCCTAAAATCCAAGAATTTAAGAAAGAGTAGTTTGACATTATGTACACAAGTGTCCTAGAAACTTGAAATGAAAGTGAGAGGGGTAGGGTGATTAAAAGGATGCAGAAACGGTCTCTCTTTCATCTTTGATGACCTTCGCTCTATCAGTGTTTGATGCTCTATCAGTGTCATACCACCGACATGAAGAGTTAATTCCTTCATATTCGCACGTATTACTTAGGCTTCGGCCATCACTTAGGCTACGACCATTTTCAACCATTTTCTTCATGACTTCGGACATCACTTAGGCTACGGTCATTTTCTTCATGACTTCGGCACTTCATCGGTTTAAGTCCCTGCTTAATTGTTTTTAAACATCTTTCTCATGTTAAACATCACTTTAACTGTAATATTATAACACTATAGTAAATCATATATTGCCTTATTACCTAATCAAATTATTGAGATTAAACAATAATCTTATCTTAGCTGATCAAATTACCTCAGTGAAAATGCTGAGAGCCTCCTCGCTGCTTTTGGTGTTCAAAACATACAACGCAGCCTCCTACATAAATTAGAAACTTAGAAATATTATTTTCTACTTAATTGTCTTTGCTACATATTGATATTTTCCAAATTTACACTATAATATAATTGAAATTAATATTGATATTTTTATTTTTTAATATTTTATAAGAATAGTTTAAATCTTATATCACCCATATTTTCTTGAACATCTATAGCTCATAAACTTAAAGAGAGAAGATACAGTAACTTACCCTAGCAACTTCCATCTGATCATTGTTGAGGGTGCGAGGTTCATCCTCGATGGATGATTTTCTCTCTAATAATTCGGGTTTATCCATCAAAATTCAACGACACAAGCATATCTGTTTGATCTTGATATTCTTGAATTATTTTCATAAAAGACATGTTTGTAATATATATATACAAAAGTGAAACTGTGTCTATTTGTGACACGTGGTTAGATGACCTCGGACACTCTAATATACGTGGGACGGTTTGCATGTCTAGTAAAAACATGTGTCAAAATTTAAGGTTGCGTGAAAACTCAATTCAAAAGGTTTGGTCGAATTTGTCAATCCAGAAACATCCCACAAACGCGCACGTGTGCCGGTTGGTTCTAACCAATGATTGACAGCCACAGTTGCCCTGATATTAGATTAACATTTTGTTTTAATTATTCAATTTGATTGTCGTACTATTACATTAACACTTTCTGTTTTAATTATTCAATTTCTGATTAACTTTTAAAATAGGATGGATTGGGTAATTATATTTTTTTTTATTTAATAGTGAAAATTAAATGAAAATTTTATACTAACAATTAAAATCTCACTGCTATAGGTTGCACTTTGGGTTGGAACTAATTTATGTAAAAACTTTAATTGAATGAATTAATGCCATACTTTTATGAAATTGAATAATTGGATTTTCAGTAATACAAATTGCATATGAAGTATTTGACTAAATATTATTTATTTAAATAAATTGAATAATTTTTTATTTTTTATTTTAAATTTTAAACTTAATTTATAATGATTTATTATATATTATCTTATTTGTATAGAAATATAAAAGATAATAAGTTTAGTATAATAATTTGTTATTAACACGTTAAATATGAAATATAATAAATTTAAATTTGAAGAAATTTAGGCCTATTGATTAGATTTAATAATTAAAATTTTGTTGATAGTAATTTAAATCGATAAACTGATTGTATCTTAAATAAAAAATAATAAATAATTACAAAAGTTTAAAATGATTTTACCATAATACAGTCTAACGTAATACTTTTCCTTTAATTTAAACATACTACAAATAGATAGATTTATACCTAAACATAACATGCTTATAATTAAAAGTAGTAAATTATAAGAAGAAGTTAGATGAAGTTGTGCCTTCTAAATTAAATATCATTTTTTTATGAGATACTTAGTTAATGTAAATTATTAAATTAAAAAATTGATCAACAATTACTTTTAGATAAAAATAAAATAATTAAAATTTTAAAAAATAAAAATAATTATACCTTGAAAAATAATCTATAAATTCTAAGTGCAGCTGTGTACCTTTTACATACCACAGAAATAACTCCCCATTTTATACATCCAAACTAATTTGGTGTATATAGATAAATTCTTTTTGTATAACATAATGTACTGTTTACATTTTTAGTATAAGATATTAATTTATGTATATGATAATGAATTTAAATTGGTATAAATTTGTGCCAGCATATTCGTATTTATATGATACGGCTTAAAAGTATATTTATTGAGTAGTTAAAGTATATTTTTTAAAGTGTGATGAATGATGCATTAAATTATAATTGTAGAGTGTTTATAATATAATTCTATACTTTAACTATCAATATATATATTTTACCTATATAATGAGCATACTTTAAAAATTGGTCGACTGATCTCACTAACTGTGTCATAAGAAATGTCTCGGGCCTATTAATAAGATTAAATTGTACGACATTAGTTTTTACTAAAATTAAAAGTTAGAATTGTATCTACTAGCAATATAGGAGTAACTTGTTCATTTCATGATCTTGACTCTGAATGTTAGCATGTCCACTGTTAAATTTTAAAATTTTAAAGGAGACAATTCTTTGTGCTGTCTTTTTTGGAATATATCTTCTGAATCTGTTCTTTGAGTGGGGCTAGAGTACAATCAGGGTTACCAATTCAATTGGTACATCTTTGGTCCCCACCACTCTTCTTAATTACTCTCTCCATCCCATAGAAGTTGATACACTTTTCCTTTTGGTTTGTCCCACCACTCTTCTTAATTACTCTCTCCGTCCCATAGAAGCTGACACACTTTCCTTTTGGTTTGTCTCACTAAAGTTGACACATTTCTTTTTTAATACATGGGACCCACATACAAAAATTAATCTACTCTCATGGGCCCTACATATCACCTCTAATACAACTACCCACTACACATTAAATATTATTTCTCTCACTTCACTTTACATTAAATTATTATATTCTTTAATCTCCGTGCCCAAAAAAAATTATACCAACTTTAATGGGACGGAGAGAGTAATTCATACTCCTTTATTAATGTTATTTTTTTATTTTATTTTTAAATTTATTTTATTTAAATAACTATTATACCCTAAACCCTAGGAATAAATTATACCCTAAACCACAAGGGTAAAATTACAATTATACCCTAAACCCTAAATCTTAAACCGTAGGGATAAATTATACCTTAAACCACTAGGGTAAAATTACAATTATATCCCTAAAATTAAATAAATAAAAAAATAAAAAAAGAGAAAAACACACACTGAAGGTAAAGGAAGGAGGTTGTACATTTTGGAATTGGTAGGACAGTTGTATTCTAGTCTTTGCACTATTCTTTATATACATGATTGTTGATGTGTGTCTTTAGCTAGTTAATTTCGGGATTAAGTATGAAGATACGATTATTTCACTGAACTAAGAACGATCACAACATACACAATAAACACGATGAATATCTGAAAGATGAGATCTGACCAAAGACCTTTCCAGATTTTTTATTATCTTCCTCAAGAACAACACTCATAAAAAATCCTCTCCCAATTACAAGTGTAATGTCCTATGTGAGAATGAGTAACTTGTTTCTCTCTTTTGAGAGAAGCTATTTATACTTCCAGTAAACCTTAATAATCGACCATTCTCACGTCACCACCTGGACCGAGACAAACAATCATTAATGGGGGATGGGTGGTACACCAGTTGCTTTGGGGCAGTTGCCAGACGACCTGCAGGGTACAATAGACCTCTTTTGTCCTTTGCTTGCTTTTCATTGGCGGGTGAAGAGGAGCATGCCTGGTGCATGTTGTCTTCTAGTTGAGAGTGTGACGCCTCCCCTTACCGTTATTCTTGTCCTTTAGCCTGTCACTTCTAGTATTTTCCCTAGTAGTCCCGATACTTTACCTTGCAGGTCTGATAATCCTTCTAACCTCGAAGGGATGGGTTTCCGAGACCACCCAGTTCCTCCGAGTCCCTGGATGCTTCTCTTGACCTCCGGAGCCGAGATGTCCCGCCGAGGTGCTTCGGCCACCGATTCCTTTGGTGAGTTTCCTGTTCTTTGGCCTGTTAGGGCTTCGTTCTTCCGGGTTCCTTTGGCTATACTTATGGGCTTATCTTCTGGGCCTCTTCTCGGCTGTTTCGCTTGTTATTTCTTGGGCTCTCTTTTGGGCCTCAATCGCTCCATAAGTTATTCTTTCCTCTTGCTCTTTGGGTTCCTTAGTAATTGGGCCTCTTGCTCGTGACGAATCAATGTGTTGGGCTTTCGGTCCGTTTGGCATGGGGGATATAATACTCATAACAATGATCATGAATTATATTTTGTAATTTTATTTTTATTTTTAATTTATGAAGAGTTGAAATGATTGAAGATATTATGCTTTAGATGATAATAGCAAATCAATAAACTCAACCATTAATATAGTTTTTAAGCAAAAGAGTGAGGCTTGCGTGCGCTCGGGTGCACACTATGCGCATTTAGAATTTAGTATTATAGATAATGATACATTATTTTAAAATATATACACTTTAATTAATAAGGGTACACCATTTTGTTCTAAAGGGTATACACTTTTCATTAATATTTTTTTATTGGTATACAATTTAATATAAAATTCTAAAGGTACACGGAGAGTGCGCCGGACGCACACAAGTTTTTGCCTAAGCAAAATGTTTCTTAAGCTTTATATCTCTAAATGATAGTAATAAAACATTTCAACTCAAGATGTTTCTTAAGCTCTACACCACAAGTAAATGATAGTAATAAAACATTCCGAATTAATCTCAAGATAATAATATCTCTAAAATCACAATACTAATGTTTGAGTTGGTATCACATAAAAAAAAAAAAAAGCTTGCGTGTGTATCATCGCATCGTGTCCTTTTTCAAAAGTTGTATCCTTTATTATTAAACAAGTACAGATCCCGTGTATTATACAAGTTTTAAAGATATAATTTTAAAAAATATAATTCAAGTTTAATATAAATATTTATTCAAAAATTTTAAAAACACAATTCAAGTAACTATCTATTCAATTATAATCTAATATAATATTCAATTATAATCTTATATAATTTAAATTGAAAAGTAAAATTTAATTTATATACTCTCAAATGTGAATTTATTTTCGTTGGTAAAAGCTTAATTTCTTTATTAAATTGATTTACTAAAAAATTAAAAAGTATATTAATTGATTTTTCAAATTTTGTTACTATGTTGTTGTAGAATATAATTAATCAAAAAATTTTAAAATATGTTAATTTAACCATTGGAGATAAAAAAATTATAAAAAGTCAATTAATAAAAGATAAAAAAAATAATATAAATCAATTCGATAAAATAAAAAAATTAATAAAATTAGTTTAAAAAATTATAATATTAGCCTTAAAAAAATTTAATAACTTAAAGAAATAAAAAGTTTAATATATAATAAAAAATTAAAAAAACAGAATTAAAATAATTTTAAAAATAAATAATTAAAAGAAAGTTTGAAAAGTATAAAAGAATATTCATAAAATTTATCAATAGAAAAAAAAATAATGGATACCTTTCTTCAGAAATTTAATAGAACATGAAAAAAACTTTTGTTCCTTATTTATGTATAATAAATTAATAAAGAGTTTTATTTATAGGTGCAGAGTATATTATTTGCACAAAAATTTACATGAAAAAATTAAAAAAATCAATAAAAAAGTTTAAATAAAAATAAAAAAAATAATTAAAAAAGAATTAAAAAATATAAAAGGAACCACAAAATAATCAATAAAAAATAAAAATAACAAAAGAAATGGAAAACTTTTTTTAGAAAGTGAAGATAGTTTTTGTTTGTATTGATAAATAATTTATGCGTACTAATTAATAAAGAGTTTTATTATATAGGTGGAGAGGGATAAATTATTTTTATTTTTTTTTTATGTTTTTAAATAAGATTTGTTTTTATTTTTATTTGCATATAAATATTTAAATCTTAAAAAAATTTATGTATTTATCACTAAATATTAATTAGTAATTATTAAAATTAAAATTAATTCAGTTAACGACACATATTAAAATTTAATTTTTTTATAAATTTAATCATGAAAAAAAATTTAATAACGTTAAAAAATCAAAGATTACAAATTACTAATAATAATAAAAATCCGAATTAAAACAAAAAAAAGTAAATAGAAAAAATAATGAGAGGATTACTACTAGGTACACAAAAAACCCCTAAATTACTATGAGATACAAACATACAAAAATATTACTACTAACTACAAAAATATATAGTGATATTTCAATATTACCCCTACAATGTGCTGCACATAAATGTTGTGTGCAACAAAAGTTCGTGTGCAGCAAAGTGTGTGCAGTAAAAAAAGTGCGTGCATCAAAAAAGTGTGGTGGTCTGGCAGAGCTCCGGCGGCGGCGGTCCGGCAGCTTTTTCGGTGGTCCGACAGTACTCCGGCGACCGACCGACGGAGCTTCGGCGAGGTCAGTTTTCTAGCAGCGGCGACCGGCGGCAATTTCTCGTCGACCGGCCGGCGGCGGTCAGTCAGTTTTCGGCAGCCGGCGGTGGTTCGGCAGTGGGTGGGGGTTTAGGGTTAGTGATTTAAATGTGTATGAGTTTAAAGTTATATTTGATATTTTACTTTAATATTTTGTATGTGATAGTAATTATTTTAAATCAATGTATCTAGTAGTAATTAGGGATACAAAATGTTTACATATTAGTAATTATTTCAAAAATAATCTAAAGAGAAATCATATTAAAAATTTAATTAAAAAATAATAAAACTAACCAAGAAAAAAAATTATTAACGTAAAAAATAAAACATTCAAAAATTACATACTAATAAAAAAATTTAAAACAACATAACATAATTCAAAAAAATTATAATAAAAACAAAAGTTAATCAAAAGAGAATTTGAAAAATATATAAAAAAAGCAAAAAAAAAAAATATATATATATATATATATATATATATATATATATATATATATATATATATATATATATATATATATATATATATATATATCACATCCATATTCAATCTTAAAATAAATTTATTTTACATCATTAAATTTTAATGTAGGTGAAAATATATTAAAAAAACAAAAAAAAATTAAAACAAATAAAATTTAAAAAAAAGGAAAGATAATTAAAAAAACTTTAGAAAAATATAAGAAAATTTTTTTACAGATTAAGATAGTGTTCCGTGTGTGAAAGGCGGCAAATCAAAAGATTATAAAATTACATGCTAATAATAATAAAAAAAAAACAGAAATAAAACAAAAAGTAAATAATTAAATAAATAATTTAAAGAATATAAAAGAAACAATAAAAATAATACTCCTAATAATAATAATAATAAATTGATACCTTTCTTTAAAATTTGAAGAAAGCTTTTATTCGTCGTAATGAATAAATTATGTGTGTAGAACAAATGAATAAAGAATCTTATTTATAAGTGTAGAGGGGATAAATTTTCTAAATCTTATAGTAAATATATGTGTTTATCTATATTATTTTTTAATTAATAGCGATTTGATAAAATCATATCAAATCTTAAAATAATATATGTATTTATCTATATTAAATTTTAATTAATAATTAAAATAATTGAAAATTTAATTTTAATTAAAAATTAAAATAATTGAGATTAATTTTCGTGACGACACCTCATCAAAATTAAATTCTCCTTTAGTATATTAAAGATTTTAGTATATATATTTAAGTATAAAAATTTATATCCTCGATAATTTAAGATTTTTTTAATTGAATATTTATATTATTCATATTTTAGTTGATATTTTCAATAAAAAAAATTATACCTTTATTAATTAAAATATATAGCTTTTAAAATAGAATATTATACTTTATTTACCTTGTGATCTCGAAATACATGAGAATAACTCATTAAAAAAAAAGTATTTCATTAATTGAACCAATCAATTGAACCAATATGGATTTGTTATAAAACATCCAACTATACAACAAAATATGATTAATGTATTTTCCCCACCAATAAACAAAAAAAAGCATGATTAAGAAAGTATATAATGATTTTGTAATAAATTAAAGAGGGGGTGACTTTAATTTGTGAAGTAGACAACATGAAAGAGACGATGGCCTACCAAGTAGAAAAACAAGATTCTCATCATTGTTAGGTCACTATAGGAATATAACCAAATATACTGGTTTCAACTACTCCAAATCTTTGGTTGCATTTCTACATTAAATCTAACAATAAATGAGAAATAGTGTGACACGTGGCTTTTATTGATCATACCAAGAGTTTGTTGAGTTGTTACCTAAGTATTTAGGAAATTATTCCAAATTTCCAATATTTCATATTCAGATGGCCCAACGGTGAACCGTCTTTTCATTTTTCTCTACTTCACTAAAGAAAATGTTATAAAGGGTCGATTATTAACCCCCTATAAAATACTAAACGGCAAAAAACTTATGTGTCACGGGACACACCATGCACCTTTATAATTTAATATTAAACAATAATGTGCTCCGAACACAAGAGACCGATTTATACTAAACATATTTCATAAATAATTTAGACTTGTATCATCAATTAATAAAATTAAAATATTATTTAAGTTAAAATATGTCTTTTTTTTTAAAATTACATCAAATATTTTTCATTATGTTATTTATCATCTTTGTTCGTATCTTCATTATTTTCATAAATTTTACCTAAAAATATACTCCCTCCGTCCCAGTCCCAGGTAACATAAGGTCTTTGACCCTCTTAGCCTGGGATGGAGGGAGTATATATATATATATATATATATATATATATATATATATATATATATATATATATAAATTTGCGAGATATATATGAACTTTGTACACATATGATATTTTATCTTCACCATCTTCAATCTTATCTTAATTGTCATTATCTTACTTTTGAAATATAAATCTACGTGTCAAGTCTAGCTCAAAACTAAAAACTTGATACAATAAGAAACCAATTATATGATAAGTATTAATAAAATAAAAAATAAAATCATATGATATAATATATTTTAAGGTACAAATTTTGTGAGACCGTTTACAATGAGTCTCGTGAGACGAATAAAAAAGCGTAACATTGTAAAAATATCACAAATATTATTATAAACTAAACCCGGTTCACAGGAGACTAACTCATAAAATATAATAATTATTCAATTAAATTATTCATGAATAATTCATATTATAAATAAAAAGTAATAATATACTCCATTCGTCTCATTTCAATCTTTACATATTTTTATTTTGGGCGTCCATTTCAATATTTACGTTTTCCTTTTTGGTATATGAGATCCACCTAAAACAATTATTATATTACCATAAGACCTGTTGATGGCTGTTTTTAGTGAGTTATAATAAAATTTAATTAAGCTAGATGTAGCAATTAACAAGCACTAAGAATGAATACATCAAACATAAAAGATATGAAAGAGAAGGGATCCAACCAAAAACACTCAGTATTTTTATTGATTCTCTCAAGAACAACATCCATCCATAACTCTCTCTCTCTGCGAATGTAATGCAGAAGAGTGTAAAGTTGAGTAACTTGCTTCATCCCAAAAAGGAGAAGTCTTTTATATGTTCCTCCTACAACAATCCTAGTCGTGGACCAATAAGGGATCGCCATCTGGCTGAAGACAAGTTGTCTTAATGGCGGAGGAGTACAAAGCTGTAGTTGTTGGGGGGCTGTTGGAGGTGGTGACAGATGCCTTTTGTCCTGCGATTGTATTTCATTGGTGGAAAGAAAGAGCATGTCCTGCGAGTGTTGTCTTTTACTGAGAGTAATATTCAGAGTGTCTTATCCAGATCGTTATCATTGTCTTTATGTGCTCCACTTACTCTATATGAGGAGCGTTGTCTTCGGCCGTTCCGAGTCCCTATCCGAGAGATGTAATGCC
Organism: Pogostemon cablin; assembly: GCA_023678885.1. Classification (NCBI taxonomy): domain Eukaryota; kingdom Viridiplantae; phylum Streptophyta; class Magnoliopsida; order Lamiales; family Lamiaceae; genus Pogostemon; species Pogostemon cablin. The sequence goes on along the minus strand of CM042994.1, from coordinate 20,283,493 downwards.
GATCATTTCCCTAGATGTAGGTATCCAATGTGGCTTTATTTCTTCCCTTCCTAGAGTGTGCTCCGAAAGACCGAAGGGGACTCTAGTGTAACCAAACAAGGCTTCGACCTTACTCTCCTAGTCGGCCTTTCGCTTCCCTGGTGCTCTCGGCCTCGTCTTTCTTTGGTTATGGCCTGACCTTTTGGACCTTCTCCTTATCACACAATCGTTCCCTTATTGGGCCTACCTCTTGGGCCCTTGTAAGTGTTGCTAGGTTGTTTCTCTCCTAAGTCTGTTAACCCTTTGGTATGCGGGTTCTATTATAATTGGGCATGACGATGATGAGGCTTTTGGCCCAAGACCCACGTCGGGAAATAATGCCCATAACAAGACCCACATCCAATATTAATACATCTATTCACTTTACATTAAATTTTAGTATATATTTTAACCAATTACCCATTAAAATATTATATTTCTTAATCAACGTGAAAAAACAAACGTAAATATTGAAATAGAACAAATGATGAAGTATTTAATAAAAAATTATAACTAATAAAAAAAATGCTATCACACAAATGTTAGTGTTTTTTCTTATTTTAATGTATCGTGTTAGTATAAAAAATTACTCCGTAGAAAGAATTCTTAATGATTGGATATTCATATACTTATCATTATTTAACTCATGGCATAACTATTAAATACACCAATATACGCAAGGGGTCTGGTATAATTGTATGGTGCTGAGAAATTACTTTTGTAGCCCTTTTGAGGGCATATGTTAAGGACACTATAATCATTCCAATTATCACCATTATTTACCCCATAAATTCAAAAAACAACCCAACTTAAACATTATAAATTGGGCCCAGAATAGTACTGCCCAGAAAATTTTGGACAGGAACTACAAAGACACATCCCACCATCTCAAAGAATTTTTATTATTATAATTACTATATAAAAGTTTATTTTCAATAATTTATACTTATGAGTGAAGATTAATATGACATCTTTCTTGATTTGTTTCAAAGAGCTCCATCCCACATTGAAATTGCAATTGCGAGCGACAACAATGAACTTTTTCATGTGTAAGATGAAATTAACTCCGTAAAGAAATTTTAGTTTAAATTAATGTTATAAACTCTATGCTAATACTACTATGCACTTGGGTGCACCCCATGATACGGTAAATCCACTTTCAGAGACGTATACAATTATGAACAAAAATATATACACTTTATTAGTGAATTTTTTATTAGTTTTTTTAATGAAAAATTGAGTCTAAAAAATATACAATTATTATAAAACTTGTATACACTATCAAATAAAAAGTTATACATTAATGAATGTTATTTTTTTTAATAAAAAACTAAATGTGAAAAATGTATATAATTAATAAAAACATATTTATAGAATAAAAAGTTATACATATATAAGAGTACCCCTTGCCAAGTGCACAGATATCAACTCAAACTCTATTAAATTTAAATGTATCGTGGAGCTCCATAGAAAACAAAATAGACTCAATATATATATATAGGTATAAAATCACCAAATTGATTAACTGATCATTACCTTACATAGGTACAAAATAGACTCAATATATGTAGGTATAAAAACACCAAATTGATCAACTGATCATTACCTTAGTTATATTTTGATTGGGTCATGTATCTGTATAGCCTAGTTAAAAAAGAAATAATAAATTAATTGCGTTAAAAATCATAAACTTTCAACTTATTGCAAATTAATCCCGACTTTTATAAAATTGAAAAATAAAATCATAACCTTTCATGTTGGTGCAATTCGCACCCGTCGGGCAGCTAATGGCTGCCCGACCACTGACGTGGCGTTGATCCTTGCCACGTCAGCTTTTAATTTATTGCAAGAAAACCCCCAACCTTTACTTAAGTTGCAATTTAATCACAATCTTTGAGATTTTGTCAAAAAAGATCATCAAATTCTTTTATTTTTATTTTTATTTTAAAAATTGTACCATCTAATAAAAATTTATATTTTATGTTTATATTTAAACTCTAAAAAATTATTAAATAATAATAAAATTATTATATGAATAAAATATTTATTATTATAATTATAAAATTAATTATATCTATTAAATTAGTAAAAACATTATACAACCTTTAAATATTTAAATTCTTTTAATTTTTTAAATAAAATATTTTACACATTATAAATTTTTTATAATTTATAAAATTAGAGTATTCGTGAACATGTCTCAGTATTTTACATGTCTCAGTATTTTTTAATAATTTCACATTATATATAATCAGAGGCGGAGCCACCTTAGGACTAGGAGTGGGTGCGTCGGGCCCCTGGGATTTTAACACTTATTAGTTCATATGTATTCATTCATACTTCATAGTATTCATTTGGAACAGTGGTTTGTGGAATCCCACATTAACCATAAGGTTTGTGGTTCGATTCCTACTTTCTCTTCTTTTCTACCTTTTTAATTTATTTATTTAATTTCTTTAGCAATAATTTGTAATATTTTTTTAAGGAATAATTTATTTAATTTACTCTTAAAAATACTTTGTACTCCCTCTGTCCTGCCTAAGACTGGGGAAAAATACTGAAACTTCGGTATACCGTCCTTACCAAATCAAAAAATACCGATTTTATCAAAATTTAGGTATGCCGAAGTTTTTGGTAAGGTATGATACTGTATTGAAAATTTTGGTACGATAAAGGTATATAAATTATCATTACCGTGGTATTTCGGTATATACCGAAATACCGTAAATATTCAATTTTTCGGTATACCAAACTACATGATATATGCAATTATAATTATTATTTATATATTATAATTTTAATTAAATTATATATATACACTAGTTAATTAAAAGATTAAATCTAAAATCCTACGGTATATTTCATAATTATAAATGAGTGATAAAGTTGATTGACTTTCATGAAATCTTGTAATTCTTTTTTAATTATGTAGTTCTATCTTATATGAAAATTTAAAAGTGTTTGATTTTAATATAAGTTCCATATGGTTCTTATATAGATCTCTTAGGTATTATTTATTTAATGACAAATACTTGTGTAACCCGGGTTTATATACATTAATTTTGTAAACATTGTTACTCTTTAGTACATAAAAAATTACTCCCTCCGTCCGCTTTCAAGGGTATCATTTTTCATTTTGGGCGTCCGCCCCCAAGGGTCTCATTTCCTTTTTTTATCCATACACACCCACTAATACAACTAAAAAATAGAACTCACACCTTCACTAATACAACTACCCACTACACATTAAATAACAATACTCCTTAATCTCCGTACCCAAAAGCAAATGACACCATTGAATCCGGATGGAGGGAGTACTCTTTATCACATAAATTGTTACTCTTCTAAATTAAAAAAAATACTCTTCAAATTCTTGTAAATCATTATTTATCGATTACTTTTTAGTACATGAAAAATTACTCTTTAGAGACATGAATTATTACTCTTCTATATAAAATTTATTACTCTTCAAAGAGTAATTTTTTATATACTAAAAAGTCATTTTAAAAAATAGGGTTTACATGTAAACCCAGTTTACATGATACTCACTCTTATTTAATTTGGTCGTTTGTGGATTGTAGTATATTTTTCTTATTATGAATTTATAATCTATTAGAATTTATTTTATAGCTATCTTTCACTTTTTTAGTACAGTTTTTAATTAGATTTATTGAATTTTAGGCGTATAACAACATAGCAAACTATTTAATAGGACGATAAATACCGATATTTTAGGTATGATACGGTATACCGAAATATCGGTAAGCAGAAGGTATACTATTTTTCTATACCGAAATATCGGTATACCGAACTATGGTATACCGAAAGTTTAGGTAAGGTAATGGTATGATTTTTTATATACCCAAAATTTCAATATGGTATTTGGTATGACCAAAAATCTTAGGTATGCCATACCGCCCACCCCTAATCCTGTCCAAACATCACCGGTTGTTTTTTGTGCGTAGATTAAGGAGTGTTATTATTTTATGTGTAGTAGGTAGTTGTATTACTAGTGAGTGGTGGGTCACATGTTGTACCTTTTTACTTAAAGTGAGAAATGGTGATATTTGAATGGGACGCCTAATATAGTAAAATGGTGACCTTTCGGTGAGACGGAGGGAGTAATTTTTTCTTTTTAAAATAATTTATTTATTCATAACTTTAATTACTCTCTCCGTCCCACAGCAAGGGTCTCTTTTTTCCATTTTGGTCGTCCCACCCAAAGGATCCTCTTTCCTTTTTTACACACATGAGACTCACTCATCCCCTCTAATACAATTAAAACATAGGGCCCATACTCCAACTAATACAACTACCTACTACACATTAAATAATAATACTCCTTAATCCACGTGCCAAAAAGCAAAAACTACCCTTGCCGTGGGATGGAGGGAGTATATTTTTTCATAATTTTTTTATGCATATAATATACTTCATCCGTCCTTTTATTTTTTCACATTTTTCATTTTTATTTGTCCTATTATTTTTGCACATCTTCAATAATATACTTAAAATATCAAAATATTACAAAAAATATCATTTACTTTTCCTTGTTTTCTTAATCGAATCCAACAAATTTATTCATTCTTTATTTTTAAATTATGTGACTTACCCTACTATATATATATAAACAAGTGTATTTCTTAATTCATTTGCGTCCACATACACATGAAAAACTACAAGGAACGGAAAGACTATCACTTTATATTTTACTTATTAAAGAAAAATCAAATTACTTCAAAATTTTATAATTCTATTCTGGCCCCCCGAGCTCGATTCCAGCCTCCGTCACTGTGTATAATATGACAAATATACCTATGAGATGTTTAACAAATTTTATTATTTATATAAAAAAATCATTTAGAATTAATTTTATAAAATATTATAAATTAAAATATATGATATATTTTTCATCAATTTCTTGAAATAAAGTTGACGTCTCTTCTATCAATATACAACTGTACACGGAGGCATTGCAAGGTTAATGATCTACATAGAGATGTTAATACGGTCCGGGACCGTAGGTTCAGCCCGTTTAACCTGAAAAAATGTAGGTTTAGGTTTGTATAAGTATTGACCCGTTTAAATCAGGTCCTTTTTGGACAGAACCGATTAGCCCACGGCCTTATAGGGCTAGCCCGTAGGTTAATAGGGCTGGCCCGGTTAGCCCGATTAAATTTTTTATAATAAAAAATTAATTAATAATATATTTAAATTATTAAAATTAATAATATTTTTTATGTTAACAAATAATTTCTATTGATAATTATATCTAATAGTAATTTAATACCCTCTAACTTACTACATTTTTGTTGGTTTGTCATTTTAAAATAAAATAATTTAAGAATAAAGTATGTGAGACATTTTAAAAAGTAATATTGAAAATAAACTATGTTAATTCACAAATAATATTAACATATTTGGAATCTCAAAATTCTTTTTTATTTTTTACGTATAAATTTATAAATTTGTAGTTCATTATTAATGTTAGAACAACATTTGATGTATTTTTAATGTTTAATTATGTTTCAAATTTAATTAATATTTTTTTATTCACCGACCCGTTAGTGGCCCGTTTAGCCGAGGCCCGCTAGGGTTAGGGTTAAATTCGCATAAATGACGGCCCGTTTAACATGGACCGCTTAACCCGTGGCCCGTTTAGCCCGTAACCCTATAGGTTTGGCCCTGTAGGTTCAGGTCCAGCCCGTTTAACATCCCTAGATCTACATATGCACGAGAATTTTTCACAATTAAGTTCATAAATTAATATATAATAACATTTTATAAAATTAATTTTAAATGATTTTTTTACATAAATAATGAAATTCCTTAAACACCTCATAGATATATTTGTCATATTATATATAATGTAAAATTATGAAAAGATACTGAGACATGTTCACAAATACTCTGATTTTAGAAATTATAAAAATTTATAATGTATAAAATATTTTATTTAAAAATTAAAAGAATTTAAATATTTAAAGGTTGTATAATTTTTTTACTAATTTAATAGATATAATTAATTTTATAATTATAATAATAAATATTTTATTCATATAATAATTTTAATATTTATTTAATAATTTTTTAGAGTTTAAATATAAAAATAAAATATAAATTTTTATTAGATTGTACAATTTAAAAAAAATTGATGTTCTTTTTTGCCAAAATCTTAAAGGTTGGGATTAAATTGCAACTTAAGTAAATGTTCGGGTATTTCTTACAATAAATTAAAAAAACTGACGTGGCAAGGGTAACGCCACGTCAGCGGTCGGGCAGACCTTAGCTGCCTGACGGGATAATTTCATATTTAGCCCCATAAGAATTGTTCAATGCCAAAAAGGTCCCAAAATCGTCAGATTTAGTCTCATAGGAATTTTATTTGATAATGGGGTAGATGCAGGATTAATCTTATAGGAATTTTTTAAAAAGGTAAATTTGTAAAATTGACCCCAAAAGATGCTAAATTAGTTCCAAATCATATCTTATGTCTTATGCCAGATTAACTCAACTTTCCACGCTTCAAAATGATATCAGAGCCCTAAGTTTATTTATTTAAGAATGGATAAATTTATTATAAACTTATTTATCATTTAACGAGAGGAGAGTTTCAAGATATATGGATCCGAACGAAAGTTCGACATCCGAGAGTAACAGAACTATCAGCCCTGTTCAAAGCTGGAGTAACAGGGACTGCTGGCCTGTTAATTATGACGAAACAAGCAGCTCTATGCAACAATATTATTGTGTGTTGTATAGACAAATTACGGAAAAGAGAGACGGAGATGTCGACCGATAGTATGAAGGCATAAATCAAAGGAGAGAGTTGGCCAACATTCGTGCCAACCACACCGAGGAAGAATCTTTGGAGGAACTACGCCAGATGCAGATAAGATACTCGAAAGAAGTATCAAGAAGCATCGTAGAAATCCAAAGTTTCACCGAGATCCATGGAAGTATCCCCAAACACAGGCAATGGAGGAAACAATCTAACTAGGATTCAAGAGAGATCTGCAAGCCCTATCACTTTACACACTGGGACGAATGATGGAGTGGAAGGAGATCGAGGCCGATAACTCTAAGATGAATCAAGATCTTAGAGAATTACAGAATACGGTAAGATTCTTTGGAGAATATTAACAGAGCATGTCCAGGACGATGTTCGAAATCAGCCTTAAGAAGAAAAAGGTAGAGAAGTTGCAGAACAAGCAACTCGACCTCATCACAAAGTTGACAGGATAAGTAAAGTCCTTGGAAACTAAGGTGACAGGAAGAAGGCCAGGTGGACGGTTGCCACTAACCTTCGGAACGGAACCCCTTTTACACCAAAAGGGGAAGACGACTGAGGTCACAAGGCCAAAGTCGAAAAGTGAGAAGATGATAGCTATCCTTCGTGGAGAGTCCGCGTCTCTAGATGGAACGAGCAAATCTTGAAGATCTACAAGATTTATATGATTCCTTCCAAGGACTAACTATTGTAGATCTAAAAATGAATGTTGGAGTGACTTCTAGCTCCCAACAACAGTCGCAGGCTCAGCATACCCAACGTGATTCGAGCCAAGATGAGAGAACTTCTGGAACACAAGGAGTCCACGAAGGAAGGCAAGAAGAGACATTTCAACAACCAGAAAACTTCAAGATGAAGGCAATTGGAATGGCAACAGGAGCAAGTCGAGTTCGAGGATCTAATATACACAACACCCCATATGGTTGGTCTCACCTAGAACCGATAAATCCATACGAGTTGATCTTAAACCTCGACACTCTCAACTTCAAAAACTGAGAAACTTTGATCGATGAGTGGACCAACGCTATGAAGATTGCAGGAGGTGCACTTGAGCTGGATAAGGAAGGGTTCATAAGATTCCTAACTATGAGCCTGGAAGGATCAGTAAAGTGCGCTTGGGAGGTACTCATAGACGAGGTCAAGAAGGAGGCCATGGAAGGTGAAGATCTAGGCAATATTGTTGATCGCATGGCCAAAATATTCAAGATCCACTTCATCGGAGTAGGTTACTTTGAATGAATGGAAGAAGAGAAGAAAAAGAAGTATAGGAATGCCCTATACAGCCTAGAACTACTTGACATTTGTCATGTAGATGAGTACATCAAACTCTTCACAGAGTATAGATGGAAATCAAAGATCAAGGAGGAGGAAGTATTCCACCTATTCTTTGCCAAGATTCCAAGCCCATGGGGAGAAATGCTGATCAAAGAGTATGAATCATGTGAGCTGGATTCAATAGCAAGGAGGATGTCTTTTCTCAAAGCCAAGATAGCGGAGTGGTGTCATCAAACATCGCTACACAAAAACTACAAGAGATTAAGGGGAATCAACAAAATGGTACCCTTATGTTGTGAAAGCAATGATCTTCCAACTATCATTGGGAGAAACCCAAGAAAGCAGAAAAGGATGAAGAAACATCATCCTCACACCCAAAGGAGCGGAGGATGGAAGTCCAGAAGACCAAGATCCTTTTGGTCTAAATAGAAGGCCCGAAGCTATAAATCAGGCCAGAGATTTGGACCATCAAGATAGAGTTCAAGGAATCAAGCATCATCCTCAAGATCAAACCAGATGAGTACAGGGAGAACTCCCACAAGAAAAATGTTTCGAAGAGCAGCTACGCGAGCAAACGAAAGATTCAAGGATTGTAACTACTATACTTGCGGAGCTAGAGGGCATATCTCACCCGATTGCCCAGAAAACCAGAAGAGGGGAGTACGGTAGTTCGAAACAACTCCGAAAATAGAGGAAGCCGTTTACTTCCAAGACCTAGTACAGGTATATCATTTTGAAGATATACCCTCGGACGAGAGCATCTATGAAGAAGAATTTTTTAGCCAAGACGAATCTTGCGAAGATGAGTCGGAGTGAAGAGGAAATCTTCAGAAAAGATACGCAAGAAGATATGTTTGGATTCTTTTCCGAGACATCTATTTCTCATAAAACCCTTATGAGAATCATGAAGGAGGATCCAAGGCTCAGTCTATACGATGGATTCACTATGGGAAAATTGGAAAAATTCTTTCCAAGTTTCAAGAAGAGGAAACACAACATCATATACAAAGTTATCGAATGGGAGATAGCTATCCCAATGAAGCTCACAGGAAATATGATGGAGATGCAATTGGTTCCCTATGAAGAAATCAGGAAGGAACTAAGTAAACTCCCGGAGAAGATGTCCAAGACTATATCTTGGGTCCATATTGGAGCGATTCGGATTCTTATCAAAGCCACATTCAAAGAAGGAATCGATATACCAATCGATATTGCTGTCTTTGATAAGAGAATCAAGAGCACAAGAGAAGCATGCCTAGGAGGACTCTCGGGAAATCTGTACGCAGGAAAAGTAGCATCCTACATTTATCCAAGGATCACGTACAATCTGGCAGACCGAGATTTCAACAGGGCACTTACCCTTCATCAAGATTTCAAAAACAAAGACTTGATGAAAGAAGGGAATAGGTCTTACTCTATCATATACAGTATCTCATATGCCCTCTCCAACACTCATCATTCGGATCTATTCCAAATGAAGGAGTATATTGAGATACCTGAAGTGTTCGAGAAAGTTGCATGTGCAACTAGGCCAGAGATAATGGAGCTACCGGTAATTCACGATATGGATTTGCATATCAAAGACAAGCCAATATGGAGCAGAAAAACAACCTCAGATTCGAGCAAAGAAGAATTTCTTTCTAAGAAGACAGAATGATTAGCGAAAAATGGGGAAAGAAACCAATCGTGGAGGTTATCTAGGAACCAGAAAAGTTCACAATCAAAGGTGAACTAAAATGCCCAGAAGGATGGAGAGAAGTCGAAGTAATATTCGATATCACTAAGAAGGAAAACTATATTCCTTGTGATGTCTTGTATTATCTTCAACAACCAACAACTGGGAGGTACCAAGGACAGCTCAAACTCGGAGAACTTGAGCTAGTAATTGAAGGAGTTGCAGGAAGATTCCCAGAACAACTAGTGCTGGGATTGGAGTTTCTCGAGGATCACAAACCTTGGGAACGATTACAAGATGGAATGGAGTTTACAGTCAAAGGAAAGAGATATAAAGTCCAATAGAAAGGACTTTTATAAGCTCTGATCCACCCATGACCACAAGTCCATTCTCAATATATATCACCATTAGGATGATATATAAGGAGCATCGTGCAGAATATTTTGCGGTGTACATTGATTCTGGAGCCGGCATCTGCACAGCAAAAGAAGGAGTCTTTCCAAAAGACTCAAGTGAAGAATTGCCAACAGTACTAGGAAAAGATTTCTCTCAAAGGGTGTTAATCCTTAATAGAGGAATCAAGCAAGCGGAAATCATGATCAGAGGAGCGGATCGTACCCCGTGGTACAAGGTGAAAACTCTACCATTATATTTTCACAACACCGGAGCGGATATTCTGTTAGGAAATAATTTTCAACAGACATTCAAGCGTTTTATACAAGAAAACGCAACAAGAAGGCTTATTTTCACAACCCTTTGTGAACATAAGATCATAGCACCAAGACTGTGTAATGCATTTCAAAGAAAAATGATAATCAGATTCCGCAGCAAGCGTGGTGATGAAGGAAAACTTAGCCATCCAAAGATGAATGATCGAAGGAAATATGGCGAAGCAGTCCTTCAGATGAGAACCGAGACAAGAGGAGGATGGAAGATGGAGAAACTAAAAGAAAATACAATCCACCTTCTCAAAGCAAGCTTGGGAGATTGTCTACAGAAAAACGTCACAATCGAAGAACAAACATCTTTGGAGGACGTCAAAAAGAAGATACAAAGGAACTTCAATGAGGATCCTCTAGCCTGGTGGGACAAAAACGAGCTCAAAGTCTCACTCAAAGTGAAAGACAGAAAAGAGCATGAGTTCGTAAGATAAAAGTCTATCCTGATGAACCAAGAGGATTGAAAGGATATGCAACTAATACTTAAGGAACATCTGAACCTTAAGTTGATATCACCAGGAGTATCCCTATATAGCAGTCCAGGATTTCTAGTTCGAAATCATGGAGAAGTCAAGCGGGGAAAGCCGAGACTTGTGATCAACTACAAAGGGATCAACAACATCTTGAAGTTCGATGGATACTACATACCAAGTAGGAAATATCTGGTCAATTATATCAAGAATGCCAATGTATTCTCAAAGTTTGATTGCAAATCTGGGTTCTACCAGATTATGATGGAAGAAGGAAGCAAAAGGTTCACAGCCTTCTCAACACCACAAGGTCACTATATCTGGGATGTCATGCCTATGGGCTTGGCGAATGCACCCCAGATATACCAAAGGAAGATGGATAATCTATTCAAAGATTATTTCTCATTCATATTTGTTTATGTAGATGACATCCTCATAGCCTCAAAGAACATGAAAGAGCATCTGGGGCATCTGGAATTATTTTCGGAAGTATGCCACAAGGAAGGATTGGTGCTTTCTGAAAAGAAGGCAGTAATAGCAAAAAGGCAGATCGAGTTCCTTGGAGTCGAGATCGATGAGTTCGGAATTATTCTACAGCCTCATATTGTAGAAAAAGTTCAAGGATTTCCTGAAGATTTCAAGGACAAGAAACAACTCCAAAGTTTCTTAGGAGTTGTCAATTTTGTTGGAATGTTCATCAACAACCTAGCACAATACAGAAATGTGTTTAGTCCTCTGTTGAAGAAAGACGCAGAATTCAAATGGGAGGAATCACACCGAGAAATGGTTAAGTAGTTAAAGGAAGTTTACAAGAAGCTCCCCAAGCTAGCAATACCAAACGACGAGGATGAAATGGTACTTTACACAAATGCCAGTGACCCCTGGTGGGCAGCAGTTCTCACGAAATCCACACCAGAACGAGAAGTGCCATGCAAATACTGTAGCGGACTCTTTACAGAGAATGAAGCAAACAGGTGGCACATCAATGAAAAGGAGTTCTTTGCGGTTCGAAAAGCGTTCAAGAAATGGCCGCTATTTCTTCTCCCGAAGAAATTCATCCTTCAAATTGATAACACAAGCGTCAAAGCCTTTTTAAAAAATAAAATTGAATCTAAACCTGAAAAGGCTAGACTATTAAGATGGCAAGCAAAATGCCAATATTATGATTTTAATATTGTCATTATTAAATCTGTTGATAATATTAAGGCAGATTTCCTGACAAGAGATGGAAGGAGCTGAAATAGACTCCATCCTGACTGTATCAAGGCACCTGATGGACAACCTTGAGTTGCTCCAAAGGGAATTCGAGAATCTAGCACTCAATGCAAGGCGTGCCAGAAGAATACAAAATAGTGATCAGACCAAAGTGTCTAATCACATACGAGACTGCATTCGAAATGGCGCAAGTCTGTTCGAAGCAATACGAGAGCCACTCCTCTGGGCTATTGATAGCAATTGCAATCGACAAAAGGAGAGTAGTCGAGAATGAGGCTCTAAACTCGAAGCAAGGGATTCAAGTACCCTTAGCACAAGTGCTAGTTTGGAACCTCCAAAAGAGGAACCGGTCCAAAGAAAAATTGAAGACCTGGAGTCACATCTAGAGTCGACGAGTCATTCCAGCACCTCTGGGGTTAAAGAGAGAGATCAACCTTAGGCCTATGACGGGCACTGCTATGGTTGGTATTAACTTAGCTGATTTCTCTTATTGGCAGGATTACCAGGCCAGCTGGGAGAAATTAAACACCAAAAAGGGAATCCGACCGGAGAAATGTCGGGTGGATATATCTGGAGAATATCCCCGAGTTTGGATGCGAGAAGGCTCAAATCCAAATGATGTGAAACAATGGTATGATTTTGGAGCACTAGCTTCAATCTATACTGTTGCACTAGGCTTCCCAGAACTTGCAAAACTTCCAGATTGGCTGGGAGAAAAGGTTTTCAAGGCATGGGAAAACAACTCAACCCTATCCAGGGGAGATATATTGGAGCTTTACTTCACAAGTGCGGCTCCAGAACCAGTAGGGAAAGGCAATCATGAGGCCTTTCATTTTATCAAGTTAAGAAGACCTGATGTCTCAGCATCAAATAAAATCAAGGAGTCTTCTGGAAAGGAACCAATCTTGGTTTCTACTTATTCTGAAGAACAGATCTCTACACGTCGAGCGGGGGGTTTGTACGCCTACATCAAAGCAATGGTGGAGGTGAAGTTCCCATTCAAGTTCGAGCATAAATCTTTGAATGGGTCTTTCCTGTTGAATACTTTAATAAGGAAGAAGACAGTGTTTGCGGAGAAGGCGTTCCAAGAAAAATAAGAACTTCTCTGGAAAAACAAGATTCCAGTGAGTAAACAAACTCATCGGAGATATTGTAACATGGCACATTTCGGGCAGTGGACAAACAAGGTATGTTCTAGCTGTTCCACCCAAACAGAGCCGGAGTTTGGAAAAGGAATAAGGCTCGGCATATGGATGATCAGAACTACTGATCCACCCCCAAATGAGACACGTGGAAAGAAGAAGGTAAAATCTCTTCGGAATACCCAGGAGCCGGGAGAATCATCAGGCACTAAAGAGGACAAATGACTCCTCAAAAAATCAAGAGCCAGGTGACCTTTCCGAAAGGGTAAGAGACATGTGACCTGACAGGGAGGATGACCCAGAAAAGGGAATCCAATAAAAAAGCCAGCCAGCTGTTGTCATCCAATAAAAGGTGACGCAAGCAATGACGTCACAAAAAAGAATCCAATAAAGGAGAAGGACCAGCTAACTGCTAAAGTTGGGATCCAATGTAGATGACGTAAGTGTTGACGCAAGAGCAATGACGTAAGCAGTGACATCACAAAAGATTTGGAGGCTTTGAAATTCGAATTTCAAATCCGAAAGCCTCTATAAATAGGTGTGTTGAGGAAGCAGAAGACATCGACCATCACCCTCTGTTTTCTCTTTCTAAAATAAATATTGTATCTCTTTCTTTTCTTTGTATGAGTGTTCTGAGTGCAGCTACCATAGGTAGCTAAAGGAGTTATCTCCTCTTGTTCAGTAAGGATGAGTGTATAATAAAGTTCTCCATACAATAAATAAATAATCTCGGGCTGCTGCCCGCATGTAGCCTTCCATTTTTCTGCAACTTTAATCTCCATACTTTCCGGCAAAAACAGTAGTAGTATCCTGTACACCCGATGTAGAAAATGAACCAGGGTTGTGCTGAGTTCCACTGAAGGAACGTGATTGATCCATCACACTGCGGGGCGCGTGGTTGGCTGTGATGAGCAGCTGTAAAACCTCCCGGATACCCGGTGGATTGGCGGTCAAAAAATGCACTGTTACTGTTCTAAGTTGGTTAGCTATGAGATTAATGTTGTTTAATTAATGTACGGAAGCATGATGGGCCTGATATGGTCATAATGGACTATGTCTATTTTGAAAAATAGAAGGAAAAGGAAAATCTGGCAATAAAGATATGATATAAGTTGATTAGGAATAAAAATTTTCAATTATAATATTCTTATGGGACCAAAACTGATAGCTATGAGACCAATATATTCTTACGGGACTATAATTGAATTGAAGGAATATTTATGGGACCAAATGCGAAATTTTCCCGCTGCCCGACGGATGCAAATTGCACCAACATGAAAGGTCATGGTTTTTTTTTTGCAATTTTATAAAAATCGAGATTAATTTGCAATAAATTGAAAGTTCATGATTTTTAACACAATTAACCCAAAAAAATAATAAAAATTAACTGATTTAATTTATTTTAATTTAATTTATTATATACTATATATAATAAAAAATTATGAACATCACAAAAAATAATACTTCAAATTAAGGTTGTTTTTGATATGAGAGATTTGAAGAAAAATTTATAAATAGAATCTTGGCTTTATAATTAAATTTACGAATTTATAAATTTATGAGTTTTTAAGAATGAATTTGATATAATGAATTTGAATTTAATATTTTTTATAAATATAAAATAAAAATAAATTAGTAAAAAAATAAAATAGTTCTAATATTTTATTTATTTATTGTTTTTATATAACCCCATGCCTCAAACCGCCATCCCCTTCCCCAACTCCTAACTGTATTTATCCTCTCACTAAAAATTATTTCGTGGGGAATGAAATTATTATTTTTAAAGAAAAATATTGCTCTTTAAACTCTTACATTTTAATATACTTATTACTCGCTAGGATATGAAAAATTACTTTTTATAAAAATGAAATGTTTTGATTTTGTATATTCTGGTTGGGCATGATTTGAAAAGTACATTTTATGCAGAAAAATAATAATTTATTTATTTAAAAAGTTTTTTTTTGTACTAAAGAATAATTTATAAAAAAAAAATAGAATTGACGTGTAAAACCAGACTCACTCAATAGATTGAGCAAGATATAATTAATATGATAAATAAATTCATTCTATCTATGGATAAAATTTAAAGCGTGTGAAACAAGACTCGCTCAATATATAGATTGAGCAAGATATAATATGATAAATTCATTCGATCTATGGATAAAATATTAAAGTGCAGTATAATTGATTATATTTTTTAATAAATATATTATCACTTTTAATTAAAAATGAGTGATCATTTAATATTTTTTAATTAATTATTAATATTTAATAAGATATTATCATTTTTTTTAAAACTGTTGAATAATTTTTGTTAAAAGTAATAACCTAATCAAAATTTATTAGCAAGAAAAAATAGAAATGAGGCGGTTGTTAAGCAAAAAATTCAATGAGAATACTTGTGTGAGATGTCTAATGTGAAATTGTTTTTATATTTTCTTAAATAGTTAACATTTTTTATTATAGATATTATATAGGAGTATATTATTTTTATTAAAAATGTTACTCCCTCAATCTTTTTTCAGTTTGTATCCCTCTCCTGACACGGAGATTAAGGAAAGTGATAACTTGTAGGGTATTATGATATTATTATTTTTGTAATAAATTAATAATAAAGTAGTATATTAGGTGTGTTATGTAGATATTTTTTTTTTAAAAAATAAAGTGTACCGGAAAGGAAGATTGTTTGGATTATTTGCTTTTTTTTTTTGAAGGTTTAAACTTTTGAGGGACGATCCAAAATAAAAAATGCGCAAATTATTGAGAGACGGATGAATTATTACTTTTTATATAAGGAGTCTCATGTGAACCCGGCTCTTATTTTTCCAAAATTATTCTTTAATATGTGAAAATTTATTTTTTTAGAGAGATGAAATATTACTCTTATTAATGAAAAATAATATTCATCTCAATAAAAATATAAAAAATTACAACATATCAAAATTTGAGTAATATTTTTTATTAAAAAAAGTAAGGGTTAATTGCAAAAAAAATTACGAACTTTACCTTTTATTGCAAATTAATTTTCTACAATTTCTATTGTACTTAGGTTGGATACTAACAAACAGGTCGATCCAAACCCATGACCCGGCATGGAACCTGAATTTCATTTTCTCCTCATTCTCTCCTCTCTTTCCTCACCCACCGTTCGCTCTCCACCACCCACACTGCCTCTGCTCGCATCTTCTCTCCATCGTTTCTCCTCTCTCGCGTTCTCTCTTCGACGCTCCTCCTTCACCCACCGTCTCTGTTGTCTCTCCTCCACACATCGTCTCTATCGTCGCACCACCACTGCCTCTGTTGATTTCTCTCTGAAATATGAACCGTCCACCATCTCTCCTCCACCCATCATCTCAATTGTCACTCCACCGTCGCTGCTGATTGTCTCTTCGAGATACTTCACGGTTCAGATCTGAGAAATTTGCTTTTTCAATGTCTGATTTTTCTTGAAGATGCTGCAATTTGATTCTCCGAGTCTTCATGTTGCCTCCCTTTTCAGAAATCTTCACGCTGCTTTTGATTAGATTTAACTATTTTAGTTGTCGACTTTCTCCTTTCAATCAAAATTTAGGTTAGATCTCGCCGATGTCTCGTGAGTTGAAAATTTTGTTTGGTTGCACTTTTACAATTATTGAGAATTGAGAATTCTGGTGGAGGATGCAGATATTTATTTATATTTATTAATATATACTCCTTCCATCCCACAAAAATTTGCATGTCTCTTTTGGCAAGGAGATTAAGAAAAGTAATAATTTTTAGGGTTATTATGATATTTTTTTGTAATAAATAAATTATAAAATATGTTAGGCGTGTTAGGTAAGGATGATTTTTTTGTAAATAAAGTGTATGAAGAAGTGTGATTGTGTTTTACTTTTTGCCTTTTCAGAAATGTGCAAACTTTTGTGGGACAACCCAAAATGAAAAGGTTTACATTTTGCTATTTTGGGCGTGCGCACCAAAGGTATATATTTCCCTTTTTAAACACATGAGACCCACACACATAACTAATACATTTAATATATGAGTCACACACACCTCACTAATACAATTACCTACTACACATTAAATAATAATACTCTTTAATTCACGTACAAAAAATAAATGTATACATATTGGACGGACGAAGGGAATACTTTATAAACATATACGTTTTATTGAACAATTATATAACATTTTATTCATGAAAAGTTGGAGGGTTTTCGAAGAGTAATTTGACTGCAATTGATGAACAATTTTATCGTATTCATAATGAGAATTTTTTTGAAAAATTATTGATTTTAACTCGTGTTTATACTTAAAGTGTATAAGTTTTATTAAACAAGTGTATAATATTTAATTAATAAATGTATATTTATTAATAATTAATTGTATTAGCGTACAACTAGAATAAACGTGAGGAGAATGTGATGAAATAACAAAAAAATATGAATCTATTGTTAATGTACAATTATTGTACAATAAAGCAACTATTAATTCTCATATTTAAGAAATTGCATGTATTATTAAAGTTAATTAATAATTTTATTTAAAAAAAAAAACTAAACGTACCTGGGCTGGGCACTGAATGGGGAATTACCTAATGGGATAAAATTAAAAAATAATAATAATAATAATACAAGAGTATAGATTTTGTTGATATGTGTGGTTATCTTAACCCTTCTTTCTCCATTTATCTCTTATAATCTTATTTGAAAATAGAGGTTTCCTTAGAAAGTAAAATAGGTATAGATATGAGTAATAAAATCTGATGCAGAAAACATAGAATATTAGAAATGTTGCAGAGTGGCCATAAATCATAATCTCAAAAAATTAATACTCCATTTTTTATTTATAGTGTAGAAATGAATAAATTAGTAAGGCAAAGTAATGCTTTTTACTTTTTAGAAAGAGAAAAGAGAGAGCGCGATTCCATTTCATTTGTTTCCATTTCCAGCTCAGGTGAGGAATGTAGATGTAGTGTAAATATTTCTCTCTCAACCCATTCTTCATACTCCTGTCACCTGCTTCTCGCCATGGATTAGCTCTTAACTACCCAGCATTCTCATCGCAATGCACGATTCCACCACCCTCAAGTCCCTGCGCCGCCCTGAACACCCGCTCCACCGCCGCCGCCACTGGTGCTGCTCCTTCACCACCCCTCCTCTCAGCCCCGAGAATCCCACCCTCTCTTCCTCCTTCAAAAAACCCCAACTGCCCTCCACCATCTCCCCTCAGACCCACAAGCCCCCCCTTGCACGCCGGATTCTCTCCCCGGGTCGGGTCTCACCCATCTCGGATCACCCCGTCACTATCCCGAGCATCCCCCACAGTCAAAAGCTCCCCAAATCGCCCCAGCTCCCTGCTGATAACGCCAGAGACGAGGAGAATTTGGGGGTTTTTGACGTGAGGTTGAATCTGAAGGGAATAAATGGGGGATCCTTGGTTCTGGAGCTTGGCTCCGAGGTTTTGACCGCGAATAGCCCTATGTTTTCCGACTTGATAGCTGATTATCGCAAGAATTTGAGCGGTCTGTGTAGGATTGAAGTGCCGGATGTGGAGAATCTGAATGTGTTTAGGGAAACGCTGGAGCTCATGTTTGAGGAGGATATTGAAAAGAAGCTCCTCAAGATGGGGGTTTTTCGGGCTATCGATATACTTGAGGTATTCTTCATGCTTTCCGTTTCCCTTCAGATTAAGGATATGTGTTCTTGATTCGTCTCTTGTGAGATGTTTTTCAGCTGTGTTGATGATTATTTGGCCGATGAATTTTTCGAATCTCTTTTGTGTTTGATTTGGGGTTGTGTCGGTGTGTGTACTGCATGAGATGTAGGCGAGAATATCGATCACTGTTCATATTTTGGAAACTATTTGCTCAAATTATGAAGTGAATGTCTTAGTTTTTTTTATCTCACTTCTGCAGTTCTGATTGCATGATCATAGATCCTGAGAAGGAATACTTCGTTTCAAATTTCATTTATTCTTTACATGAAACTCATTTCAAATCTTAAATAGTGATTGGGTCTCTTCTGAATAATAGGATATTTTAGTATAGCTGAGGTGCTGGATTTGCCTATATTCTCTTTTTCTGTTATTGAACGAATGAATTGTTTAGTGATGAAAAACTGTTGACTAATGGTATTTGAAGTTCTTGCATTGTGTTCCGATTAACTTACCTGTAACTTTTGTACAGTTTTGTGCAATAAATCGGAATTAAACTGAGAGAAATGCAGCTTGATTGTTCTAGATTTTGATGTTTGTTGTGGTGGCTAGTATTTCATTAAAGCAAACAAGGTGATAACTGACTTCTCCAATTTTTTGTCTGTGTTCATTCTTTCCGGTTTTGGGTGCTGGTATCTCTGACTATGCAGAAGGTTTTCTGTTATCATGAGACTCCTGATTTTCTTGAAGTTTTTATACACATCTACCATTTGAACCTCTTTTTGTTTGTTATTTTGTATTTGTCACTTGGCAAAGGGACATCTTTTAACTTGAAGTGAGCTACAAGTTTGGTTGTCATCAAGCTGTAGTTTTTATGAGTCTTGCTACTTTTTCACATCCTAACTTCACACTTTATCCATACTGCTGTATTATTGACACTCCCATAAGTTAACATAACTGCAGAAGATATTTTGTTGCATTTATTTCCTTCATCTGCTTAGGTTTATTATAATTCAATGGGGGTAATTTCTTGCATTTGTAGTCGATTCTAACATCTCAATGAAAAATGTAGGCAAATGGCATCTTTAGGTACTTAAATTGTTCGGTTTTATTTCTCTTTCTAGAGGTATAAAAAAAGAGAAACAACAACATTCAATGGAAGTAAACAGAAATCGCCTCACCTGCTCACCTATTAACTTCCATTTAACTTTGACGGAACTGCCTCACCCTCTACCCATTAATTTTGTTGTTATAATATTAGACATGTTAACATGTTGCAGTTCTTGTACTAAGCTAGGGACTCAACCCTAACACTTTTGATACTCCAGGGACTCAAAAAGCAGTATCTTAGGGAGCTTTACATTTACACTTTTTGATATATTAACTATACTTTTGAGATTTATGTGGCAAAGCATAATTCATACTTTGACTTGAAGATGCTTATGTCTAAATTGAAGAGAAAGTTCTTTTCTCCTTGTTTTGTACAATTTGTGTAGAGGTTCAATAATTAATAAATAATTCAAAATTCAGTCATTCAAATGTTATCCTAAAATCTAAGGTTCCTTGTCTCTCATGTTAGGTATCAGCTAGCATCAAGTTTAGCAGGTATATTTCTTCATGTTTGAAATACCTCGAAGCAGTACCATGGACAGAAGAAGAAGAGGAAAAGTTGAGGGAATTGTTCACTAAACTTAATATTGATGATGCTAAAACAGCAGACATCTTAGACAGACTCTGTAGCCTCAACCCTGTTGATTCCCAACAACCACTGACCAAGCAGCTAATTTGGTCTATAACCACTTGCTCAGATACCAATGCTGGAAACGAACTGAAGTCGTTGATTAAAGGCCTATTATGCAAAAGCTCTGTCTACAATAAAGACTTTGCCGATCTCAACAAAGAGGACATATACTCAATTTGTGAATCGTGTCTGAAATCACTATCCACTCTGCTAGATGAGGCCTCTGGTACAGATGCATCTCGGAAGCCCACAAAAAATGGAAGAGATAAACCATTGCTAGAACGCGTCTCAAAGCAGGTGGACAACTTAAATTGGCTGCTCGATATCCTGCTCGATCATCAGATGGCAGAGGAATTTGTTGATCTGTGGGCTAATCAAGAGGAGCTACTTAAAATGCACAAGAAGGTATCCCCAATGATTAGGTATGAGCTTAGCCGGGTCTCAGCAATGGTGTTCGTCGCAATTGGCACTAGGAGAGTCCATTGTCCATCAGAGACGAGGCTAAGGTTGCTTCAGGTATGGTTTGGACCGATGCTATCAGATTTTGGTTGGCTACAGAGGTGCAAAAAAGGGCTCGACATGAAGGCATTGGAGGAAGCGATGGGGCAAGCGCTGCTTACTCTTCCATTGAAGGAACAATACACATTGTTCATGGATTGGTTCCGGTGCTTCTCCAAGAACGGTACGGAATGCCCTAATCTTAGTAAAGCATTTCAGATATGGTGGCGAAGGTCGTTTCTCAGGGGGTCTGAAACTTTTGCTGTCGAGTCTAGGTGAAGTCATTCTATGGATTCTGGTCCTGGCAGATTTGAGCTCACAAGGGAATTCCACCTTCGATTGTGTAGATTAACCTTTTAATGTGGTAATGTAATATCAGAAGCTTTTGAGGAACTTCTCTATTCATTTCTACATTTTATTACTTTCTTTTCAGTATGTCATCTTGCTTCTAATTTTCAGCATCGTAGCATATTGAAATTGTTTGAAGGATGACTAATTCTGTATCATCTGATTGATACTTCTGTGTTAAGTTCACCTTTTAATTTTTAATAACTTGACAGAATTATCTTGAAATTGATGAATTGCTGTATTGATAAAATCACTTAATAAAATTAAAAAAATTTGTTTTAATCCGTGTTATGAGGACAAGCTACACAAATAATTTAAGAGCAGTCCGGTTTGCACCCGTTTCATGTAAATCTTTAACAATGCCGTTAATATTAGCAATGATACATTTCCATAAAATAAATTAGTATTATATTACATAGTGCTGGGCCGGGCTGGGCCGGGCCCAAAGTAGATGCCACCTGTTGAGGACAGTTTACAAATATGGGACAGGACTGGTTGGATATAATTCAATGGTTTATACGCACTTTAAATTAATAGCAAAATATGTTATAGTTGGATATAATTCAATGGTTTATACGCACTTTAAATTAATAGCAAAATATGTTATATTGTGGAACTTTTAAGAATTTTTTTTTTCGAGTCTCACTTGTCAAAGAGATCATTTTGGAGGTATACTCCAAAAGAACTCATTTTCTTTTTATAGAGTCTCACTTATCAAAGAGATCATTTTGGAGGTATACTCCAAAAGAACTCATTTTCTTTTTATAGAAAAATATGATACCCACATTCTCCATTAATACAATTAAAATATAGGACTCATACATTCTACTAATACAATTACTATTATTCATTAAATAATACTCCCTCCGTCCCATAAAGAAGTTCACAATTACTGTAGATAAGGAGTTTAAGAAAAAATTGCTTTTTGGGGGTAGTTTGATATTTTTAGGTAATAAATAAATTACAAAGTAAGTTTTGTGAGTTGTAAAGGGGTGACAATTTTGAAATTAAAGTGTATTGTGGGGTTATTGATTTGTGTGTATTTCCTTATTTGGGGGGCGAACTTGTTTATGGGACGGACAAAAATAAAAAGTGTGAATTTGTTTATGGAACGGAGGGACTACTTCTTAATTCACGTGTAAAAAGCAAATTATGCTCTTGCAGACGGACTGAGTATTATATAATTATAATCCTTTCGTCCCAATTTACAATGCACAATTATTGTAGACATGAAGTTTTTTTAAAAAAAAAGTTTTGACTGACTTTATTAATTTTTGTGAGGTAATGTATTTCTAAAGTAAAAAAAATTTATAAAATATATTATGAGTGTTAAGTTAGAGTGATAATTTTGAAATTAGAATGCACTTTGACATTAATGTGATATTTTCTTTTTTCGATGATAAAGTTTTATTGAAAGAATGAAAATAGAGAGTGTGTAGAAGTTTTAATTGAACAGAAAGTTGGTGCGTTGCTCTGTGTTTGGTTTATAAAAGTTAATACTCCCTCTAAATTTATATTCCCTCCAATATAAGGGAATGGATGTAGGGGGTATAATATTACTGGGCAAAATAATTGGTAACCTCGAATTAACCTTGAACAAGATATTATTGGATTTACTGGGAAGGATTTAAACAACATAATTAATGCTTAAATCACCTGTTTTGTATCATGACTGGAGGTCAGGTTCTTATCAACTCAAGCATGTTTATTACGTACGAGTAAGATGATCGTTTAAATTCAATTAGTAACTGCCAACACCACACAATTCATTTAATTCCCCAAAAAAATTGACAATTTATTGGAGGGAACGTCTACATGCCCATACATTATTGATTTCTTCCCTACCTCATTGCGAAAACAATTACATATCGAGGTTGAAAGAAAATCGAAACGAACAGCCATGCAACGAGCGATCGACATAGCTGTTGTCGATGGAGGGCTATGTATGATGAGATGAAGAGTAAATTGGTCACTTGTTTTTCTTGCCACCAGCAAGGATACGTTGGATCTGGAGACCTCTGCTGAAGGCCTGGTTGAACAGCAGCCGGGTTTGGAACTCGGAAACGAAGGGGAACCAGGCGAGGATGGCGATCGGAGCGAAGATTACTAACCCCATTAGGTATTCATACCCTCTTGCTAAACCTCTTACAGACCCCCACATCCCCAGGCTCTTTACCATTGGCTTGCATGCTTGTCCGATCTACGTACATACAATATTCAGTAAATTAACCAGGCTGTGAAATTACGATTTTGCCCTTAATGATAAAGAGTGAAATACCTGGAGAAGAGCCCATCCGGTTGGCAGGAAGGCTAATAAACTAGCAAAGATATCTGAAACTGTGAGCTCAAGGAATTTAATGAAAAAGATGAGTATCACTATAAAGGCAATGAACATGAACAGCTTCAGGAGTCTGAAAACCAGTTGGAAATCCGCGCTGAGCTTCACTCTCCCCATGGACACAATCTGCAAGTGAAAGTTGAATCTCATTAGTATGGATGATCACGTATATTATAGTGGGATACATCATAATCTCCCCTTGGAGGAGACGGTAACACGTAGGGATGATGCATCGAGAAGAAAGTGTACAAATTGTTTTGGTGCTTACCTTCAGGACGATCATTGCAACAAGAATGACCAGCCAAGACAAGCCATAAACCTTGATTTTAACAAATGTTGGTTAGAAAAGAAATATGCAGTACATGTTCAAGTTTCTACATCGCAATAAGTATCAGAACTCACCATGATACCCTTTTCATTCTGAGCAACGTGTAAGTGATAGACAATTCCGTATTGGTACATGAAGAAGCGGAAAGAAAGGACAATTTCCCAGAAGCGTCCTAGCAAACCAGTGTGTTGGAGATGCTCTTGCTCCTCGTCCCACCACGACTCCCAACTCTTGGTAGCTGGAACTCCAATTCCACCACGGTTGTTCATCCACTTAGCCCAATCATCAAAGTCATCCACAATCTTTTGCCATTCAAATCCCGAAGGATTGAAAAGAAAGGGAGCAAACAGCCAGGAGACAACTAGAAACCACATAAAAACTGTGATGATTATGTAAGTTTTGGAGTCGGGAGCAGCTGAGCTATAAGATTTGTAAACAATGAGCAAAATCAAAAGTTCCAGGGCTTTTGTAAAATGGCTTCTTGAGTACATTCTGTAATTTTCAGCAAATTTCTCGTGTCTCACAACAAAACCACGACCTGTGGCTCTGTATTTAGCTCCACCATGTAAAATTGTTCGTCCAAAGTAATGAACCTTGGTCCCAAGAGAGAAAGTAAAGAAGACGGATGCCAGTTGAAGTTGCATGATTATCATGTCTCCAGCTGCAGTTCTAAAACCCCTCTCGAGTCCGATTTCCATAATCATGGGCAATGCCATCAAAACACCTAATTGAACAACGGATTGTGACGCCATGACAACTTTAAGACCATCATTTCCCCGAGCTCTGGCATATCTGACAATTGTATTCTCCAATCCACTCAAGCAAAGATAGAGCCTACCGTACAAATAAGCGTACACAGTAAGAACCACCAGCTGCATAGCAACAAAAAAAAAACATTAATTTTTACTCAAAGTATGATCTGCCAGTCTTGACAAAATGCCAGAAGGTTTATTTACATGCAAAGAACTGACATTTTGAATAAGCGTGTCTTAAATTATATGTGAAGAGGAGCAATGAACTTGAGTGCAATCAGAGAGAAATATTACCACTGAACTGATGTAGAACCCTGTGGTTGTATAGTAACAAGACAGCATGCGGAAGAAATCAAAACGATGCCCCAATCTGTAGATATCACGGCTGAGTGTCTGCTCACCATTACCACATGCAACTTTGGCTTCAAAAAGTGAGATTTGGTTGAGACCAACATCTCGTCCCTTCCCACATTGGATATATTCATGATGAGTGATGTTTCCACGTCTTAGCGTTGAATTAAAACCTTCATGAAAGTCACAAAAATTAGAAAATAAATAATATACCGCAATCAATGCATGTTTTGGAAATACGAGTTAAAATCTCACCAGCAAATATGTCCTCGCTGAGGTTGATTCCTCTTGAAGCTTTGCTGATGCCTCCACGGGTTATGTGAAATATACGGTCAAAAACGTCCGGATGTCCATAATGGAATCGCACCCTATGATTGCAGCAAACTAGATTATTAATACAAGTAATCAATAAAGTTTTATGGAGCATAGAAAAACGAATAAACATACTTCAAAGGACTTGCAAGAACCCTCTGGCCAATTGTGACGAAGCTTGTTTCTTGGTTTGACATAAACCAAGCCAATGATGAAACACTACAGTTGAAAATGTGATGGATAAGAGAAAGTTGAAGCTGAAGTTGTACTAAACTGACAAAAATTAAGTGATGACTCTATACAACGAACCTTCCAGTGAAAATATGCTCACGAACACCCAGGATTGTAGGTGGCCGTACACCATGATCCTCATGAAATTCCTGGAGTAGGTTGCGCATCTTAAAAGCTTCTTCCAAATAGTTATCCTACGAAAGCACCAAGAAATCATGTACAATTATATGCAGACAAATTTTAGTAAAAATATAGACATCAACTTTACCTGGTTCATATCAATTGTCTGAAGAGCTTCTCCACGTGTAAAAACAATAGCGTGGTTCTGGTTTTCGGGCTTCCCTTCTCCTATCTTTGCTGGCCCGGGCAGCTTTATACGGAAGATTTCCTTTACAAAGAAACAATATTGAATCAGCCTTTGGGTAATCTACCTTCAAAGGGAAGGTGAATATCTGTTGAATCAGCTCTTGGGTTAAAAAACATACCTGATCAAGATTATCAACAGCTTTAACCAGAACAGAGTAATAAACCTTTTGATTTCTACCACCTTCTCTCTCCTCAACTTCATCTATATATGCTACACGTAGAGATGGATGGCTGCATAAACATTAATAAAGGACAAGATTGAGATCAAATGAGCTCATTATACAAGGGGAATGAGAACCATCCAGCTATTTACATTAACAAATCTGCAACTTACTTAACCATCAGATTTAAAATGTCAGTTGCACGCCTATCTCCACTGCGTTTCTGGTTTCCATAGTTCTGGCAGGTGGCAACGTATGTGAATTTCATGTCAGCTATAGCCTCTAATTGAGTGTATGTGGATCTTTGACTCTTCCTATCTTCTTCTGATGGTTCAATAATAGATTTATAGCCTTCAAGTATCTCTGTCCAAATTATACAAAAATCAGTCACAAACAAACCTCAGTTTCCGTCAAAACAGCAGCAAGAAATGAAGCCTGTTGTCTACTATTGGTGGGTGATTATACAGGACCATATCTCGAAAGACAGATAAATCTTTCTTACCATCTTCTGAAGCCATGTCAAGAAAACCCTGAAGCTTCAAAGCTCTTCTATAGTACATCATCCCTCTAACTGCAAGAAAAATGGATATCATCAAACAATATGAAGCCCCTAAGGGGGAGCAAGGAAGAAGAGAGCAAGTCAGTTCACCTGTTCTGCTGAGAGTCTGTCCTCTTAGAGAGGCCCAATGTCGTAGCTGCAGTGCACTTTCCTCATTGTCCCAAACATCAGATTCTTTGCAATTAATACGCTCCATGAAGTTGCTCCATTCATCTGAATAAAGAATTTATATCAATGAACTCATTAGTACTACAGCAAGAATGTCGAATTGCATGTGTACATTTCAGCAGATCAGGAAGGCAAAATGAACCTGGATAAATCTTTTGAAGGTAGAATATGATGGACACACCATCTTCATTTTCCATTTCAAGATCACTCTTGGAGTAGACGGTCTCCTCGCTGTAATAGGGTGTAAATATACTGCCATTCCAACAAATTTAATTCAGAATAGCTATGAATTTAAGGTTTGTGGTGTAAGAACCTTCCACACAGAAAATATCAAAGAAACATGCATATTCAAGTACTGCAAAGACCATGTACTCCACCTGAATGATAGCATTTTCCGCACTCTAGGTGCACGTGGCATATTCATAAAAAGTGAATTGGAGAAAAATGTCATCCTTCGACGTGCTTCAAGGTTTGTTGGGACATCAGTTGCAGATTCTTTAACAGTTAACAGCAAATAGAGCCGCCGTATCTTTGAAACAAGCATACGGAGTAAGTTTCACCAATTTACCAGCTGGATGGTCCTTTTTTTCCTTTCTCCAAAATTAATAAAAAATTAAAAGTTATGTAGATGCATATTCAGGATCATGTACCTGCTCATCCCACTGTGCTGTATGTGGGGGAGGGTAAGCAATACTGACAAAAAGTTGATTCCCAGAATCCCTACTACCTTGACCGAGTTCAGCAAGTTCACTGCATTAAATGAAGAAACTTAAATCATAATGCACAGTATTTCACCAAATAAGAAAAACAGTTGTTATCAAATACACCATCAACTAACCGGTTCTCGTTCACCATCATATCCCGTGTAACTAATTCTAGCATATCTTGCAACAATAAAACAACACTGTCTTTCTTGGATGGATCACTGTCTTTCTGCCAGATAAAAAGAAATGTTCAGTTTTCAAAGAAAAATGAAAATTTTAAGATTTTGACCAAGTCAGACTTACCAGGATCTCCACAAGTTCTACAAATTTCTTGGCAAGCCCCGGTAAGGGCTTCATCCTGAAATTTGGTAGAAATATACCCTTTGATATATTACTTTCAATTTCTCTTATGATGATTCCAATTATCCTGTTCAAGTAAGCATATGTCAGAACTAAATCAAATACTCAAGCCTACCAGGGAATTAGATTCATGAACAATGCCACTAAAGTGAATGATAGATCCATTCAGGAAATTCAATTCATTTAGTGGAGGCCAAGTGATTTTTATGTACGTCCACATTCCTCAATTATACAATATCATGAGGGGTGTAGCTATTAACTGAAAAAAAGAATAATAAACAACCTTTTCTCAGTGTCCCCAGTGATCAAAACATTGAGAATAAGTTTAAATGATTCGTAGCATTCAATGACAGCACATTTCATGTACTCATCAGCACATATCCGCTTCCAAAGTGCAGCATCCTTGGGTCGAAATTGAGCTGCCATATCTAATGCAACTGGAATCTGCAATAATAGAGAGTTAGAAAAGAATATGGGAATAATAAAACTCAAAAATATTGCATGTACCTTGCTAGCAAGCAAGAAAGGGGGCCACTGAATTACTTTCAGGCTAGGATCAGAGGAATTAGGAACAAGAAGCAAATCCATCTCCCTGAGGCAAGAAGTAGCGTTTTAGTTCTTGTCTATAGCTAAATATTGAACAGGTTATTGAAAGATAAGATAGTATATAAAGAAAGTTTCGGGGCGTTCCTGTCGCTTATGAGATCTTCTTCTCTGAAACTAGATATTACATCATTCCACAACTGTGCAAATTTCGCAGCTTCACTTCTCTTACCTGCAGAGACCTACAGAAGGCATGTAGTGTAAATATTAAGAAGTAGCTGTTTCGTGGGGAAGTTGGAACACATTAACAGAGAGGATCAACCTCATGAAAACTCTTTGAGAGAGAAAATCCTTTCTTAGCTTTGTCAGAAGGGACCAAGTAAGTGTTGAATGCACGGGGCAGAGACTGAAAACGCGACCTTAGCATTCCAAGAGTTCGAATCTATGGAGAGGCAAGTCGTATTAAATTTTTGAATATGATAATGATGCTACCAGAATGATATTACATCTCAAAGGCAAATACATTACTGTTAATAGCGCAAAATTATAAGAACTAGTTCATAACACATGTACGATTGTATGATATAAAGATAAGTTTTCGAAGCTTGGGACTTGATTTATATAGCCTTGTATTTTCTGTCACATGATATTCAAATCTCTAAGGTTTGTTCGCAAGCAAATAGTTATGTCACGAATAGAAAATCATTTGTTAAGGTATAGATGCAGCTACTACCTCACCAAGACGATCGAAGGCCCCAATAAAACCTCCATACAAAGTGGAGAATATTGCATACCAAATTTGGAGGTCCATAAAGTAAACCTGCATGCAAATTCAAAACTATGACACAATAGGCAAAAACAATTGCACAATTAAACTTAAAATGTAAAAAAAGAAAGCAGACCAAGACAAGCGGTGCCCATAGTGCAACAGTAGCTCCATATAAATACTTAGCTGCATGTAATACGTGATTATCAAAATATTCATAAAATAGAGATAATGACTCTGAATATAACTTTATATAGTATGGCAAGGAGTCAACTGTTGCATTTTCTTGTAAATCCATACTCTTAACACAAGTTACCAGTAATCTGTATCAGTTCACTAATAATTTGCGCTGGGTCTGGCTACACAAAAAAAAAAAACCCAACAATTTGCTTTTTGTCATTACTTGAACTAGATAAATACCATTTGGGAAGAATTCGTGCCAAGCATAATCGACCCTGCGAATTTTCAATATATCTTGAGTGGGCTTCACCATAGGCTTTATCTGAATCAAACAAGACGTGGGAATAAGGGAAAAGAACCATTGATATTTATTTTCTATATCTTATCAAAGAATCAGAAACCATGTACCATCAAAAAATAGCTGAACACAAATTTTGAACACAGAAGAAGCACCCAAAATAGAGTATATCTGTTATCAATTATATCATTAAAAAACAAAAGTTAGTCTCAGGTGTCCCTAAAATACATCAGGCACTGCAGGAGCTGGGAACATATATATACTTGATGAGAGCAAATTGGCTTTCATGCATGCCTCTTCCCACGTAGATCCTTGGCTGGAAAGAACAAACAATTCTTTAAAAATCAAAATAATCATATGTTAATAATCAGAAAGAAGATTAAGAGTTATACCTGTGACCACCATAAGAGAAACCTTATGATAAGCCAATCAGAATTCTCAATCCAGCGTCGCAGCATGGGAAAAACAAATAAGCATGCAGCCAATAAATTTGGTAGTAAGTATATAGCCACGGCCACTATGTACAGAGGAGGCACACCCTTGAGATCATCAAGGACCTTGAGCCCATTATTTATTTTTGAAAATGAAAATGACTTGCTTTGGAGTAAATAACACATTGGAAGGATGACAGCCCAGGCAAGGCTCACGATTATTTTTAGAAAGTTCCTCAAAACTGTAGTGAACTTCCATCTAATATAGCCTGGGAAGTTCAGAATGACATCCAAAATACCTACACATATGCAATCAAAGAGAATTGGCTAATTGAAAAATTAGTAACTATTTAATCCTAAACAAGACATAGGAAAGAATTCCATACTCTGAAAGAAGCGAAGAAATGCTGCCGTAATAAATATGCTAGACAAGTTATATAAAGAACTCTTCTGGAAGATGTCAAATACAGATACATCGCTCCATGCAATGATGATCATAATCTGCAGTTGAGCAATACCATTACTAATTAGCACAAGCACTTAATCACTCTAAATTCAATTTATTATTTAAATTAGTTACCTGTAGACCAAGAATAAGAAATGTCCACAGACGATCAAAACTTCGGAAGATATGCCAAAATGATCGAGTTTCGGCAAAGAATGATTTCCCAAGCTTTCCAGGCTTTCCTTGAGAATGTTTCCCCTGAAACAGTTTCATACTAAGCAAAAGAACAAATATTTTATTCATCAAAACAAGCTCACTCCAGAACACCACCAATTACCTGTGTTGCATCTCGTATTGATTTGAAAAAATCACCATCATCACGCATTGGCCATCCCAAAAGAAAGCAATCCGATGACCTAAATAGTTGCCAAGTCAGACTTACAGAAACAGTGAAGCTTTCGAATTTTTTTTTTTCACTTCTTATAAATTTAATAGTTACCAGAAATACTCATTTAAGTCATCATAGTTGCACCATGCTGTGTGGGGTGCTGTCCCATTTTTACCTTTCTTAGCTTCCTGGAAACATATAGGAACCATTTATTATCTTTTAGCAGAAGGCTTGAGAGATAATTCACCCAAGGAAGAACATACCTTTTCAATCACTCGATAAATGGGTGTAATAACTTTCCGCAGGAAAGATTCATCATCTCCACCATAAGAAGGCTTGATATTTTCTCCCGTGACAATGCTTACATTTCCAGCCAAGAGACCATGGAGTTCATACGCCATCTGAATAAGCAAATTTTTAAAAGGATTACATTTTTGTAGTGCTTAATTTATTTTATGTTCCAACAGTGCATGTCAATGCAATTCAATTGAATGGAATATACATTTACTGAAGGAGAAGAAATCGCTCACATTGTGAAAAATGTAGCATAGACACTCTGGCATGAAGCGCACATTAGCTGCTTCACCCCAGATAAGAAGATAAAGCCCCATATAAAGTATCTTTCTCTGTTGTACTTCCAGCTGACCCTGTGGAAGCCTAAGAGCAGCATGATTTAAATATTATCCCTAGGTAATCAACAAATATTTTTAGATCTTTCAATCATATTAAGTTTACAGAAAAAATTACATTATTTTACCTCAAGCTGTGTTTTCTTCCCAAATATTTACACCACGTCTTATAGTTCTTGAAGATCTTATCCAGGAGTGTATCAACAGCTCGATCATCAAGCTAAGTAAAAAGAACAGGTTCTGAGTAACAGATCATTATATGCTTGATCAAAATAAAATGTACAGATAGTCATGAAATAGACACAGAGACGCTTATCGACAGCAGTACATATGAGATTACAAGTATTAAAGGTTTTGACCTCCACACTAAACCCAGCTTTATAAAAGAACGTAGTTGGATGTTAACTCCGGCATGTGATTAATAATAAATAGATGTGTATTCTGTGAGATATTAATACATTCACAGTATAAACAAATACGAAAGACATACTATGTGTAGTGGTTCAGGCCTGGGGTTTAGCCTTATATGGTTATTTGCAAGCAACAATATCAAATGCTCTCTTTGGTTCCGGACATTGTCCCTCTGCAGAAATCAAGATAACTAATCAGTATGCTCAAGTTAAATCGATATTTGATCATCCAATTCTCTATCATAATAATTGATCAGGCATGCCTGAAATCCAAACATGGCTCTAAGCCAATCAAGGATGTCCAACTCCCCAGTTTTCTGCCGATGTTGCTCAAATGTGGGAGGCCATGTTAAGCCACGAGTGTATCGTAATGCAGCGACAGAAGCTTTAACCTGACATCATTAAAGACTGCAATACCTTAATATTACATACTTGCAGCGTATGACAATATGTAAAATATTACGATGATTCAAATGCATCACCTCTTCGAGCTGCATTATGGACTGAGAAGATCCAGCAGCATCAAGGGGAAGAATGTTATATGGGGCATAAATTTCCTTCTTTGATTGAACATCATTTGCTGCAGCCATAATCTGTAAAACAGTATCATTTAATAAAATGTGACATAAAATTCCTATACAAATGTAATCCATGATAAAAGACTAACCTCAGGGGCAACTTCCTCCACTTTTTCAGTCTTATTAACAGCACAAAGCACTTCAAATAGCACACCGGCTGTTTGGTAAGCCTTTGCAAGCAGAGATCTATTGAAAGAAATATTGTTTACATTCATCCGCTTAACAAGAGTTATTTTTTTAATATGTATAATTCTCTTTGAAAATCATTGCAGTAAAATATATAATATGAGCACCTATCAGCTTGGTCCCCCTTGTTAAGTGACACAACATATTGCTCGTAGTACTGCTTGTAAAAGCTCTCGATTTCCCGAGCATCAGTCTTCTTGACACGACTTTCAAGAGATGTTGCATTGTCCTGATTACAATTTACCAATAAGTTTGATCACACACATACAAACAGGATCAAAATCTTCCTAGTGCTAAGTATTTTCTAACCACCAAGTATCTGAATCATTAAGACTTGTAAATGCAATAAAAATAGGTAGTTGATTGTTTTCCAACAGAGCACTGCATCTGTATGGTGGAATAGTGGTATTTGAAAAATGATACAGAAGAATTCAGACCAGGAATTTTGGGTCATCGAAAACAGGGTTGGAACAAAACAATGAAACCTAATTCTACAAAGAACAAAAGCAATCCCCATATTGGATTTTCGAATACACATATACTTAATCGCATCAATAGAACGAGTACGAAGTGAGTCAAATAATGATGCAAATTTTTTTTTAAAATCAAAATTATCAAGAATTTTGGCGCTGACCGAATCAACTATAAAAGAATTTTTTCGCTCTTAATTCTGTTCGTAAGGATACCACCTTAATTAATAATACTGACCTCGCTCCAAAATTTCTGTTGAAATTAAGAGCTTTTTAAATTCATCAACATATATTTGGCCAACATATAAAGATAGGGGAAAGAAATTAAAAAACTGTGGCTTTGCCACAGCTATAATGCAGCTGCAAACCTTGCTTCAAATTGAATTCCTTAAATATCCCTGTTATAACTGACTCGATCTGGACTTTACATCTCTTATTAGGAACTAAGATTTCTCTAGTGCACGTAACACTCAAATGTAATAGGTTATCGATTGTAATACATACTCCCTCCAACCCGGCGTAAAAGGTTCATTTCCTTTTTTCACATAAATTAAGGAGTATTATTATTTAATATATAGTAAGTAGTTGTATTAGTGGGAGTGTGTGTCCCATATTTTAATTGTATTAGAGAGGGTGTGTGGGTCGCATGTGTGTAAAAAAGGAAATGAGACTATTTGGATGAGACGACCAAAATGGAAAAATGATCCTCTTAAACTAGAAAGGAGAGAGTATTTTTCTACACTTTCTATCTTAATTTAAAAGTTAAAACACATAGGTGTAATTTTTAAAACATTTTAAAAAATAACACACTCTATGAAAATGGTATATATAAAAATATATTTGTAGCAAATTATATTGTAATCCTTAAAATCATACTTAATATATTATTTACCACACTTTATTAAAATATATTTTACTTATATAACACTCAAAATTTAATACTTCTCATAATCCATTTCATAAAAATACCTTTTAATTTTTATATTTTATTCATCGATCTAAATAAAATGGTTTATTATAACATTATTATACATATAAAAAGTATAATTCCTTACTCTTCACACACTGTATTT
Organism: Pogostemon cablin; assembly: GCA_023678885.1. NCBI lineage: Eukaryota > Viridiplantae > Streptophyta > Magnoliopsida > Lamiales > Lamiaceae > Pogostemon > Pogostemon cablin. The sequence goes on along the minus strand of CM042994.1, from coordinate 20,248,938 downwards.
GTGAAGAAATAGGAAATAAAATTCCGAGGATTACATATAAATAAAGTTAATAAACAAAATTAAAGATTATTTATCTACACAAATTTCATAGTTCTATACATTATTTAATTTCAAAAAAAATAAACTATAAAATTTCTAAGAAAAACTACAATAAAGATAAGAGTAAATAATGGAGTATCAAAAATTATAATAATAAAATTGCCATATTACATTTTTATACATTTAAAATGATTAATTTTATTTTAAATGAATTGACTATTAAACTCAAAATAAAAATACAATAATTTCTAAATTAAATAATGTAAAGTTCTAAACTACAAAATTAAAATAATTAGTTTAATATATTGTATATAGAACTTTCATTTGTGAAACTAAGTTGATATGTAACGCATTTATATGGCTGCAAAAAAAAAAATCACCCTCATCCCCACAAAAGCATGAGATATGGGCTTCACTAACTGTCGTATTTTGTTTTGTATTTATTTTTTCAAACATATGATATGACAACCAATATTAATAATATTAATATGGAGAAGTGACGCATAGCAATTATTTTTATATTGAAACATTAAATTAAGATAGTCACGAAATAGGGCTACTCAAATGACCATTTACGTACCCTTTCTAGTCTTTGATGAAGACTAGTCTTAAATTGCCGTACACCACGTCCACTTGAAGTGGGATCCAATCTGTGGGCCTTCTCAAATGCGTAAAATCGACCTAAAAACACAAATTATTATTATAATCAAAAGATTTACAGGGAAAATACGATCAAGTGTCATCTTTAATTATAAGTGCTGATGTCTGTCTTATTCTAAATACGAGCTCTAAAGTTCAGCTATTTTTTTTATTCTGATACATTTAATTTAACAAAAAAATATTAAATTGTATATACATTTATAAATTCAAAGTTTAAAAAATCCTTAAACGGATTAATTGAGTTCAAGAATGACTAAATGAACTGTTGGCATATAATTAATAATATCATGGAAATATTTACTATTTACTATATTTAATTGATGAAATTTATTCGAGATTTCTCTTTAATTGAATTCATAAAACTATGACTAATGGAGATATTTTTAATAACTAAGTTTGTCTAATAACACCACATCAAAATATATTTAGTTTTAATGTCATTAACATTATTAATTTATCATAATCCTCATAAACATACACATTTTATTAAATGCTACTAGATATATTGTAAATACATAAGTAAAGCTAACATTGAACCATATATTTGAATTTATAAAATGATAGCATGAAAGAATCGTTTAGTCATCTGAGTAAAACAAAACAAAACAAAACAAAATCATAAACAGAAGACCATGTATACTGCATTATGATGTATGCATGCGTTCTTATATTTAGAATTGCAGAAATTAATTATTAAAATGTTATGAAAAATCTTTACGAAAATCACGATCGAATTCGCGAGCTCCAAAAAATCATAACAGAGGAATTAACGGATCATAAATTTAGACGGAACAAGGAAATGAGAAACAGAGGATAGACGGAAAACGTACAGAGGTAGGCAACACGTGGTCGTTCGTTCTGGATCTCGGTAGCAACACGCAGAATGGGTGCGATAGAGTATTGCAGAGAGGAAGGAACAACCTCGTTGTCGAACACCTCCATGGAGAACGTGGTGGTGGCACCGCGCGACGCCCGCCGTGACAGCGACGGCTGCCGGTAACCGAGATTCGACATCTCTCACGTTCGCAATGAAAAATAAACCTAGCTAGCTAGCTCGATCTAATCGATCAATAACCTTTTCTGATCAACCTACACTGTAAAAAATCGAAAAACCCATCGTCGATGGTGGAAGAAGGTAAGGAATTGTTAGGGAGATGAGATGAGTGGAGAGAGAAAGGGAGGGAGGGAGGAAGGGGGGAATTGTTGAGGTGTGGCTAAACGAAGAGAGATGAGAATGGAGGGAGAATTTAAATAGGAGAGATGGAGAGCGTGAGAGGACACGTGGTGGAATGCGAGGCTTCTGGGGAGTGGGGATGGGATGTTGAGAATATGTGTGGACCCCATTTTATTTCCTATTACCTTCTCTAATATGGTCAAAATCAACCTTTTTTCTAGTTCGTTTTTATTTTCTTTTTTAATGAAGGATAATTCTTTGACCCTTGTCAATCTATTCACGTTTTTATGTGAAATTATTGTTCAAAACTAAATAAATAAATAAATGGAGTAGTTTAAGACTATGTGATTAATAAATTTCTTACAAAGTAATCTCCATCCTATCTCATCCTAATGATTACTTTGTTTTTTTAGCATCACATGTTAATGGTTACAAAGTATGTATATGGAACCATACAAATTAATTATTTATCACTTTATGGGCCCACACATTATAGTAATACAACTACTCACTATATATTAAAATATTATTTCTCTCACCTCAATACACATTAAAATATTTATATATATATATATAAGCAGAATAAATCCAATCATGGTCATCTATTTTTAAAACAAATCTCAGCCACTCATTAAAATAATTAAATAATTATAATTATGATCTTTTCAAATTAGGAAATAAGATTTTATTTATTAAAAAATTAATAATGTTAAATAGACCAATCAAATTATATAAAAGAAGAATAAATTCAATCCTGACCATCTATTTTTAAAATAAATCTCAGTCACCCATTAAAATAATTAAATAATTATAATTATGACCTTTTCAAATTAGGAAATAAGATTTTATTTATTAAAAAATTAATAATATTAAATAGACCAATCAAATTGCAGAGATGGAAAGACTCAAGCCCACAGAATTAGGTCAAATAATTCATTGACCAATCAGCCCAAGCCCACAGAATTAAGTCAAATAATCCATTGACCAATCAAATTGCGAGTTATATATGGGGCTTCCTCACCCTACACCTATATAAGGAGCACTCCTCCATTTATTTCAAACACACCGAGATCGATTCTTTAAGAAGATCAAAGACTTCAGAATTGTCGGAATAGTTCTTCGAATTCTTCAACGAGAATCAACTCAAGAACGGAATACATCTGGGATTCAGGTTCTAAACCGCATGAATCAAGTGTTCTACAGTTAAAAATTTGAATAGCCTATAATCTGGTTTTAAACCGTCCGGTTTAAGCGTTCTATAGTAAAAAAATTTGAACGGCCTATAATTTGGGATATTAAAATGATTAAATAATTATAATTATGACTTTTTCAAATTAGAAAATAAGATATTATTTATTCAAAAATTAATAATATTAAATATAAATCCAATCCTAGCCATCTATTTTTCAAAATAAATCTCAACAAAAAAAAATCAAATCTTGACCATCTATTTCTCAAATAAATCTCAGTCACCCATTAAAATAATTAAATTAAATAATTGTAATTATAACCTTTTCAAATTATGAAATAATTAAATAATTATAATAAATCCAATCCTGACCCTGACCATCTATTTCTCAAACAAATTTCAGTCACTCAATAAAATAATTAAATAAAATAATTATAATTATGACTTGTTCAAATTAGGAAAAATAAATCCAATTTAGGCAATTTATTTATTAAACAAATCTGCCCCATTAAAATAATTAAATAATTATAATAAATTCAATTCTGACAATTTATTTCTCACAAAAATCTCAGTCACCCAATAAATAATTAAATAATTATAATTATGACATTTTCAAATTAGAAAATAATATATTATTTTTTAAAAAATTAATAATACTACATTCATCCTACGTATTTTTACCTACTTTCCATTTTGGGATGTCTCATGTATTTTTACTCATTCCATTAATAGAAAAAAAATGCATAATATTTTATTTCCTACTTTTTACAATTCTAACAACTTTAATAACTTTTTTACACTTTATTCATCATTCCCAACAACTTTATTTACATTTTCTTTCCATTAATAGAAAAAATGCATAATATTTTATTTCCTACATTTTACAATTCTAACAACTTTAATAACTTTTTTACACTTTATTCATCATTTCCAACAACTTTATTTACCTTTTCTTTTTAAATCACAAATTCATCCCTACATTTTCTTACATAATATATTAAAAAATAACACGTCTTAATCTACGTACCCGTACAAATAGGAAAAATACTCGAGACGGAGGGAGTGTTAAATATAAATCAAATCATAATCATTTATTTTTCAAACAAATCTTAACCATCTATTAAAATAATTAAATAATCGTAATTATAACTTTTTCAAATTAGGAAATAATTTATTGTTTCCAAAGGATTTAAGATTTTAGGGTTTAGGATTTAAGGGTTTAAGGTTTATCTTAAACAAATTTAAGCCACCCATTAAAATAATTAAGTAATTATAATTATAACTTTTTCAAATTAGGAAATAAGATTATTTATTAAAAAATTAATAATATTAAATATAAATTCAATCCTAAAAATCTATTTTTCAATCAAATCTCAACCACCCATTAAAATAGTTAAATAATTATAATTATAACATTTTTAAATTAGAAAATAATTTAATGTTTCCAAATGGTCTAGGGTTTAGACTTTTTCAAATCAGGAAATAATTTCACCAATTAAAATAATTAATTAAAAAATAAGATATTATTTATTAAAAAATTAATAATATTAATCCAATCCTGATCATTTATTTTTTAAACAAATTTCAACCACCTATTAAAATAATTAAATAATTATAATTATAGATTTTCAAATTAGGAAATAAGATATTGTTTATTAAAAAAATTAATAATATTAATCCAATCCTGATCAAGCCATTCATTAAAATAATTATTTAATTTAATGTTTTCAAATGGTTTAGGGTTTAGTTCTTAAACAAAATAATTATAATTACGTCTTTTTAAAATTAGGAAATAAGATATTATGTATTAAAAAACTAATAATATTAATTCTGACCAAACCATCTATTAAAATAATTATTTAATTTAATGTTTTCAAAGGGTTTAGGGTTATTTTAGGGGTTTAGGGTTTAGGCTTTTAGGGTTTTAGAATTTGTGGCATAATATTTCTATATGATCAAATCCTGACCATCTATTTCTTTAACAAATCACAGCCACCAGAATAAATTCAATGATGGTCATCTATTTCTCAAACAAATCTCAGACACCCATTAAAATAATGAAATAATTATAATTATGACTTTTTCATATTAGAAATTTATTAAAAAATTAATAATAAATTAGAAAATAAGATATTATTTATTAAAAAATTAATAATAAATTAGAAAATAAGATATTATTTATTAAATAATAATAATATTAATACAGTCCTGACCATTTATTTCTTAAACAAATCTCAGCCACCCACAATGTTTATAAAAAAAGGGTATGCATTTTTTAAGTTGAACTCAATTATATACTCCCTCCGTCCCATACTAAGGGTATCTTTTGTTTTTTGACACGTAGATTAAGGAGTATTATTATTTAATGTGTAGTGGATAGTTGTATTAGTGGGAGTGTGGGTTCCATATTTTAATTATATTAGTGGGTGTGTGTGGATCTCATGTGCGTAAAAAAGGAAAGTGAACTCTTTGGGTGGGACGACCAAAATAGAAAAATAGATTCTTTGGATGGGACGTAGGGAGTATTAATTTTTCAAAATAATTTATTCTGCAATAAACATCTAATATCTACATGTTTCACATGAAACATTCTTTTATTTATATTGTAACCAATATTGGGTTCGAAAGGGTTCGTCAATTCACTAAGATGAGTAAACAATAAATGGTTTTGATTGGTGTAAATTAGTAATAAAGAATCTGATCTTATAATTTAGAAAAATGTAAATTTTATTGCTGCATTTTAATTTGTCATATTATGAGATAATTAAAAAAAATTAATAAAGAAATAATACGATAACAAGATTCAAACCACACCAAAACCGGATGAGAGAAGCTCAAACAAATCTCAACCACCCATTAAAATAATTAAATAATTATAATTATAACTTTTTCAAATTAGGAAATAAGATAATTAAATAATTATAATTATGACTTTTTCAAATTAAGAATTAAAATATTATTTATTAAAAAATTAATTAATAATATTAAATATAAATCTAATCCTAACCATCAAAGGATTTAGAGTTTAGTATTTAGGGGTTTAGAGTTTTAGGTTTTAAGGTTTTAGGATTCATGCCATAATGTTTTCAAAGGGTAAAATTCTGACCATATATTTCTAAAACAAATCTCAGTAACTCATTAAAATTACTAAATAATTGTAATTATGAATAATCTCACTTCATATTCAAATAAATATTATTTGGTTCAAACATCATAAAATTAAGTGAAATTGTTGTTGTCCTAAAAATAACACATCCCGTGCAATGCACGGGTGCCCATAATACCTAATTTATTACAATTAATCATCTTCACATGTAAGACTAATTTCACTCACTTTAATTATTATTTAATTGATGATTAATTGTACATACAACTTCAAGTGTTTTGTTCTTAAGTTATTAATTGTGTGAGGATGGTAGGAAGTCATACGATGAATCTATACAATTTCGAAAGCACTACTATATCTGATGTTCGGAAAGCCAAAGGGAAGGGTGCAGATGGATCCTGGCTCTGGTGCACCACCGATGATACGGTGTATAATGATGTGAAGTTGATGACTCAGCACAATATTGGAGCTCTGGTTGTTGTTAAACCGGGGGAGCAGAACTCAATTGCTGGAATTAATAATTATAATTTTTTCAAATTAGGAAATAATTTAGTCCAATCTAGAATAAATTCAATCTTGACCATCTATTTCTTAAACAAATCTCAGTCACCTCTCAGCTACCCATTAAAATAATTAAATAATTATAATAATCCAAGACCATCTATTTCTCAAATAAATCATATAATTCAAATAAATATTATTCGGTCAAAAATCATAAAATTAAGCTAAATTGTTGCTCTAAAACTAACACGTACCGTGCAACGCATGAAAATTTAATTTAATAATTTATTTTTATTTTCTAAAAATAATTACTCGAATTTTTATGAAAATTTTATATAGATTTTAATTATATATCAAATCCGTATATGTTTTTAATAGATTACCATAATTATACTATCAAGGGGCCGTGCTAATTGTAGTCTTCCATATTAATTAACCAAATCTAGAGAAAATAAAACTACACTTTTGTGGATGGGCAATCATAAGAGGCAAAAAAAAAAAAAAAAAACCCAAAATCGATTACTACATGAAAGAGGATTGGAGCCTTAGACTCTTGGTTCTTTTTCACGTAAATAAATCGAGATTAAGATATATATATATATATATAAATAGTATAATAATATTTAAATAAAAAAATAAAAAATTAATTTTAATAAATAAGTAATACAAACCTCGCATCTTCAAGTTCAACATTAATTTTACTCGTAGACTTACACTTCGCATCCAAATAAATGAGTTTTAAATTGAAAATTAACTTTAAAATATAGAATAATATTACGTGTATTTAATCTCCCCTACTCGAATATGATATCGAGTTCCTATTTGAGATTTTCATCCGTAGCCATAATAAATTTGAGATTTTCATCTGTAGCCATAATAAATGCAAGCAATATTAATTAGGCCAATCAAGGCAATTAGGAATATTAATTAATTAATTTCAAAAGATGATTATTCCTAGATTATTAGGTCATACAGAGGTTCTTTCTAATCTTCCCGCCTGCTAAGGCCGGGCATGCAGCACAACAAACTCATGGCTTTCGGCCCAACGTCTTCTATCTCCGGAAAAAACTACGTATGCCGGTTGATAGAGGAATCATTGATTACTGCACCCAACATGAAACTTATGGGAACTCCATTAGCAACAGGAAAGCAACAACTAAAGAAAGATGCTTAACTACTAAACAAATAGCTACAAATAAGGAACCCTTAGCTCAAATGAAAGATAGAAAATAAGCCTATTTAAGCTCCCTTTAGAACTCTAAAAATAGGAATATAAGCACATCTTAAATTCTGAGTTTACATGCCTTTCTAATGATTCGAAAATAAACATATCTATCAATAACTTGTCTGCAATCTTGTCTTGAGAATTAATAGTATTAAATGACACAATATTAAGATCTTTTGCTATGGTACCCAAATCTTGTGTCAATCGCATGAGCAAGCTGATTTTGTACCACAAAATTGGAGAGGATGTAAGTTGCTCCTGGTTGTGCAATAAAGCAAACAGACTCCTGCTAGAGCAACGAATTGATATATCAAACTAGACAATAATGAACTTCTTCCAAATAATATTGAAGAAAAAAAGAATTGGCAGCAATCATATACAAGCGAAATAACGTACGCTGCAAAGACTATTTGCACCATTGCCACCCTGTTTTACAAAATCAATGTGTGGGTTAAGTAGGCAGAGGACTACCATGGGAAGAAAATCTGGGAAACATGGATTGGGGTTCCATGTCTGTGAAAATAAAATAAACAAATGCATTACTGTACAATTCAGTAAAGAGAAGACAACAAACAAGATTAGCCAAGGGAAGTTGATGGATAAGTCCAAACTGCAGGAAATTAGAAAAAAAGCATTCTAATTTATTAGCAACAAATATTATCTCAACAATCTGCAACCATATATAATTGTAGACAGAGAGGCTTAACTTTTGCAGTTTATTATAAAATCATGATCAGAAGACATAAGTTGATGGATAATTTCTCCAATCTCTTTCACTCATCTCCTCAAGGTGCTTGTCAGACCAATGGCGATCCACCCTGATATCAAAAGTATCGTACAAATCTGCCGCCTGTTCCTTCTTCTTCTGCTTCTGCTTCTGCTTCTGGGCAGCAGCTTTCTCTCGAGTCTCCTCGGTGCCTTCCTTCATAACGGAGATCCTTGGCAGCTTCTTTCTTCTGCTCCCTACAGTCCATCCCAGCGCGAAAGCCACGGCCGAACAGAAGGCGGGCCTCGTGAGGATTTTGGTAAAGCACATTCATATCTCGGGAGGTGTCCTCCGTGTTTTCCCAATCAACCGAAACTTCTCGCTGGGCTTAATCACCCTCTTCTTCTTAGGTTTCTTAGATCCTAAATACTCTTCTTCTTTAATAAAGGCAAGCTCAACCTCGCGCTCCCTGTCGGCGAGGGCCAAGTCAATTAGATCGTCTAGACTTACTATTTAAGGGTATGCAAATGCTTGAAAGACTTTGGATTTTTTTTGTGTATCAAAATTATATTTTTAATGAATGCACAATTACCCTATTTATAGGTTTCATATACCACTCTCATATGTTAGGATTGTTATATTAAGTAGTGATCGTGATCACTACCAAATTTGATCAATTATCATATTTGATCAAATTTATCATATTTGATCAAATATATATTAAGTAGTGATCATGATCACTACCAAATTTGATCAATTGTCATATTTGATCAGATTAATTTTATTCACTTTAATTATTATTTAATTGGTGATTAATTTAATCCTTACTAATAGTCGAAGATCTCCGAAAATCAGGTAATGCGTGTGTTTTGGGTAGGAGAGTAATAGTAATTAAATTTTGGATCTAAATTTTAGATTTTTAAAAAAAATTTGAAATAGGAGTAATATAGTATACTCTATAAGATGTTGGAGTGCCCTAATTAAAGTTTTGGCGGCAATAGGGCTTGATCGTTTAATGCCTAATTCTGAATCAAGTCAATGATATCCTCACTTGATTCTGTTCTTTCGTCCCGTGGATAGTGGATAGTAGTCAGAGAGAGATTTTAAGTGAATAGTTAGTGATGAGATTGCAATTGAAGTTGTGTTATTAAATATATATCTGGTGTTATTCTGTAGTAGGCTCGTTCTTATTCTCCTTAATGATCCAAAAATCATGGTTTATTAATTTGATTTGTTTGGTTTTGGTTGAATTTGAGAATTTTGTTGTGTTTGGAGACTGACTTGTCACTTAATTATCACCTCATCTCTTTTTTTGGGCTTTTTTTTTAATGTTTTAATGAAAGTTATTATTGAATTTAAATAATATGTGTAGGTTTCAATACTTTGAAATCAGAGAGAATTTGAATCAGAAATATGAAAGAAATAAGCGTATGATGTGTGATGTTGGGAGGTGGAAACTGAAAAGACATAAATATGGTACTAGTCCTAGTCCTAGTCTTCCCCATTAAATAATAGAGATGATATTGTCCCGATTACCTGTGAAGGATTTACTTCGATTGAGGTTGGTTTGCAAATAGTGGAAGGCCACTATTTCCGATCCAACGTTCGCTCAAATTCATCTCCTGCAGCACTACAAGAATCCATCTCTAATTGTATGGGAAGACATCTCTCTTCTATTCTTCATATTTTGAAACCTCAGCATAATTGCTTCATTACTAATACTTTGAAATACCTCTTTTTCTATGTATACTATTAAACAATCATTCAATAATTCATCGCTCATTCGATTGCATTAAAACATTCAGTTACAAAAGCATCATGCCCTTTTTCAGTACGACCCGTAGAGAAAAGATAACAATACAAGTAAAATAATGCATCTTTTGCAATACTATACTCCAACCAATCACCATATTCATCAAACCAAGTGCAACAAATTTACGTTTTCTATCTCCATCCATTACTTGAGGAAAATTATGTTGACGTGGTTGACATGGACCTTTTAAAAGATAAAATCTATGAACATGTTCAATCAAATTAGGCGGATAACTCTTTATTTTAGGTCGTAATCCAGGGTCACTAGGAAGATAATCAACCACAATATTGACATCTTGGCTTGATGGATGTTGAGGTTGCACATTAGGAGCTGGAGCATTCACCGTGGAAGATGATGTTTCAGCGATAGTTGTAGTCTTCTTATAATATCGCTCCATTATCTATTAAACAAAATTACATTAAAAATTAAATAATAGAAAAAAAATTGCATAAAAATGAGTCCTAAGTTTCCCTTTAAATTCTCTCATTTAATTTACCCTTTAAATTTAAAGTCCTAATTATTCCTCAGCCTATTCAAATTTAAATAAATTTCCCTTAACAAAAATAAATTATTCTAATCTCCACTAAATAAAAGTCCTAATTTTTAAATATAAAAATAATATATTCCATGTAAGAAGAGTACAAAAAATTTAATCTAACAAAATTTAAAACAATGACTTTAAATAAAACTTCTCTAAAAAAATAAATTAATCCAAACCCTTATACTAAATAAAAACCCTAATTTCTAAATATAATAGTATTACATTTTATAGAAGAATAGCATAACAAATTTAATTTAACAATTTCCAAGTTTATAATAAAACATTAGAAATAAAAGCCCTAATTTCTAATATAATAATATCACATTTCATATAAAAATGCATAATAAATTTAGATTAACAATTTAAAATAATACCTTAGAAAAGAGATGAGAGATGAGGAAAACAAATTGAGAAATTAATGATGAGGGAGTGGGGTGAGTATTAGTGGGACTGTGAGAGGAAGAAGAAGAAGTGAGGGAAGGAGGGGGAGTTGTCGAAGGAGGTGCAGAAAGATAGGGGAAAAATGAGTTATTGACTTATTATTATAAATTAAATATATTTTTTAATTTAATTAAATTTTATTAGTGAAATTACTATTATACCCCTACTTTTTTAAAAAATTTCAGGGGGCTGTGCCCCCGGCCTTCTTCATGTCCGCCATTGGATGGTTACAATGCTTTGCATGTTGGTGAGCTCCAAAACAACCGTATTGAATTTGTGTCGGCAATTGAACTTTCAAGGGATTATGTGTAGGAATAAATCCTTTAAAACCTTAACCCTATTATGATAAACTGAGATCAAACTGTAATGCGGAAGCGTACCTGATCCAATGAGTCTCTAGGCGGAACACGAACTCAGGATCAATGATTATATGGCCTTTCTCAACTAAGCCTCCTTATTCCTTATGGGGACCGTAGTAATCCCTCCCGATGGGGAGAAGGGAAGACCATGTGCGGCTTAGTATATTGGGGACCATAACCTGAGAGCCTTTATATACTACTTGACTAGACCACCCATAATTACCTAATCATGTAGTATTGAGTATCTACTCAATAAGCCCATATCATTTATTATTATAGCCCATGGACCTTTAACCTTAATTGTATCACTTAATTTAGTCCATAATATAATTGAATAGCTAATATAATTGCATAATAATATATTGCCCACAATTAGATTATAATAGAAATTAATAATTTCCAACAATCTCCCACTTGGGCTATATATTTTCCGTTAGCAATTATATCAAGAGTCCTTAGTTTCGCAACTTTATGTTATTCCTCTTCAGGCTATACTTAACAATCTGGTCCATCTCATATACTAATATGGAACTACCGCGGCATTCACCACATTATAAATCGTGATTAAACCCCGACAATCACCATATCAATATATTCAATGACATAGATCAAATATGGTGAATAGCATGGAAATTACATGTCAAATGTAATCAACATCATGTCTATTTCCAACTGGTCCAACTTTAAACTTTAGTGAGATCAATCCATAATATAAAATATTACAAAATGAAATTACTTAAGTGAATTCACAATGAATTCAAAGCCATGAACTTTATTCTGCAGAAAACTGAATTATCCAAATCAAAGTGTCTTGAAACTTTAAAGAACAATACTTATAGATTCCCATTGAACTAATGTATTCTAAAACCATATAACACCCACATGATTAGCTAGCTCATAAAATTGCAGGGTGTTGAATACATAATTGGTGGATCCATATTTAGAGTCTATCATAATATGCTCTTCTAAAATTTTATCTACACAAAACACTTTCTTTAACAACCAAGAATTCTATGTCAATTTGTTTGACTTATAAGTATTCTTGTCATAAATACTTTACTGCGAACTAACTGTCACAATGAACTTTATGTGACAAATCTTCGCAACCTTTATTTCATGTTTGAATGCCCTTAGTGTGCTACTATTTCTGTTGTCATGGTTAATGAGCTAAAGTGTTTGCTTAATACTTTTACTTGTATAGCTCTCCGACCAACAGAAAATATAGCCTGAAGTGGATCTTATACTGTATTGACATCCAACAAACTCAGAATCAGAATTCCTCATGATCTCTAACAAATCTGATCCCTGATGTACAAACATATCATTCTTAGTTCTCTATACATACTTTATAAAGATCCATACTAGAATTACTTAAATATCTACTTAATATACCAACAACATAAGCCTAATTAGGTCTTGTAGAGACCTCATCATACAACAACTTCCAACAACCAATGAATATAGAATATTTCTACATTTCTTAAATCTTTAGTTTAACTTTAGGGCACCTGATTGAGACTGCATTTGTCTCCCTTAGTTTAACTTAAACATTCTCCCAGTGAATCACATAATCATCTACATTTGTCTCAAAACCAAATGAGACACTTACTTCGTGATGATACTTGTGATTCCTTTACGAAAAAAATTTGCTTGAATGCATAGATGGATTTCCTATTAGTTCTTAAACCATTTAGATTGTATCATCAGTGTTGCGATCAAGGAACTTTATCTTTACATCCATCTAATATGATTCAAGATCAAAATGTGCTACTAATGTCACGATTATCTTATAATAATGACTTCCTTCCCTTTTGAGTATAATCCTATATCATGATGCAAACCTAATCATCTTGTATTGATTTATACTCATAACTTATAACATTAACACACTTTGGAGTAATTGGACCTTTCATGGTTTGATGAACATTGTTTGAATATTCTACCATTAATTCCATAGTGTCCTCATTATTTAAGAGAAAAACTACATAATCATTCGAATTGTCTTTCACCCAACTCTAGTGGTTTTCTTAGTGACATTAATTCTTGAGGTTGTTGAATTTGTATTCCTTAAATATTATTAGCATTGTCTTATCTTATTCTGGATTTGCATCAATTCTTTAAAGCATAAGTGGGGATCGAATCGACTCCCCTTAAGGACAATGTCTCTAATATTATTCTTCCCCCAAAATCAATATCCTCACATAATACCGTATTACCCGTCTCAAATATGATCCGATCAATTGGATCATAAACTTATTATCTTTATTTAATACCAATAAAGTAGCTTGTATCTATTTGAATCTAATTTTCTTTAGTAGATCTCAATGATCTAGCCTTAGTTGGATATCACCATATGTGAAACTCAAAGAGTTCTCATAACTACTTTGGTTGGAACTTTATTGAGACCATAAGCTGCAATCTTTAGCATTTCTCCAATTAGTAACCATATATTGTGGAGTACTATTTTTGTCTTTTAACTACACCACAACACCATTCATACTAAGTAATCTTAATGTGGTGTATTATAAAATAATTCCACAAGCCTTTAGGAGAAAACGAAAGGTTATACTTTAATTTCTTTTTAACAGCTTTCCAAACGAGTTTTTTTTCTTTGTTGCCCTTATACTTTATTGAGACAGAGTTTGTTAGAAACTTATTAGTTCATCCTTATTGTTGAAGTTCTCATCATGTATAATTTTGTTGTTGACATAGGTTAAACTTAATTAACAGACTTCTTAATTGTACAGAGAATTAATCCAAAATGATTATCATGCTTGCACTAAACTTTATAATCTTTCAAATTTTAAATAGTTTAGAATCATCTCGAGGAATCGAGCACAACATTAGTATCAAGTCCAATGACAACAATACTAACTTGTAAGTGACACCTCTTTGTAGTAGTCAAATACTGACAATAAAACTGTCAAGCAATAGCCTTCCTGTGGGCCGACTTATTACTCACATGTCAAACAAATAATTGTCATGTATTTACTACCACAGGTGCTTGTGTATTTCTGTCAAATATTAATCTACCTATGGGCCGATCAATACCCGCATGAAGTTACACTTGCAAAATATTAATAATTAGGGACCCATCACAAGACACCTTGTGCAACATTAATCTCGTCTGTGGACAAAAATTAACTGCAGGAGTAATCTTGGTGTAACAATCAAGTATTGACAATAAGTTCTGTCAAACAAGAGTCTATCTGTGGACCGACTCATGTTCACATGAATAATCCAAACAATTATCATATACTTATTATCACATGTGTGTTATTATTCTGTCAAATTGTGCCTACCTGTGGGCCGAACACAGAACACATAAATAATACCACACCCATCTATGTAATTTCGATAAAGTTTTTCTCCACACACGATATTGCTGTGGCAACATGGTGCTTCGATTGACTAGAATGAAGGTTTACTAGACTAATTAAATAAATATTAAAATATTTAATTTAATTAAATGATATTTAACTGTCTCCCCAATTTAATTTTAATTAATTAAATTCCACCAATCAAATGGGAATATCAGATGACTCACATCAATTTAAAAAAAAAAAGATAAAAGATTTCTTAATTTAATTAAGATTCAAAATCATGTATCCATATATTTTACAAAAATATGTATGCAGTCATCAATAATTATTAACGACCAAACTAATTAACAATAACTTAATTGATTAAATAAAACAAAATCATTCACATAAGTACCGAATTGCTTGCCAAAGGAAATTTTAATTCGATTCGACTGCATGCAAGCATATGCTATTGAATCCCAACTCTTTACTTAATAAATTCAAAGTTAATCAAATCCTTATTACCAATCTGCCATCACCAGTCTATTCTAATATACATGGATTCACATCCATTAATTACCTTATAAGGAATTTTCGATGTAATACTTTATGTAATTAAATTTTCGTATGAGGATCCGTAGCATTGAATTTATTAAACTTAATTAGGGATTTTAAATCCCAATACAAAATATGTTAAATAAGGCAAATATACATTATCATATCATTGAAGAATATGCTTGGAATTGTTAATTCACCGAAAGCATTAGTCGAGAATATATTATTCTCATTACAAATCTAATTTACCATTTGATTACAGAAGTTGATTTAATACACTCCAATTTAAATCAACAAATCAACCCACCCAAAGTGTAATTAACAATCCAGAAGGTTCATTATATCGTAGAGCACTACTTAATCAAAAAAGGTGCTAAACAATTCGTCCGATCTAAAATTATCATTTTTCGCCAATGATTCAAATATAAATATTTGGATCTAACACATGATTTCAAATCTCAGAGAATTATAAATAGGGTGGCTCTGATACCACTTGTAGGAATAAATTCTTTAAAACCTTAACCCTATTATGATAAACTGAGATCAAACTGTAATGCGGAAGCGTACCTGATCCAATGAGTCTCTAGGCGGAACACGAACTCAGGATCAATGGTTATATGACCTTCCTCAACTAAGCCTCCTTATTCCTTATGGGGACCGTAGTAATCCCTCCCGATGGGGATAAGGGAAGACCATGTGCGGCTTAGTATATTGGGGACCATAACCTGGGAGCCTTTATATACTACTTGACTAGACCACCCATAATTACCTAATAATGTAGTATTGAGTATCTACTCAATAAGCCCATATCATTTATTATTATAGCCCATGGACCTTTAACCTTAATTGGATCACTTAATTAAGTCCATAATATAATTGAATAGCTAATATAATTGCATAATAATATATTGCCCACAATTAGATTATAATGGAAATTATTAATTTCCAACAATATGACTTTACTATTATAAGTTGGTGCAGTTGTAATAATCCCAACATAGCTCAAACGGTTGTTCTCACTCAAATAATTCAAACTAGGTACTAATAATTGTGAAAAAAAAATATATTTGGAAGTGAAGCTAGATAGGGTTTCTTTTTATTTATTTATTTAGTTTTTATATCCTTAAGGGTCTTCCCATACAAATTTCTTGGGCCAATGGAGATTATTTGAGTGGTTGATTGTGCGAACAGTAAGGTAAGGTAATGGTGGATGAAAGAATAATTAAGTGGATGGAGTGAAATTAAACTATTACTAGATATTACTCATTCGTGTTGCACGGAAAGAATTAAAATTTATTACAATTATATATACTTTTAAGTTGGGTTTGAATTGAGTCATTTCAAATTTAATTGATTTGAGTTGATTTTAAATCCCTTGAAAGGATTTTAAATTCATAATTCAAAAATTATTTTTAAAATAGAATTTTATATATGATAAATAAAAATAACAAAATTTTTTTATATTAAATATTAAAATCTAAAATTTTATTAAAAATAATTTTTCGTGGAGGAAACTCTACCACCCAACCTACCCCTACCGACCCCCCACACTTAAAAGATTTTTTTTAAATAAAATTTTAGATTTTAATATTTAAATAATAAAAGTATTACCACTCAGCTCTAACCCTTACCCACCTCCAAAACCCCCGCCACCCCATTCCACCCACGCCCATAATAAAAGAAGAATGATACCTCAAATAGAATGATTGAACCTGAAAATAAGATCAAATAAAAGTATAAAAGATCAAATAAATTAAAGTATATAAATAAGGTTTATAGAATTAAAAAGAAAATAAAAAATCGTAGAGAAACGAAAATAAGATAACAAAAACTAAAAAAGAAGAATGATACTTCAAATGAGATGATTGAACCTGCACATAAGATCAAATATGAGAATGATTGAACATAAAAATAAGATCAAATAAAAGTATAAAAGATAAAATAAAGATAACAAAAAAAAGAATGATACCTCAAAATGATTGAACATGCACATTAGATCAAATCAAAGTAAAATATACATAAGATCAAATATGAGAATGATTGAACATAAAAATAAAATCAAATAAAAGTATAAAAGATAAAATAAAGATAACAAAAAATAAAAAAAGAATAATGATACCTTAAAATGACTGAACCTGCATAATAAATCAAATCAAAGTAAAAGATAAAAGATAAAACCAATTAAAGTAGATTAGAAATAGTATGAAAGTGAAATAGAGAAAAAAAATAAGAAGAAAAAAAAAGTAAGAATTTGATTAGGTAATGAAAAGGTTTATATAGAATTATTTGAAATAATAAACGATCGTGATTTAAAGCAATCAACGATGTAGGAAAAAAGGTAAAAAATTACCAAAGATAGCGTTGAAAGATTTGATATTAAGAAAATTAGTATATTGATTGACAATTAGTAGAATATATGTCAATAATATTTTTATATTTATCAAATTTATATTATTGATTAAAAATAAATAATTTATTATTAGCATAAATAGAATCTATGATTGAAATCAAAAGTAATAGACGGTCAAGATTAAAATTGAAGATAAAAATAGAAATTAAGGTTGTTTATATATATATATATATATATTAAACTTATTTAAAATTAGTCAAATATGCCAAAAATATATCTCATATTTACCAAATTTATATTGTAAAATAAAATAGTAAAATTTAAATAATAAAACCTATTATTAGTATAATTAAATTTTATGATTGAAATCAAAGCATTATTTGGACGGTTAATATTAAAATTGAATAATTTCTAAATAGAGTAAAATTAAAAAAAAATTAAAAACAAAGTAGAAGTTTAGGTTTACTTTATATATATATATATATATATATATATATATATATATATATATGATTGAACCTTTAAATTTATGGAGAATGATTGAACATAAATTATACTGTAAATAATATGAAAGTAGAATCTGTAAAAAAAAAAAAAAAGAAGCATTAGAGGAAAAAAAACAAAAAGAAAATTATAAGAAGAACAAAAGATAAAATATTAAAATATAAAAATATGGTTCATATAATTAGTATAAAGCAAACACAAAAATTGAAGAGAAAAAAGATAGACAAAAAAATAAAGAATGATACTGGACTTACCAATAAGATCAAATATGAGAATGATTGAACCTAAAAATAATATCAAATAAAAGTATAAAAGAAGATAAAATAAAATTGATACCTTTAGGAGAATGATTGAACCTGCAAATAAGATCAAATAAAAATATAAAAGACAAAACAATTAGAGTTGATTATAAATAATATAAAAGTAGAATCTGTAAAAGAGAATAAAAAGAAAAAACATGAGAGAGAGAAAAAAAATAGGGAGAAAGTAAGAATTTGATTAGGTTGAAAAATTTATATATATAATGATTTTAATAAATAAACGATCGTGATTGAAAGCAAATATTAATTGGACGATCAAGATTAAAATTGAATTATTTTTAAATAGAGTAAAATTGAAAAAAATTGAAAATAAAAGTGAAAATTTAGATTATAGATTCTCAATTAAAACATCCACTTGAGATCAATATACATATAATTGGAATAATTAATTAATTTCGTGCATTTTTCCATAAAATAAATAAATAAAATCGTAGTTACAAAATCCCAATAATACGTGCCCCATCATTATACTCGACTGAACTGCGGTCAAGGGTTATTTTGGGATGCCAATCAAATTGATCTCCATATGGACATTGAAAAAAAAAAATGTACACTATAGAACATACACATTTTATTTTTTACCTTAAATATAACCTTATCTCTCTTTAAGCATGAAATGATGAAAATATCATTTTCGAGTAGTGTACATATTCAAATAAAGTATTCTACAAAAATCATTTAAAAGTATTATTCGATATATTATTTAACTCGAATTTATTACTCACATTACTTACTCACTCACATTACTAACATACATTAAGTATCAAATATTTGGTAGGGATAATAATTTCCTTCATCAGATATAATCAAATCGAGCCGAATCGATTTGAGTCAAACTATAATAAAATTGAGTATAGTTTGTTCAGGGATTATTAATAAATTTAAGAATAATTTTGAATACGACAATTCATTAAAATATACACTCACTTAGTATGTTAATATTTTATTTTTTTAATTCAATTCATATTATCAAGGGTATATTTTAACTTTAATATTTAAATAAAAAAACTAAATATTTATAATCTTATTAAAAAAACTAAATTATTTTATGAAAATTTAATTAAATTATTTATTTTTATTTTCTAAAAATAACTACTCCAATTTATAGTAAAATTTTATATAAATTTTAATTATATATGTCAAATCCGTATATGTTATGAATAGATTACCATAATTATACTATTAACTATTAAGGGGGTGTGATTGTAATCTTCCATATTAAATATCCAAATCTGGAGAAAATTTTAGGATGGGCAATCATAAGAGCCCAAAAAAGAAAGGCCTAAAATGGATTACTAAATGAAAGAGGCTTGGAGCCTTGGACTCGTGGTTCTTTTTCACATAAATAAATCGAGATTATGATATGGAATAAGAAAGTGCAGAAATTATATAAGAAAATCCGAGTGAAAGAAGATGATGATGAATTTTATAACTGAAAAGCTATACAGAGACGGTAGTTGAAGATCTCCGGTAATGCGTGTGTTTTGGGTGGAAGAATAATAGTAATTAAATTTTGGATGTAAATTTGAGATTTTCTTTTTTTTAAAAAAATTGAAATAGGAGTAATATAGTACTTTATATGATGTTGGGGTGCCCTAATTAATGTTTTGGCGGCAATAGGGCTTGATCGTTTAATGCCTAATTCTAAATCAAGTAAGTGATATACTCACTTGATTCTGTTCTTCATTCTGTGGATAGTGGATAATAGTCAGAGAGAGATTTTAAGTGAATAGTTAGTGATGAAATTGCAATTGAAGTTGTGTTATTAAATATATACATAATAATATATATATATATGATATTATTATGTAGTAGGCTTGTTCTTATTCTCCTTAAGCCTATTTAAGCTCCCTTTAGAACTCTAAAGATAGGAATATAAGTACATCTTTAAAATGAATCTTGCTGTGTATGAATAGCAGATGACGCGTGCGGTATTAATAAAATGAGCTTTTACGGGTAGTGTGCCACTAAAAATAATTTTATTTGTATTTAATTTTAAAATTAAAATCTGAAAATATCTTATAGTAATAATTGTGCACTGCATTGTGCTTCTTCTTGCAGTAATATTAATTATTTTTATTTTCTTTCAAATATTCAATTTACTTTAGTTTTTAAATAATTATTTTATTGTTTTATTTATTGTTCTTCCTAAGTAGTAATTTAATTTTGATTATTATTATATTATAATAATTCGTAAATAAATAATAAAAATGAAAAAATAATTTTATAAATTGATTCTAATTACTGCTTAATTTTCATTGTTATAAATTAAAAATGTATTTTTTTAAAAAAATATAATAAGCAATAAAGTGTTTATTATTATTTTTTTTACTTTGCACAATTAGCGATGTCGTGTTTAGTCCAATAATTAAATAATTATTATAATATTTTTTAATCCTCATCTAAAAAGCAAACTCAATTATTAAGACGGGATGTGTATTCATTTACCTTTTCACATAAATTAGGCCGTATATTATTTAATGTATTAGCAAATAGTTTTAAAATAATATTCATGTACTGTACACGGAAATTTTTTTGTGAGATAAATATTATACTTTCTTCGTTCATGATGTATTTCACATATTTTTGTGGGTAGAGTTTAAGAAAAATTAATTTTTATGTATAAAATAAGAAAATAAGGAATATTTTAGATATTTAAATGAAAAAAATGTGTAAAGTTGTTGTATGTATAAAAGTATGGAGTAGGTATTAAGTTAAAATATTTGTAAAAGAATGGATATTATAAAAAATGTAATTTTTAACACTTTAAAAAGAGTATGAAATAAATTTTTAGGACAAATTAAAAAGTTAAGTGTGAAGTATTTTGTGCTATGGAGTCACAAAAGAAGTAACTATTAATTTAGAATTTTTGAAAAAAATAAATAAAAAATACTTCATTTGTCCTATAAAAATTGACATTTTCTTTAAGCATATGAGACTCGTACAAAATAATAAATATAGTTAGATGGGAACTAACAACATTAATAGAATTATTACTCCCTCCATCCCGTTTCAATGTTTATGTTTGTTTTCTGCACGTTGATTAAGAAGTATAATATTTTAATAGATAGTGAGTGGAAAAATATAATATTTAATATAAAGTGTGTAGGTGTATTAGTGTTGGATAATATATTAATTGTTTTATGTGAGTCTCATATTCCAAAAAGGAAAACGTAAACATTGAAATGAGACGCACAAAATAAAAACGTAAATATTGAAATGGGATGGAGGGAATACTCACTACACGTTAAAATATTAATATATTTTCAATCCATGTATATTAAAATTATTATATGCCTTAAAAAAGAAAAGTCAATATCTGCATGACGGATGAAGTACCCTATATTATACGCTGAACATATACTGCACCCGTTCCATCAATTCATGCTTTTTTTTTTATCGGAATTTCAATTTTAAATTTTTTTTTCATATACTGCACCCGTTCCATCAATTCATGCTTTTTTTTATTGGAATTTCAATTTTAATTTTTTTTTTTGTATGTAAAGATAGGTATTTTTGGTAGTTTTATGAAATAAATGTATAAAATTATTTAGTTGAGTGAAAAAAAAATGGAGTATTTGACAATTTTATAGTAGTATTATGGTATGACAAATTCTCTTGTAAGACATTATATATAAGACGGTTTGTGAGACGTGTTAAAGTATGCATATTATATACTCTCTCCGTCCCGTTTTAATGTTTACGTTTGCTTTTTGCACGTTGATAAAGGAGTATAATATTTTAATAGATAGTGGGTGGACATATATAATATTTAATGTAAAGTGGGTAGGTGTATTAGTGTTGGATGATATATTAATTGTTTTAGGTGTGCCCCATATTCCAAAAAGGAAAACGTAAACATTGAAATGAGACGCGCAAAATAAAAACGTAAACATTGAAACGGGACGGAGAGAGTAGATAAAATATGCTTAATGGTTGTTAAAGTATGTTTTTTAAAGTATGATAAACGATGAATAAATATATGATTTTACTTTGTTATTATAATATAATTCATTATTAACATATTTTAATTACAAATAAACACACTTTACCTATATAATAAACATACTTTAGTAATGGGTCGCACCTTTCACAACTGTCTCACAAAAAACTCGTCTCACAAGAGAGTTTCTCTTATGGTATTATTAGAGACTTAGGGTGTGTTTGGTTCACTAACCATATACATGAGTTAATGAATTAATGTGGGCTTTTAGGGGTTACTATACAACTCAGATTAGCTAATAATATGTTTGTTATCATATTTTTTTTTAATGAAATTAAGGAGTAGTAGATGATAAAAATGTAAATTTACATTGTCGTCCTTAAAAATTGTAATTTTTACTTTTTTGTGTATATTTTCTCTTATTTATATCCCAAGTGATCTCACATTCAGTTTAAAAAATTTTTAAATTAAAATTTAATTTAATTTAATTTTTGAAAAGTTTTTAATCACCAGTTCAGTTTTTTAAAAATTAAAATTAAAATTTAATTTAATTTTTGGGAAATTTTTTAATCAACAAATTTGAATTATTTAAAAAATTTTCGAAAATTTTAAAATTAAATATTATTTAGTTTATAAAATGACAAACAAAATAACAGGTTATTTATTCAAATTGTTTTTTCCCTAAACATTAAAAAAAAAATATATTATAAACAAAAACTAAGAAAAATCAGGGAGAGGGAACTAGTGAAATCACCAGGGGTAAAATTGATAAGACTATTCCCGCATGGCTGTGTATGTAAACCCAGCAAGGGGCTTGGTTTCCCTTAAGAGTATTAATATTGTGTGAGAAATTATCAGAGTCCAATAAATAGATTAAATCCACGTTTCATCTTTATCACAAACGAAAATTTCAATTTACTAATTTGTCCAATTTGATTCTTCAGTGGTGGTTAAATTGAACTAAATTGGGGGTGGGGGTGGGGGTGGGGGGAACTAAAATTTAGAGTTGTAATCAGTAGAAGACCAAATGGGGATTTCCTCTCAATTTTGCTCATTTGTCCAATTTGATTCTTCAGTGGTTAAATTGAACTAACCAAAATTGAGAATTGTATTTATGAGAAGAACAAACAGGGATTTTTTGACATACTAACAGAGACCAAATGTAATAATTTTTTTAACGTTTTACCCAGAACTAATTTTATATCAAATCTTTCATGGGGTTTGTTGACATTCAGAGACATTTTCTGCAGATGGAAAGCTTCTACAGGCACAATAATGTCATCAATTCCTCCTTTAACCCATTTATGTACCTTATACCGGTAACCACGATGAATTAAATGTCCACTCTCACTTATATGAACTTCTGGGCAGTATCTGTCACAAGGAAAAAAGAAAAGAAGATATTATGAATAATTTCGCTCCTAAAAGATACAAAACTTACCAGGTAAATCACATCCCTATCCAACGATAAATTTTGGTCATCGTTTCTCGACTGGATTAAATCCAAGAAATGTGCATGAGATGGTTCACACATCTAATACATAGAAGACTTTTAGATGTCCAATGGGGTGTATAGAAAGTATAAATTCTTTAAGTTGGTTTAAAAGGGGACTATTCAAAATGATATGTTATGCTTAAATATTTACAAGGACATGATCCCAGACTAAACATGATGGCATGATATGATCCATTTAGATAACCCATCAGTGGGATTAAGGCTTAGTGAGTAGTGTCGTCATTTCCCTCTAAGTAAACTTCATGGTGTCCACACAAAATACTTCTTAATTTTTATCTTGGAAGGCTTTCAAAACATTAAAGCCAACACGGTACATGAACAAATAATGAGCAACGTCTATTCTTGCCTGCAAATTCACTATAGCCAATAAACAATAATTTTATACAGAATAGCCAAAATGGAAAATATGGATCACATTCCTTGACTCATTCCAATATCCATAACCATTATGCGACAAAAAAACTAAAGGGCACAAAATAAACAGACAAAAAAAAAATCTAGACTTCAGCTATCTGGAAAGGATACTTTTACTCTTTATGAGCTACTGACACACACGCCCATTTGTTTAAGTTAAACATAATTGCGAACACTAAAACAAACATAAAATTTTTAAACTGAAGCAGCCATTAGCACTCACAAGGCAACTAAATATCAAACTTCGTGGGATAAAATGAAAATGAAAAAACAAGAAAAAAAAATTGGGCAATTACTTGCAAGTCAAAATGGGAATGTGCTGAATGATAGAGAATACACCATCATAGAGAGTGTTTCTGGCTTGAAGTACTTCGCCGGCCACGGGGAGCATATGTTTGACAGGGTAATCCTTGGCCCGTTCCCCTATTCGATGTTTGACAGGGTAATCCTTGGCCTGTTCCCCTATTCGATGTTTGACAGGGAAATTCTTGGCCTGTTCCTCTATTCGTTTCAAAATCATAGGTCCAAGCTTCCTCAAATCCATCGTTTGATTAGATATTGTGTGGTAATTTCTGATACCTTTAAGCATTTCTTCAAGAATTAGGAGATTGTTGCACCATGCTGCGGGGGAATTATTTAGTGTTGTAAATTAAACTGAAAGACTTATTGAAGAAGGCAGTGAAAAAAAAAAGGGAAAAAAATAGAACAAAAACAGCCAAACAAATGATATTGGGGGGAAAAACCCAAAGAATCAAAAGCACGTCTTCTTTGGGGATATGACATGGCTAGTGGGGAACCTAATGTAGCAAAACTCAAGATAATCCGAGTTTCCAAGTCACATCATTTGAGTGGCCATTCACTAATAGATGACATTGAAATACCAAATGTGGGTTCTGACTGATGAAGATGCAGGAAACGCAAGAGAGAAATATGGAAAAGTAATCTCTTATTCATAACAAAATGAGATACAATGTGTTTATATACATGAACAAAGATATTTTCTAATCTAACGGAGTAGTCCGCCACGTAATTAAGTAGTTATAACCGACTTCTAACTGATCGGTGAGGGTATACTCTGTATGCAGGTGCATGCACCAGAAACTGTATATGTTATGCCCCAATACCCCCTCCTCAAGTTGGACAAGAAGATAAGTCCCTCATGCCCAACTTGCGAACAAAGATAGCAAAAGGTTGTCCACCTAAAATCTTAGTAAAGCCATCAGCCACTTGTAGAGATGAAGGGACAAAACAAGGATCAACAAAGCCAGCTTTGTATTTATCACTCACCAAATGACAGTCAATCTCCAAATGCTTAGTACGTTCATGGAAGACAGGGTTAGCAGTAATATGAAGTGCAGCCCGATTATCGCAATGAAGCGGAATAGGCAGTGGAACAGTGAGCTGCAAATCCTGAAGAAGAAAATGAATCCATTGTAACTCACATACAGTCGAACCAAGAGCCCTATACTCAGCCTCATCGGAAGAACAGGAAACGGTAGATTGTTTCTTACTTTTAAAAGAAACCAACGAGTGACCAAGAAAGATGGAGTAACCTGTGATAGACCGCCTGTTGTCCTTACAAGCAGCCCAGTCCGCATCACAGTAGGCCTCTAAAGAAGCAGGACAGTCCGAAGAATAAAACAAGCCAAGAGACGACGTGGCCTTCAAATAACGAAGAATATGCAGAGCGGCATTCCAATGAGCAGTGGTGGGGGCTGTGACAAATTGACTTAGTTGCTGGACACAATACATGATGTCTGGGCGAGTCATATTGAGATAGAGAAGACGACCCACCAGTCGCCTATATTGATCGGGTGTATCAAGTAAAGAACCATCAGTGGAATGAAGATAAAGACCCAACGGCAAAGGATGAGAAACCGGCTTACAATCAAGCATGTTCATATCAGTGAGATATCCAAAATATACTTTCGTTGACAAAGGAAAATACCATCTGAATTGCGTAAGATTTCAACACCAAGAAAATACTTGGCAAGGCCAAGATCCTTGATAGTGAAAGCCTCATGCAGAAACTGTTTAAGACCAGCAATCATCTCAACATCGGATCCTGTAATTAAAATGTCGTCGACGTATACTAGCATGGCCAAGAATAAACCATGTCGATGCATTGTGAATAAACAGTGATCGTGAGGAGACTGTACCAAGCCAAATGCTTTCAGTTTTGAACTCAACTCAATGTTCCATTCCCTAGAAGCTTGCTTCAACCCATATAGACTCTTGACCAATTTGCAAACCTGTCCCGGCTTAGCTTTGGAGTAGCCTGGTGGAGGAAGCATATAAACCTCCTCAGTGAGATGTCCATGAAGAAAAGCATTGTTGACATCTAGTTGATGAAGATCCCAATGATGCATAGAGGCTATGGAAAACAAGACCCGTACCGTAACCAATTTTGCCACCGGAGAGAAAACCTCAAAAAAATCCACACCCTCTTGTTGAGTGTAACCCTTTGCCACCAACCTAGCCTTAAAACGATCCACGGTACCATCTTGTTTACGCTTAATCTTGTAAACCCATTTACAACCAATCGCCTCCTTCCCCAAAGGCAAATCTGTTAACAACCATGTCCCATTTTCCTCCAAAGCAGTGAGTTCAGCCTCCATGGCTTTAATCCAGATGTCTGCCTTTGCCGCTTGAGTGTAGAATGATGGCTCTTTATCGAGTAGACATTAGCAAGGATATAATCCTTTGCCCAACACGGAGGATGGACCACTCTTGCGGGGAACTCGAGGAACGACAGAACAATCCGGTGAAGAAGCAAACGGCGGAGAAGCCATATCAGGGGAAGAAGTGACAAAGTCATCCATGCGGGCAAGGTCCTGATCAGTGGAAAATAATGGAGTGGAAGGATGACGAGTGGTAGACAAAGCTGAAAATGGAAATGTCTGTTCCTGAAAAACCACATCACGAGAAACAAGAAATTGATCGTTATCAAGATCGTAGAGCTTATACCCTTTTTGACCCCGGTTCATAACCAATGAAAACACAACGAAGAGACCGAGACCCAAATTTACTCCGTAGTGGAAGAGGGACTGCAGCAAAAGCCAAAAACTATCGTGGAGTCCCATCAAAAACTGCATGAGTTGATTTATCACAGGAGTGTAGCTATCGTGGAGTCCCATCAAAAACTGCATGAGTTTTTCATTCTGAAATCGGCTAGCTAGAACCTTCCCAGCGGTACAAGTACAGATCACCTCTGGTTCCAGACTACATAACTCATCCCAAAGCTTGCATAACCTGTTGAAGTATTCAACAATGGTGGTATTACCCTGCACCACCATACTGAGATCTCGCTTTACTCTATATATTAAAGGACCATTGCTCTGTCCATAGCGCTGCTCTATAGCATCCCATAATTCCTTCGAAGATTTAGCAAAAACGAAGGTATCGCTCAATTCTTTCGTTAAAGTATTGAGAATCCATGAAATTACCGTCCAATCAAC
This sequence comes from Pogostemon cablin, assembly GCA_023678885.1. Taxonomy (NCBI): domain Eukaryota; kingdom Viridiplantae; phylum Streptophyta; class Magnoliopsida; order Lamiales; family Lamiaceae; genus Pogostemon; species Pogostemon cablin. The sequence continues at coordinate 20,220,822 of CM042994.1, read as the reverse complement.
CCTGCACCATGAATCGTATAAGACGCCGCTCGTCGGCGGCGGTTTAAGAGTACTATTAACAAATTGAAGCTTCGACTTTGCTCCGAGAGCCACCTCCATAGCTCGCCGCCAAGAAAGGTAGTTAGAGCCTGTGAGTTGATGTGGAATCAGAATAAGTCCAGGATGATCGGCGCCATGGAAGTAAAAAGCAGCATCAGTGGAAGAAACAGCGGCGGAGGAGCTCGAAGATTGCGTGGATGTCGTCACAACCATCGTGGATACGGTAGAAGCCTGGGTAGATGCCGCCGTTAACAGTGGCCACTCAGTATTCCAAGCATTCCTAGATGCCATTAGAAAACCAAAAAAAATCTATGAATCTGCTCTGATACCATGATGAAGATGCAGGAAACGCAAGAGAGAAATATGGAAAAGTAATTTGTTATTCATAACAAAATGAGATACAATATGTGTTTATATACATGAACAAAGATATTTTCTAACCTAACGGAGTAGTCTGCCACGTAAGCAAGTAGTTATAACCGACTTCTAACTGATCGGTGAGGGTATACTCTGTATGCAGGTGCATGCACCAGAAACTGTATATGATATGCCCCAATACTGACAAGATAAATAATTGGTGGACACAAAAACATTCCTTGTGTATTTTCTGCATACTCTACTGTTATATAAGTGGGTTCTGCATATTATACTTTCACCAGTGGTGATTAATTTTAACTCTATTTAGGCCAGTCATTAAATACTTGTTGTTTTTGCGTCGCCACATGGAGCACTAAATATCTCCCTATCTATAGGATTGTCTGCTAATGGTCTTCAAAGACTATCTTAATTCAATCCCCAAGTTTTACATTATGTCAATACCATAGTTACCCTGGAATAGGTTTTTTACTTTGACAAAGTAATTAAAGAATCTGCTGCTCTGTTGACCAATTTTAATAAAAAGAAAACCACTGTGAAAAGATACGCACCCCATAGTTAAACATTGTTTGATTCTATAATCTACTTTCTCAAAATATGGTTAATGGATAAAGTTCCAACTCTAGTACTCCTCTTAAGAGGATTAAAAAACAGAAGGTCGTGTAAAAATCCAAATGTACCCAAGAACTCCATCCTCAAACGAAATAAACTCAACTCTACCCCAATCAATAATTATTCAACCAAATGGGGAGGAGGCTAGTTGCTCTGAAGATTAAATCTTTCGTAGTTAACTTTGAGCACGCGGCTCCTTGATGCTATGAATTCTAGTGACCAAGTCATTCTAAGTCTCAGGAAGATAGAAAGGAAATAAAATATCACTTTTTATGATCACGGTTAGCCATACCAAGGGGCTTCCAAGGATACTTTTTCTCAATATATAAAATATATACGAATAACAAAGATGCTATTCCTCTACATATTACAAATATACTAATAACAGTACTAGCAAGAAGGTGAAATAAATGGAAACCAGGAGGTAATCTTGAAAATCAGTTGTAGTATATACTATATAAGTTGTGGAGATAATTGGTGACTTGTTATCAATTTGAATCTATAGATGACATTTGGTAAAGAATTAAGTATAGGGTCAGCCATTGGGTAGCTAATCATAAACTACATAAACTACACTCCACATAAGAAATTCTCTATTTTATTAGGAAAGGGATTGGAGTATAGTTGCGTAATCTGTCTTGATTCTTGAATGTACTTTTTTGGGACTACTCACCCCTATTAAATATTAATAAAACATATCTTTCCTTTCAAAATAAAATAAAATTCCAACATACAGCAAACGCAGTTCATAACTAACCTTCTCCAGGAGTGGCAATGCCAATGAGTTCTTTAACAGCTATATCAATGGCAGCAAATTCGGATAACTGGATTCCAAGAAGCAATTTTACCCCATTTTGCATAAAATTGCACCGAAAAGATTTACGTAAACCGGTAGTGAGATGGCCACTCCTAACATCAAATCCCAAACATGCAGTTAATACAACTGTCGACCAGAGCTACTTCCAAACTAATAGCATGCATAATTTTGGTTCGAAGAAAAGCTGAAACTAGAATGCGGAACAATTAAATAGAGCATCTGCAGACATCCACTAAATTTTAATCTGTTTTAGGATTTAAAGTAATTTTCTATGAATATTATAATAATTGCATCAAAACATGTCAAATAAGAAGGGGGAGGATTCCTTACTTCTCACAGAACTCTCATCCAAAGCAGCTCCGGAGAAATCTCGATCAAGAAACTTCTTCAAAGCAATCTTAATGATTCTGAACAATCCACAGCAAGATGAGTTTAGCTTAATAAAGACATTGTAGGGCCACGAGGTAAATTGACGAGGGAACCCAAAAATCCTCTTTATCAAACCCACAATTGCTTGAGATTTTGCTTCTTCCCTAGAGGGAAGAGTGATCACATGGAGAACGGGGAAGGAGTAGGGAGGCACACACGCCAGAGGAACGACGACGACTGAAAAGGCGTGAATGAGAAAGGTGGTTTAGAAATAACGTCATCAATGGTCGATTGGGGGTTTTCACTTTCAGCCGGTGAGAACCAGAGCTAGAAAAATAGACGGGCCCTATTTTCCCATCGGGCCAATGCATTTTTGGGCTGGGCTGGCCTGAGCTAAGTCCGATTCTTATCAGATTTTATTTCATTAGCCCCAGTCTAATCCATTATGGGTCATCAAGCTGCCAGGTCATACCCTTTTATTTTTGTTTGATTTTAAAACTTTTATTAAAAAAAATAATTAATTTTTTTTAACATGTATAATATTCCTATGTCAAATATGCAAATAGAATAAAAAATTCATATATAATCTTAAGGTTAGAATGATCTACTTACGGATACACAATTTAAAATGCGGAGATGTTTGATTTGAATTTAATTGATTTAATTTAATAAATAATTGAATAATGCTATTTCACGTTTGTATTGAACTTATAGTATAAATAAATTTAAACTTTATATCAAATCAACTACTAATTGAGGTGAGAGAATAGAAAAAAATATAAAAAACAATAATGAAGAAAGATAATACTATATGGTAGAAGTGGAATAAGAGTTAATAGAATTTGTATGTGTATATAAAAGAAATTTAAGGGAAATTTATTAAATTTAAATTTGAACTATATAACCTAAATTATTGTGATTTTTTTAGGGAAGCCAAAGAATTTTAGTTTGCTGCACTCATGCTCCATAAGTGCAAATTTAATCCATCGGATGTTGGCAATTATGAATATCCTTGTAAAGATAAATGTTTCAATTGCACTTTTACTTGATAGCTATGATAAATTTAATGAAGTAGTAGTTTTTAATTCTAAATAGTAGGGAGCTATTTTACTTACCTTAGGTATTGAACTATTTATGTACAACTCTAAACCACCACTTTGCCCATGGAAAAATTATTGGGAAAATTTCACTTTTAGTCCCAAGAGAATTGATGACTTGCAAAAATAGTCCCGTACCTATGGATTGGTCCTAAAACTTTCACTTTTGGTCCCATCTGTTACAGTTTGGATGGAAACCGTTAAATAAAAAAAATGAATGACAGAAAAAATGAACATTAAAGTGAACATTTTAGAGGAAAATCAGTCCTCCCAAGTCCCAACTATATTAGAACAACAACTGCAGCCTCATACATCAACCTAAACCACAAACTTCCACGTATACGACGAATCTCACAAAAAATGCTTATTTCTCATCACCTAAATACATTTCATCCAGCATTAGATGCAGTTGTGGAAAACCAACTCTTCAGCGCATTGAAATAATTGCAAAAGTAGGGACAAGAGTAGTGTTCAGTAGTCCAGCAACAACCACAACAATAATGCAAATCTGCAGGTGCAAGAACATGAAATATCTACGACTTTACAACAAAACACGAACAAGAGATACAGGGAAAGACATTCTTGAAAACAAGGCCTAAGTTGACTCATCCTTTACTCATTCAGAAGTTTCTATCCTATCAAAAGATTAAATAGAAATGAGATACTCATACCAGATTGCTGATAAGCATAGACAAATAAAGTATAGCATAAAAAGTACAACACAAGAATTTACATGAAAAACTTCAAAATCGAAGAAAAACCACGGACCAAGAAAATACCACTATGTGAAATTTTTTTACAATCACACAGAATTTCTCTCTCCCGACCTCAATCCCTATACTATTAAAAATCTTTGACTAATTCACATCTTTCTCCCAACTCTCACAACCGAGAATAGAAGAAAGGAATTTTAAAAAAAAATCAAACACAAAGATTAAAGTGCACTTGATTTCTGCACTTAACATCAAATCCAGGGGCCTCCTTAAATAACATAAGAAATTCTCCCCCTTTTGATCTCCCATCCGATGTGGGACAAAAAACAACCTTATTTTATTTTGACAAAACCAACAATCTCCATCTTGTCAAAATAAAAGAAGATTCATTGTCTTCACCGACAATCCATTCTCAACCCTGAGAATCATACTCCACCATATGAGTAGACCACTTAAAATTAACCATTATAAGAATTTCTTGTGGCACATATAGAAAATACATGTTGATATTTATGGTGCTACTTCCAACTCTTAGATCCCTTGGAAGTCCATCAGCCATCGATATACATCAACCAACCACACACCCTACATCCCGCCAAGTCAATGTCAATGTGCAAACTTGTGGACTAGCTAACATTATTACATCATTTTCCATGGCAATCGAGCATGTTATAAGGATCCTCAATAATATTAACTCAACATTTGGAGCTATTTGCTGCATCGGCTCCTCTTTGATCAGCAACGCCACCATTGCTCCACCTTACGCAATTACTGTGCCATTGCTCCACCTTGAGCAATTACCGCACCATTGCTCCACCTTGAGCAATTATTGTCACTGTACCGCGCGACATGATGTTGTTGCCTTTACCGTCCGTCAAGTTACACCAGGTATGTTCTAATCTTTTACCTACTAAAAGAATCGTCACTTGAAGTCGATTCTAACCCTCTAAAATTCACGATGCTTATCCCACTTGTCGGTCTGCTACTCTTACCGATCTAGCTCCACCGATACCAAGTATCACATCGCTATCTTCTCCGTTGAATCACCGCTTCTCCATGCCACTAGTCATTACCAGAAAAGACTCGTTCCTTTTAAACCTTCCTAAGTCGACATTCATGGAAAACTCATGCCACTGTTAAGCCAACTCCACCACAATGAGTGCCAGCACATTGCTGCAGGTCCAAGAACTCCGCCAAAAATTGTTCCCGCAAATCCTACCCCTTGCCACGCCACTATCGCAGTCCAGTGCCTTTCACCGTAAGAAAGGAGATGCCACCGCATCCGACTGATCTTCTGACCCCCTTGTGCCACTAGTTTTCCACTTCTTTCATGCCACCCTTAACTTAATGAATAACTCTCTCATAAAGTCTTTTGTAATGTGGAAGGTCAGACTATGCTACAACCACAGAGCATATTAATAACTTTATATGCACCCGAATTGGGCTCTGATACCACTTATTGGGATAAACAGATTCTCATTAATTTCTAATGGACAAATAAAGAAGTGTATAATAAGCGCAAAATAAGAATTTGCACGTGGAAAAATCCAAAATTGGAGAAAAACTACGAACCGAAAAAATATCTCTATGTGAAATTTTTTTACAATCACACAGAATTTCTCTCTTCCGACCCCAATATCTACACTATTATAAATCTTTGACTAATTCACACCTTCCTCCCAACTCTCACAACCGAGAATATAAGAGAGGAATTTAAAACAATCAAATACAAAGATTAAAGTGTACTTAATTGATGTACTTAACATCAAAACTAGGGCCGCCTTAAATAGCTTCAGAAATTATTCCCCTTTTGATCTCTCATTCGATGTGGGATAAAAAACAACCTTATTTTATTTTGACAAAACCAACATGAATCGCATATGATTTATCCGTAGTTACATAATAATGGTTGCATATTTTTAATTTGACGTCTCATTTTAATACACTAAAACCTCTATAAGTTAATATTATTGGCACAGAAAATTTTTATTAATTTAGAAAGATATTATATACTGCATATAATTGATAATATGTTAATTTAGAGGAGTAATATACATAAAAAAGTTACATGGACTTATATTATGAAGAATATATTGATTAGTAGTATATAAGTACATAATTAAGAGATTTACAATTTATACATTAACCGTAAATAATTAATTGTATTATTTTATTACCATTATGAGTATATCTATAAATACATCGACATAAAGATGAAAAAGATACAATAAAAATATAATTAAATATTTTCAATAAATATCTAAATTGTGAATTCCCTGAATTATGTAATCATATATTCCTAAATTGTCTTAAATGTCTCAAAGTAATGTTATATTTATTTTTTGCACGGTGATTAAAAAATATACTCCCTCCATCCCATTGAAAGGTGGACGTTTATTTTTTGCACGTAGATTAAGGGATATAAAATTTTAATGTGTATTGAGGTGAGAGAAATAATATTTTAATGTAAAGTGAGTTGGTGTATTAATGTGATGGATGAGCCCAAACAGAGAGAAGTAATTAATTTGTGTGAGTCTTTTTACCAAAAAAGGAAATGCAAACTTTGTATTGGAACAGACCAAAATGGAAAAATACGTACGTTTCAGTGGGACGGAGGGAATAATTTTTTACTGTGTAGTGAAGTGAGATAAATAACATTTTAATATAAAGTGTGTAGTTGTATTAGTGTTTTGTGTTGGCCTATATAGATATATTAATTATTTTGTGTGAGTCACATAATTCAAAAGGAGAAACTTAATTATTGGAGTAGGATGCCCAAAACGAAAATGTGTAACTATCATTATGGGTCATTCATATATATATATAGATATGACCCGTTCAAATTTTAGTACCAATCAATTAAATAATAAAATAATATTTTTTAGAAAATCCTGAAATATGCTTAAGGACCAATGAAACTATAAATTAATTATTATTAAAAAAATAATATATATATATACACTCCCTCCGTCCCAGGCTAAGAGAGACATTTTTCCATTTTGGTTGTCCCACCCAAAGAGTCCCCTTTCCTTTTTTACACACATGAGACCCACACACCCCATCTAATACAATTAAATGTTGAGACCCTCACTCATACTAATATAACTAACCACTACACATTAAATAATAATACTCATTAATCTACGTACCAAAAAGTAAATTGCCCTCTTAATGAGGGACGGAGGGAGTATATATTTATATATATACTCACTCTGTCCCAGTTAAAGAGGATCTTTTTGCTATTTTGGTCGTTCCACTCAAAGGATCATCTTTTATTTTTTACACACGTGAGACCTACACACCCCTCTAATACAATTAAAATATGGGGCCCACACTCCCACTAATATAGCTACCCACTACTAATTAAATAATAATACTCCTTAATCTAAGTGCAAAAAAGCAAAAGCCCCTCTTTTGGCGGGACCAAGAGTCTTTTTTTTTTCTATTTTGGTCGTCCCACCCAAAGAGTTCCCTTTCCTTTTTTATACACATGGGTCCCACACTCATCCACTAATACAATTAAAACATGGGGTCCACACTCCCACTAATACAACTACCCACTACACATTAAATAATAATACTCCTTAATCTACGTGAAAAAGGCAAAATGCACCATTGATGCGGGACGGAGGGAGTATATATATATATCGAGTATTATTTTATGGAGATTTTATTGTAGTTTCATTTTTTTATAGTGAGGCTCACACAAAACATAAGGGCAAAAATTTGTGCGAGATCGTCTCAAGGATCTCATTCTGTGAGATGGGTCAAACAAAAATCGAATTAAAAGCCGCAGATCTGCCGCCAACTTAAAACCTGCTAAAAACATGTAATTTCCACTAAACTTAATGAGTGTAACTTAAGTGAAACCTGTTCGCTAAATGAATTGGTGGAATTTGTGGTCTCACCATTCTTAATTAATTTGATCTCCTTTATTAATGTTGTTTTATTATTTTTTAAATTTACTATACTTATGACTATTATACCCTAAACCCTAGGAATAAAATATACCTTAAACCAAAAGAATGAAATTACAATTATACTCTAAACTTTAAACCCTAAGAGTAAAATATATCCTAAACCACAAGGTTGAAATTACATTTATACACTAAATCTTATAAGTAAAATTACAATTATACCATAAACCCTAGTGGTGAAATATACCCTAAACCACAAGGGTGAAATTACAATTATATCATAAACCTTAAACCTTATGGGTGACATATACCTTAAACCACAAGGGTAAAATTACAATTATACTATAAACCTTAAACCCTAGGGTTGAATATACCCTAAACCACAAGGATGAAATTACAATAATACCCCTAGGTACACTATATAGTACATATATCAATCATACTATTAGATATACAATCTTAAAAACATTACTCCTAAGTACATTATTTCATTATAAATTGTCATTTTTACCCCAATAGTAAATCATCCCCTCCCGCTGTTTGATCAAATTTCGTGTAGAAAAATCTGCACATCGTATATCTACAATTAGCGTTCGATATCTATGCAATTTAGGAAAAATGGGTTTAACATATTTTTCTGCATGAAATGTAATTGGGTTTAACAGATTTTTTACACCGAATTTCGTGCAGAAAAATCTATACATCGTACGTCTACAATTAGCGCCCGATGAAAGCGGCGTTGCCGGTGGCCATCATTTCGTGGAGGAGGTGGTGGTTGGAGAAACCAGCTTGAAGGTGCTGTAGATGATAATTAGGGTGGGTTTGGCGGCGGGTCCATTGGAGTATGTTTAGCACGAAAATTCACGTTTTTTATAGACCGATTCTATATGATTATTGCATTATTTTAGCTTTATTTGTGGACTTGTTTGCTTATTTTTATATTTTTTATGACTTCAGGGTATTGTTACGATTTTACAGATTTTATACCTGAGAAATCTTTAAATATAAAAATAGGTGTTGAAGAACTCTCACGTAGAAATCAGAACGCGATGGGGTCGACTCACGTGGAGAAAGAAATCATATATTACTTGGCAGAAATTGGAAAGTGAAGATCTTTATGTCCAAACTGTTAATAATTCATAATAATTGTTGAATGTGAAAGCAGAATTGTGCACTACAAATGGGGGGCCCAGTTAGCATGATAATCGAGAAAGTTGTTAAACCAATTCATGCACATATTCAATTTGTTAGTGGGCCAGAATGAGATTTGTGGAGTAAAAGACCCAAGACTCCTTTTGCCGTGAGAAGAGCCCAAGCCATGAACCGATGTTATTGTTCGCTCTTTAAAAAAGATGGCAGGCACATACAGAACAGGCCCTGACGTGGACTGAATAGAACGCGATCACACCCTTCCACCACTTCACCCATTCCCAAGGACGGTGCCAGGATTTTCCGTCCAGGGGCAATTTCTCTTTATCTTATAAAAATTTTCACATTTTTTGTACATAAATTTAGAAAAATATTATTTTTGATAATTTAATATTTTTTAATAAAATTCAAAGAGTAAAATTTATTTTACACATAAAAATAATTAAAAGAAACAAATGATAATATAAAATTTTATAAATAAATGCACCATTTATTTAGAAATTAAAAAATATGTATATAAAAGTATTAAAAGATAACAATTTATAAGTATATAAAAATTAGAAGAAGAAAAGAATTTTATGAAATAAAAATGAAAAAGAAAAATGGATAAAACATTGGAAAATAGGGGAGAAAATTTTTAGATAAAAGAGAACATGTAAAAGAAAAATGAATTAGATAAGAAGAAAGATAAAAGAGAACAGGTTAAGAAAAAAGAATTAGATAAAATATTAAAATAATAATAATAATAAAAGAAGTGCTGGATAAAATAAAAAAAACTACTGCCCTCCTTAACACTCGAACCCACGAAAATTATGCGTGAAAGAAACTCGAACCCACGACATAAAGGCATGAAAGAAAAGGCCAACCGTTTGACTACATTAATATGGAATAATAATTAATTAGATATATAGTAATTAATTTTAAATTCTTAGGGGGGCACTGCCACAGCGTGGCGTCGTCCCTGCCCATTCCACCCCTATATTCCATCCATCATCCCGGTGTATTCGATTCGAGGAGGAAATTCATAACAATTGGAAGAGACGGAGAGAAGAGCGGACACGGTTCTTCACTCTAGGATCTTATTAATTAAACTCAATTTATTTCCAGTTGCGATGGATTTTGGTATGATATTTCCTACACCCATGGAAGTTGCTTGTAAACTCCATGGAGTAAACACTTCGAGTAGTTTTAAGGTTTAGATGGGTTAAGTTATTTTTAATTTGATATTTGATGATGGTTCATGACTTGTAGAATGCTTATTTGCTTTTTCTATGATTTTTTGGAGATTATTTAATTTAAATTGCTAAACGTTTGTGGTTATTTCATGATATTGATCAATACTTGGGATAATTATAACTTGTGTGCACAATTAAATTAATTGATTATTTTTTATAAGTTAAAGTAATTGATTTGATTCTTTAGCTTATTAGACATAGAAATTGTGATGAATGTTATTGATTTGACGCCTTGTCATATTAGTAATATTCAGAAAATTAAGTAATAAAATTATAGTACATAAAAAGGGAATACGTATTAATTCTAGTACCTGACGAGGGAAGGAATAATATAGTAAATACCTAGAGATGTAGATAAGTTTATTAACTTATAGTCTTATGAGATAAATCAGATTAGTTACAAATTTGCTTAGATCAAATAAGTGAATTAGTAAAGCTTGGTGACTCTTCCATTAGTATCTATAAGGAATGAACCTGACCATCAAAGTATTGAATTAATTAACTTAATCCAGAACCCACTAGAGCTACTATTTCTCATTCTTGAATATCATGTCTTATTTACTTTTTCTTTAATTTTACAAGTATTCATTAGTTTTAAAATCACAAAACAATTGAATTGGTTACATGTCTCATCTAGTTTAATAATTTTAAAAAACAAGTAGTTTACCGTCCCAAGGATTCAATATTTTAATTTGGTTGTCTGCTGCTACAATTGACATCCTTACACTTAAGGATTATTATTATTTGTATGTACTTGAAAACATGCAACAGAGTATTTATGAGAGAGGGCTAATCAAATTAAAGTGAGGCTAATTTTGTCTCTGTACTATTAAATTGCATATATGATAGTATTTTTTTCAATGTATCTAAAAATAATTAAGGTTAAAAAGTGTGTATCTCATGGTTATAATATATATATAACAATTAAGTTATGGTCCATTACTTATAGATACAATTTATACATCTATATTACTAGTAGGTACATTATCCAAATTAAAATACTATCCACTACAAATTGAACCCATCAAATACAAGTTTTAATCATATTATAAGATTTATTATATTAAAAAATTAATTAATCATTAATCTCTCCATAAAAATATAAAATAGGTTGAGATTAATCAATCTGAAAAAAGAGAGTCAAATATGATATTCAAATAAGGCAAAAGCTCATGTGTCCTCGGGGACTCACCGTGCCCCCATGAGAACACAAGAATAAAGTGTCCTCAACTCTCCCCCTCTCCTCTTCATATTCTATTTAATCCTATGTATTGCTAGGGAGTACACATCGTGCCCCCATGGGAACAAAAGAATAAAGTGTTCCCAACTCTCCCATCTCCCTTTCATATTCTATTTAACCCTATATATTGTTAGGGGTTTATATTGGGACATGGGAACACGGTGTCCCCAGGGTCACATGAGCCTCACTCTTCAAATAATAGGTTGTATTCAAAAGATTTATGCTCAACATATTTCTGTTCAAATCTATGACATTTATTATTGTTCAAAATATTTATGTTCAATATATTATAATATGTTATGTTATAATGTTATGTATTATCAAAACTAATGTATTCAGAAATATTAATATTTAGTAATATATTTGTATTCAAAAATAATTATCTTCCAATATATTATTCAAAACTTATGTATTTAGAAATATTAATATTTAATATATTTGTATTCAGAAAAAATTATCTTCGTGATTTACTCCCTTAAACATCACAACAAACCTCCCCTATTCAAGGTTCAAAAAAATTTGACATATATTTTTTTTCAAATTTTATGTATTCAAAAATATTTATATTTAATATATTAAAATCTATGATATTTATTGTTGTTCAAAATATATGTACTAAGAAATATTTATGAACAATATAGTTAAATCTGTTACGTTCGGTATATAATGTTATATATTATTCAAAACTTATGTATTCAAAAATATTAATTAATGTTTAATATATTTGCATTTAAAAAGACTTATCTTCACAGTATATATTATTCAAAACTTTTACGGAGGGATATATTGGGTATCTCATCCTAATATATTGTATCAATCAGTAATATTTTCACCGCAATGTATCTAACAGTAATATAAAAGTATAATTTGTAGTAAATAGTAATAAATCCTAAATATATTAAGAAAATATTTGGGTTTATTACTCTTAGATACACACTTTTAAGCATATTTACTATTAGATACATTAAATTTAAATAATTACTCTCACATACAAAATATTAAAGTAAAATACCAAATATACCCTTATACTCCATACACTTTTAAACCAACAACCCTACCCTTCACCCACCCACCGGCGTTGACTGGCCGTTGACCGCCCGTTGGCCGCCGCCGCCTGCTGCCGAAATTTAAAATATGCAAACAAAATGTGCAAAAATAAAATTGTGCAGAACCAAATTGTGCAGAATCAAATTGTGCAGAACAATTGTGCAAATACATAGGGTATTTATGGTATCACAATCATAATTGTGTAGTTATGAGTAATATTGCTTTGAGTCATGTAGTTTATAACAATTATGCATTTTTTTGTGTACCTCCTAGTAAGTGACCCAAAATATTTTCTTTAGGTACAAAATTAATGTTCGTGTCAAAATAATACTTCATAATTTAAAAATTAACATAACTTTTTATTAATTAGTTATCATTTTTTTATTATAATAATAGTCAATGAAAAAATTTATTTAAATGATTATCACTTTTTATTTATCGAGTATTATATTTTAATTAAAAATGTTATCACTTTTTATTTTTTAAAAAAATAATGTTCATTAAATAATTTAATTGGATATTTATCACTTTCCTTTGATTTAGGTATCACTTTTTTATTAAAAAATTATCACTTTTATCCGTCCTATAAAATTTTCATTAAATAGTTTAATCGGATGTGTATCACTTTTTCTTAATCAAGTATCACTTTTGATTGAAAATATTATCACTTTTTTTTCTTTCTTACAAAATAATTTATAAAATAATAATTTGATTAGTCGAGTATCACTTTTTCATGTTCACATATTACTTTTTATTAAAAATATTATCACTTTTTAATTTATAAAATTTTCATGAAATAGCATAATAATAATAAGTGATATTATTAAAAAAGCAAAATGAAAACAAGAGGGGGAGGGGAAGAGGAGTACAAGATGTTTAAAGAAATGACAAAGTCATAAAAGAGCCAAACATACGGCTATAATAAGGGCCAAATAGGCGGCCCCTTATAAGCCATTTGAGACACATTCTGCGATTTACCTTCTTCATCGATCCCCAGAGCAGGGGCGGTGGGCCCCTTATGGTGGGGTACACCATAAACTAGTCTGTGTCATCTAATTCTTCTATCCATTGACGGCTGGAATATTCATAAGCTCATGGGGATTCAGGTTTGGAGTGTTGAGCTTAGCTTGAAGACGAGTGTTAGGCCTGTTTGTAGGCTAGTAGAAATCCTTTTTCTGCCTTCCTCGTTTCTTAGCAACACTTCTAAAATTCTCCATAGAAGGGAGATCCGTGTAGCCTGTGAGAGCGAGCTCAGTTTCAACGTGGACAATGCCTGGATTTAAAATCTTAGGATGAGTGCGCTCCACTGTCTCTTCCTGCTCAAATTGAGCATCCAATGCCGTAGAGGCTTCAAACTCAAAATTCAACGAACGTGGAATCGGAGTTGTTAAAATATCCATAACTGAATTAATAATATCTGAAGACAATCCAAATAAAGTAAAGAGATCGTTGTTCGGCACACTAAGCTTATTTGAAGACGATTTGTGAGAAGCCAAAATTTGCAGGGCTGCATTAATTGTATACGAGGAGGCAGCAAGATCAGTCAAGATTTCCTCTTTTCCTTAGTCACCCAGTCAGGATAAAGAGTGATAAAGGTAGAGCCGACTTCAGTGACACTGGGGTCAAAGCAGATATTTGGGTACGAAAAAATGGTTCTATCAACAACAACAGCACGTTTAACACGTTGTTTTTTCCTACAATCCTCAATCAGATGGCCCAACGTATGGCAGCTAGTGCAAAACATAGGTACTTTCTCATACCCAATTGAAACATGATAAGAGTTGGAAGATGTAACAAGGTAATTGATTCCGGGAAGCTACATTTCAACTAACACACGCGCAAAGTGCCCCAGCGAGCCATTTAAAGCTCTTTCATCCGTGCTCTGAGGAGTGCCAATAGCAGAAGCTATTGACCTGAGAATTCTTCGATGGGCAACTCAAATATACGGATCTAAATTGAAACAATAGATCATGACTTAACATGATAGGGATTAAAGGCTGGAATCCTCCTCTGTACTCTAATCTTTCCTGAATGCAAGTCAAATAAAGAATGATGTTGCACTTCTGTACATCAGAAATAAGCAGCTTTAAGTTTGGCAATCAAATCAACAGGAGTTATCGAATTTTGGCCAGGATCCAGCATCAGTCGAATGATAAGAAGTGGAGAACAGGTACTAACCCTTTTCTTATAATAAGATTCGTCAACCGGAATCGAGATACAAGGGAAAGTCACCGCTGAGTCCAAGTCGTCATGAATCTCATCCTTAATCGATTTTGGTAAAAAGCCAAAATCAGAAGGCGGTGCAGAACATCGCGAATGTGCGATGTGAGTAGTGGTGGTGCTGACGTGGTCGGCGGCGCTGAGTGTTTTCTCAAAGAAGACACCCAACTGCGCTGGGATGGCCCAAACCGATTTAAGAAATTGATCTCTTGTTGACTCCCCAACCCCAATCAGAGAAGTAGTTGTAGAAAGTAGAAACTGGGGGATTATGTAGGATTTGGGCCCCACGTGAATCCCATTGATGTACCATGCCGTAGAATCAAAGATTGAAATAATATAATAATAAATGTATCACTTTTTTAGTATCACTTTTAAAATTTCAACTACTCCCTCCATCCGTCAAATGGGTATACATTTGTTTTTTTGCGCATGGATTAAATAGTATTCCCTCCATTCAGCGTTAACGTTGACGTTTGCTTTTTGCACGAAAATTATGAGATATAATATTTTAATGTATAGTGAGGTGAGAGAAATAATATTTAATATAAAGTTGGTAGTTGTAGTGGACCCAACTTGATTTAAAAGGAAATGTAAACCTTAAATTGGAACAACCCAAAATAGAAAACGTAAACATTAACATGGGACAGAGGGAGTATTACTATTTAATGTGTAATAGTTAGTTGTATTAGTGAGGTGTGTGAGATCCATGTGTTTAAAAAGGAAAATGTATATCTTTGGTGCGGACGCCCAAAATAGAAAAATGTATATTTTTCGGGCAGACGGAGGAAGTATCACTTTTAATTTTCTTATTGATCACATTATACTTGAAGTATTAATTGTAATTTTAATAATTAATAAAATTTTAAAATGTATAAAATCATAGTCGGACATTCATGAATGTGCCATTTCGAAAAGGTTTGCACGGGTGACCAGCTACGGCCGCTGTTTTATTTATTTTTCATATTATATATTATGCTAATTGATTGATGGATAATCCGCTTATGTAAGGAGATCTGTGAGACGGTCTCGTACAAGACTCATCCAATAATTAATACTCCATATCTCTATAGCACATACTTCATCCATCTCTTTTCAAACTTTACGTTTACTTTTTACACAGAGATTAACGAGTATAGTAGAATGAGGTGAGTGAAATAATATTTTAATAAAAAGTGGGTAGGTGTATTAGTATTGGATGTGGGTCCTATAGTGATATATTAATGGTTTTAGGTGGGTCTCATATACCAAAAAGGGAATCGTAAAGATTGAAATGTAACGCCCAAAATAGAAATATATAAAGATTGAAATAGGACGGAGATAGTATAATATTAATACAATTATTCATTATATATTAAAATATTTGACAAATACTAGGGTGGGAAGAACTTATTTTTCCAATTTCATGGAACCGGCACCACCCCACCTAAACCACATGTGAATTACCAGCCATCCCTCGCTCCCCAATTCGCTACTGTCAAATCACTACTTTTTTTTCTTTTTGTTTATTATTTTTTTAAAATTTAGGGTATTTTTCACCCTTAAGGTTTATGATTTATGATATAATTATAATTTTATCCTTATGATTTAGAGTATATTTGATTGTTGATATTTCCACCTAGATTTTAATGTCTTTTTATGTGTGTTTTTGTATTATTTTATCCGTATTTTGTGTATATTTTGGTGGTATTTTGTATTTTTATAAAAATATGTGAAAATGAATTTAAACGTATGAATTTTAGATAAAATGAATTCTAGACGTGAAAAGGAAGACATAGGAAAAAACGGAGCTCAATTCGGAGTCCAAACGAGAAAGTTATGATTAAAATAGTGTGCCACTTTGCATGACTTGTTACACATTCAAATATTGGACTCTTTGTCAGATCTTTATATGGATAGAAAGCCAAGGAAGAGAGGATCGCGTGAGTATAAGAATTACTCGAATCGGAGTTTAGATGTAGAAGTTATACGCCAAATAGTGAGACTGCGCTGCACCTACTAACCCGAGCTTTGTTACCTAGATCAACCCGAGTCCCAAACTCGACCCGAGCTCGCTCAAAAGTCAGTTTTTAATCTGTATGTCTTCCAGAAGGTTCTAGGTCCACAAATAAATCATTTGGCGTTAAAATAAGGCAGAAATCGATTCTGGATCATATCTACACCTAATTCACACCATTCTTCACACACTTTCCCTTCCATTCCATCTATCCTTCATTCCATCCATCTACACTTGAATCCATCCATCAAATCCACCATCCAAGTGATCAAGGAAGCAAGAGGGAGTGAATATTACAAGAAGAAGAAGGAGAGACTCCATTGAAGACCTTCAAAGAGGAAATCTATTTCTAATTTTTGTGAACTTCTTTATAGTTTGATCATGGGATTTGTAGATACAATTGTCTATATTGTTTTCTCTAAGACTATGATAGACTAATCTCCTGTGTGAGATTTGCTTCATGATTGATGTTGGAAAATTTAGTTTTTATGTAATTTGATTTTAATCTTAAATGAGCTTTGTGTTATTTCTATATTGCTTAATTTATATGGTTGATTTGTGTGATTAATTGTCTTGAACATATGATTAGATTGAGAAATCAATTATGTGTTTAGGATAGTTCATTGAATCATTTCATCATACATTTCATGTGCATTAATTTAGAATGAGATAAAGATATCATTCTACAATTAGAACCATTTGATAGAACATTTGATTAGCTTAATCGAGAGATTAGTTAATTAGATGAGGAGACCCAAACCATTAGTGAATTCATAGTATGTTAAAAGGGAATATTCCCTATGATTTGTACCTAATTAGGGAACTCGTAAAGTAATTAGTACCCATTGAAAGGTGTTCACTTTGGTTCGATCCAATGTACTTTTGGGAGCCTTATTGAGGGTCTATATCCTATCCATCTCGAGAGAGTTTAGGTGGAATTAATGATCGCTCCTAAGCCATGTCCATGAGAGAATAGAATTAATTGTATGATTTCTTTATTATCTATGCCATGATTATTACTAGTCTCATCCTTGCATCATTTGGAACCCATTTATTCTTGCATTTATTTTTTTCTTGTTCTTGCATTAATTTACTTGCATTTATTTGGAAGCTATCCATTCCATTTCGTCGTTCTTATAAAATCACGATAAACTTGATATCGCTTAAACTCTAGCACGTTCCTCCCTTGGGTTCGATAAATTTTATTAATTGGTCATCCCGACTATTAACGACCAATCAATATTTAGCCCTAAAGTTTAAGGTATAATTATTATTTCACTCTTGTAGTTTAGGGTATATTTAACCCTAGGATATAGGGTATAATTGTAATTTCACCCATAAGATTTAGGGTATAGTTATAATTTCACTTTTGTGATTTAGTGTATATTTTACCCTAGGGTTTAAGGTTTAGAGTATAATTGTAATTTCACCTTTATGGTATAGGGTATATTTTACTCATAGGATTTATGATTCAGAGTATAATAGTTATTTAAGTATAATAAATTTAAAAAATAAAAATAAAAACAACATTAATAAAGAAGGAGAAATTATTAAGAAGGGAAGGGACCACAAATTCCCTCAATTCATTTGGTGGTACTTGTTCCACCCAAATTACATTACTCTCTATTATATTATAGATTATGTATGTAGATCTTGAATTTTTTAAGATTGATGGGTAATATGGGGTAGTATTGAAAAAAGATTTAAGTTGAACTTTGTAAAGTCGAGTCAACGATTACATTATTTCTCCTTTAAACAAAATTGCTCTGTACTTACGAACCATTGCAATCGCCTCCAATATTAAACAGTTTTAAACTTCGATTTAGTGATGTTATTCAGAATCTTGCTTCACTTTGTTTCGAATAAATTATGGCCTAAAATTTGTGTGTCCCTACTAAGCCGAAAACAAATCAAACTCTTCACTTTGATTTATTTTCGGCTTAGCGATTCAACGTCTAATCAAAGCCTTGATCAATTCCACTACTTTGCAATTTCACTAATGCAGTAACAATATCATCTATATATATCAAGCAAAACTTATACTATAGCCTTTCGTTTGATAGATTAAAGTAGATAAAAATGTATTAAGGATCAGTATTATAAAGGGTGGAATAAGTAAGTAATATTAATATGGTATTCTTGTTTAATAGAATGTAAAAACAATGGCTATTAATATAATGTGTGTTTAGTAGGGGATACAAAGTGTTATAGTAAATTAATTCAATGGGATGGAGGGAGCATATATTACCACTGTTTCCATTCCAATGAAGATCAAGATCCCCTTTCTTCAAATCTGCATTTGCGCGTGTACTTCGCTTCTTTTAATCTGCATTTTCACGTGTAACTTCTGCGTGTCAATTGATTACCCTATCGACGAAAGTAAACATCAGGATCCAAGATCCAAAGCCCATCTGCAAGCCCACAAAAATGAATCATTTCAGTAAAATTATCTCCGAATTCAATCCACTCCGACCACGAAATATAGCTTTAATTGTTGGATTCTATTTGGTAATTTATTGAAAAAATGATGAGATTCTCACACGCCATCTTCTTTACAGCAGATAGTTATTTGTTCACAATGCAACTAAAACAGAGAAATTAATTCATTGATTAATTAATCAAACAATATGTATGTGAATTGTGAATTTGTGATGTGAGATTGGGCGGCGAGTTGACTCACCTTAATCGCTCGGCTACTTCGCCGAAAATTGAGGCGAATTTGTGGTAATCGGATTCGAAATCGACGATTAGGAGGAGGTATTCGATCCAACCGACGTCGCCATTCTGAGCAATCAGCTTGTTCCTATAATCGAAAGGATCGGGCGGACGCCTTTCTGCTTGGCAGAGATCGCCTCCGTAAGGATTTTCCGTCCATTCATGGCGGTGGCAGTCCAATTTCTTTCCACGGAGATATACCCCTTCAGTGCACTTGGAAACGGTGGATGCGGTAGTGGTGGGCGCCGGCGACCCAGTTTCTTTCCACGGAGATATATCCCTTCGGTGCCCACGAAACGGAAGATGCGGTGGTGGTGGGCGCGGGCGTGGTGGGCATAGCGGTGGCATCGTTGCGTCTATGAGAACATAAGAAATGAGAGAGTTGAAATTAGGGTTCTGGAATTGCAATCGTGTATGTGCCTGACCCATTTTTGAAATTTCCATCTTGAGTATGGATGTACCGTGCGGCGTAATAATAATACCACGTTGAGAGCGATATTGACATTGTTGAATGCTACAGTACTAATCCACCGAACATGATATATACTCCCTCCCTCTCACTTAAGGAGAGTCTTTTTGTCATTTTGGTCATTCCACCCAAAGAATCCCCTTTTTATATGCACATGGGACCCACAAACCCCCTCTAATACAATTAAAATATGAACTCACACTCCCACTAATATAACTACCCACTACATATTAAATAAGGGGTGCCTATTTGTACCCCAAATCTATTAAAAGAACACCATTAGTTTATATATTTAAAATATGTTTATGTGAGAAGACTTAAATACCCTTTTATAAATAATAAAATTACATATTCCAATTAAATTTTTAGATGCACCACAATTAAATTTTTAAGTACACCCCATCATTATAATCACGATGAACTCTAAACTCTATGAATTTTGCTGATCCATCATAAATTTATATTAAAATTCTTGCCCTTGTTGTCTCCCACTGTACATTGGATAACTCGAACAAAAATTTTCGTGGGAATCTGGGATATGGAGGTCACACAAATTTCTTCTCGTAAACTTGGGTTCTAGAAAATTGATTGGAGAGATCGCCCTTGATAAAGTAGTGGAATTCAGCCCATTTGTTGTTCCTCCCTCTGGCCCAGAAAGTGGCGAGGCCTTTGAGTAGGGCAATGATGTCCTCGTCGGAAAATATTTTAGAGGAAGGGGTTTTCTTCTTCCCAGTGGAGTTGGGTTTAGGTTCTGAGCGGGCATTACAATGAAACCGGATCTTATCCGCGCACCGGACTTGGTTTTCTTCGGCGGCGGTTCTTCGCCGAATGAAATATTCATTAACTTATCTCACTGATGCAGATTTCATTGGATTTAGAGTTCATCGTGGTGATTATAATTGGGATGTATTTAGAAATTTAATTAGGGTTCATAACTAATCTTGTTTTATTATTTATAAAGCGTATTTATGTCTTATCATATAAATATATTTTAAATTTATAAATTAGTGGGGTTCATTTAGTATATTCGGGATGCAAATAGCTGTTCCCATTAAATAATAATACTCCTTAATCTACGTGCAAAAAAGTAAAAGACACTCTTTTGACGGAACGGAAGGTGTATTTCGGCCCCCTTCACATATTAGTATGATCTACCAAACAACGTATTACAACGTATATTTGTTTGGAGTACCCATATTACATGCTACCAAACGAAGGGTAGGAGTATTAAATAAGATTTGAGTATTAATTTTCAATCTGATAATTTTAAAATATCAACTAAAATGATTAAATGAGTTATTTAGATAGTTTAAAATTTTAAAGTTATTCAATTTAAAAAATTATTTTCTGTTTATATGTGGAGATGCATGATGAAACCAGAGACAATTATGATTCTAAGATGCTGAGAACATATCTAATGTTTATGTCTGGTGATGCTGAAAACATGTCTAATTTTTCGTTTATGTCTGGTTCTTTTATGGATTATGAACTAACGAAGGCGTGTTGGTGGTTATTTTGTTATTTCTTTGTTTTGGATTCTCCTCGATTAAACATTTGTTAATATTTTTTTAATATTTTAGGAGTCAATTTTTGTTGTGTATTTTTTATGGGTGAGAATGTGTTTGCCTTGTGGAGTGTTTATCTTCGTGATTTTTAAATCTTTTGCAGGAATGACAAAATGGGGGGAGAATGTTAGAAATTTACTTGTTCAATTATTTTCCTATTTTAATTGTTTACCCTTTCCCAATTGTTTGTGTATTTATTTTTGTTTATTTATTTTTTATTAACGTGTGAGATTGCGTTAGTTCCTATTCTACTTATTTTATTTCTATTCCAAGAGTATTAAAAAAATCCCAAAACTTTTCAATTTTATTTTGATTTAGTTGCAAAATAATTTTTTTTTCTAATTTCATCTCATAATTTAATAATAATATTATTCAGTCACATTCCATGAAATTAAAAAAAATTGAACATTTTAGAGTAAAAAATGATAATTTTGGTAAAAATTTAATGTTGGCCAAAGGCCCGAACTCCTATTACTTGTTTCTTAGTTTCATCATTTTTTGTGTGTTGCATTCTTGTTATCTTTATTGTTATGGTTCAGATCCACCAAAATTAAAGCATGAATGGAACATTAATCGTTCAGCTTATCAGATTTCATTTAAGCCTTTATCCTGGAAAAGGATTAATCAAAGTATAGATAAAGGAAAACAGAAATAATAAAAAAAAAACTTTTAGAAAATTAATTTCTAGTATTGAACAAAAGCTATACACTCACTTTTGTTGCATGGGTAGCCCTATTGACCCATCTGATCAAACCCAAAAGATTACAAAAGAAAAAGACTACATCCTAATAAAGATAAACACATAAACCCAAATAAAGATTTGGAGATAATCTTGGTGAAACAAGAATATTTAGGGGTGTGACTTTCACATTTGTCAACCCCTGAACTTTCTGTCATATCAACCTTTTCATCAGAAATTGTTGATAGATCAAATGCTTGTAATAAATTAGATAACACAAAATGCATCATATTAAGTCCAAAATTAGTGCCGGGACAGATTCTCCGCCAAATGGAATCAACTCGAAATCTTGTCCCTTGACGTCCACATTCTTTTTCTCGTCCAAAAACCTCTCCGGTCTAAACTCACAAGCATCACCTTGCCACACTTGTGGGTCTCGATGCAGTTTCCATAGATTCATTATCAACCACGTGCCTTTGGGCACGTGGTAGCCTCCTCCCGGCGCTGCCTAAAGGGCCCGCCGGGTATAGTCTTAATGTCTCTTTGATTATAGCTCGGAGATAGACTAAATGACAAATATCAGCCTCGTTCACTCAGTCTTTCTCTCCCCACCTTTTCGTCCAGATCTCGTTGCGCCTTTTCAAGGACGCAACGATGGTTCATTAGGAGGGAGAGTGCCCATACTAGCATTACTGTTGTAGTGTCACTCCCCGAAACTATCAACGACTGCCAAATATAAAATTTACACTATTAAATTAAATCACTCAATAATTGAAAATTAAGTAAGATATGATAAGATCATATTATAATATATAATTATATATATATACCTGACATGTTGCCTTGATGATGGTATCAGCATCATATTGGCTTGAAATTAGATTGGAAGACTTCACAACTAGAAGCAGCATATCCATGAAATCTTGTGGCTTGTCTTCGCCTGAATATTCCCTCTTCCGATGCTCCGCCAGCCATCCTCCGACGATGGTTTCCAATTCTTTTGCCGTTTCTTTCATTCTTTCCTCATATCCACTAATATCCAGCCAACCCAGATAAGGAAACGCATCCGCCGGAACAAACATCCCCGCGAGATGGAAAAACTCCCGCATAACCTCCCGCCACCTCCGGGCGTCCTCCTCCCCATCGCCGCCGTACATCCTCTTCCCGACCACCATCCGTAGGAGTACATTCAAGTTCAGCTCCCCAAACAACTCCTTCATGTCCACCAAAACACTCCCACCCATTTCATTAATCTCCCAGAGACTGTAAATCTTATTGGTGAAACAGTGGGTCTCCGCCGTGCTGACTTGTCTCTGCACCTCGTTCCGGCGAGAGAGAGAAGCTCGACGCCAGTAGGGTCCATAGGGGGAGAATCCGAACATGGCGTAGTCGTAGCCCAAGTGCTTGGCGGCTCTCAGCCGCGGCCGCGACGACACGACGGCGTCGGCGGTGGTGAACAGTTATCGGGCCAGTTCCCAGTTGCTGACCACCAGGGCCCGGTGGACGCCTAACCGGATCGTGAAAACGGGCCCGTATTTGTCCGCGAGGTTTGCGAGGTTTATATGGGGGATTCCGCCGCCGTCGAGGAGGTGGAGATGGCCGGTGAAGGGGCGTGCGCCGCCGGCTTCAGGCGGAGCTTTGAATGTGGAAGAATTAGATCGAAGTGCTCGATAGCAAAAGAGAAGAAAGAGAGCAATGGCTGCATAGATGGTTAACTCCATGGCAACATCGCAGCAACCAGCTGCAAAACATTACCTTCAACAATATATATACGACGAATCACATTTAGGGTAATTACAATTAATTACTAATTAGGTTTACTTTGTTGAATCTACTTAATTTCCATTAATCTCGTAATGTTTGAAATTTCTTTAAAATCTGGAATAGACCTCGGAACTTGAAGAAGACGGTAGGGGTTTTGATGAGACGTTGTTGAAGTGTGCTATACCTTGAAAAGTTAAATATCAAAATTGGTCCCATGATTATGGTTTTTTTCAACTTCAATTTTTTTTATTACATTTCTCACTTTTGGTTCTTCGTTGTCCGATCATTTTGGTCCAAATTTAGTTATTTTTCGTCGAAAATTTAAAAAACTCGCCGGAAAATTATGTGTGAGTTGCACGAGCTCAAAATTGGTCCTATAAGTATGGACTATTCCAACTTTAATCCTTTTTATTTCAATTTTCACTTTTAATCATCTGTTGTCCGATTTGTCCAAATTTAGTCATTTTTCGCCGAAAATTTAAACAACTCGTCAAAAATCATGCGTAAATTGCACGCACTATTATTGTATAGAATGGATAAAATATAGTGGTGTAATAAATTATCACTAATAATAAAAAAAGTGATATTCATCTAATTGAATTATTTCACGAACAATTCACTAGAATAATAAAAAGCGCTAACATTTTTAATAAAAAAGAGAGACATGATAAAGGGAAAAGTGATAATTATTTAGTTAAAATATTTTATGAACCATTATAAAAGTGATAACATTTTTAATGTAAAGTAATACTTAATTAAGAATAAAGTGTTAATATTTTTAGTGTAAAGTAATGTTTAATTAAGATAAAGTGATAATAGAACAATTGAATTATCTAATCAACGATTAATATAAATAATAATAATAATAACTATTTTTCTATTAAAAGCAATTAATATTATATTAAAAATTATAATAAGATTAAAAAATTGAAATGTTTAATTAATCATGGGCATTGAGCATCGACACAGTTTCACCGCATTAATTGGTTAGTGTTTTAAGTCGCAAGCTAAACGGAGCCCTTGTTTCTTCCTAATTTATTTTTAATTTAATTTAAATTATATTTAATTGAATCAATGGATAATTCGTCTCATGTAAGGAGATCCATGAGACGATCTCACACAAAACTTACCCAACTTTCATTGGCAATTGGAGATAATCGCTCCAATAAAATAGTATTTCATACTTTTTTTAGGCCTCCCCAAACAGGAGGTTTTTTGCCAACGTGGCAAAAGTAAAAAATATAAAAAACAGGTTTTTTCCATTGGGAGATGTAAATATTTTTTTATGTGTTTTCTGCTCACTTTATAAAATTGGAGAGAGTGGGAATCATGGTGGAACAACAGAGCGCATGTCTCTCACGTGAGCCCGCGCTGCTCTCACCTTTTAATTTTTTTTAATTCTTTTTTTCTTCGCTGCTCATTACACGTGGTTACCCCCACTCTTTTGTTTTTTTTAAATTATTAATGTCTTCTTTTTTGGCGCATGCAACTCACGCATGATTTCTGAAGAGTTTTTTAAATTTTCGGCAAAAAATGTCTAAATTTGGACAAAAAATACTAAAATCGGACAATAGAGGACCAAAAGTGAAAATTGCAATAAAAAAATGACTGAAGTTGGAACAGTCCATACTTACATGACCAACTTTGAGCGCGTGCAACTCACACATTAATTTTCCGACGAGTTTTTTAAATTTCCGGCGAAAAATGACTAAATTTGGAACAAAAGGATTAAAATCGGACAACGGAGGATCAAAAGTGAAAAATTCAATAAAAAATGACTGGAGTTGGAAAATACCATACTTACAGGACTAATTTTGATATTTACCCTACCTTGAAATTAGAAATTAATTATAGTATTTAATTATTTGGCTGGAAAATAGAAGTTTTTTTTTGGGCTGGAAAATAGAAGATTAATTGTTGTATTTAAACACACTAATTTTATATTTATTTTTTGGGCATGTCTTGTGTGAGTCCGTCTCACGTGAGATTATTTTTCACTTTTTGAAATAATTATCACTTTCGCTATAAAACGTTATCAATTTCGCTATAAAATATTATCACTTTTTATGTATACTATAAATTGTTCATGAAATAACATTATCACTTTTCATTAATTTATTATCACTTTCCTTTATAAAAGTTAAGTTATCACTTTCTACCGCTGTCCTACAAGATTTACAATATAAAAATGTTATAAAAATTAGTATAAATATAATTTTGTTATAAATAATACTCCCTCCATCCCACAATAAACTTTCCACTCTCCGTTTCTGTCTGTCTACATGAATAATTTGCACCACTTAAAAAGGAAACGTCATATCAATTCATATTAAAAAAGGAAATTTATTTCACATAATTTGAAATAATTATCACTTTCATCATAAAACGTTATCAATTTCACTATAAAATGTTATCACTTTTTATTTATACTATAAATTGTTCATGAAATAACATTATCACTTTTCATTAATTTATTATCACTTTCCTTTATAAAATTTATCATTTTCTGACCGTCTCACGTAAGTCATTACATACACAAGTCCTTGCCTTATTTTTTTCATAAGTACCATTTTTTTAAGGCAAAAAGTTGGATGAGACCGTCTCACGGATCCCATTTCGTGAGATGGGTAGCACTCAACCCAACTGAATGCGCTCAACCCGCGATTACAGTTCTCACTTTTTAATTAACTAGTCTATAAAACATATGTTGCACGTTACTTGTATGTTGCTATTAGAGTAAATATTAAAATTGGTCTTGTAAGTATGATTTTTTTCAACTTTAATCCTTTTTCTATTGGATTTCTCACTTTTGGTACTCCGGCGTCCGTTTTTTGTCCTTCTGGTCCAAATTTAGTCATTTTTCGCTGGAAATTTAAAAAACTCACCTGAAAAATTATGCGTGAGTTGCACGCGCTCAAAGTTGGTCCTGTAAGTATGGACCGTTCCAATTTCAGTCCTTTTTATTGCAATTTTCACTTTTGGTCCTCGGTTATCCTATTTTAGTCATTTTTTGTCCAAATTTAATTATCTTTTGCCGAAATTTTAAAAAATTCGTCGGAAATCATGCGTAAGTTGAACGTGCTCAAAATTCCCTTGCTCACGATTTAAGAAACCTTTAATGTTTGCGGCGGAGAAAACAGATTGTTTCAAAATTGCAATTTATATTTATTAAACTTAAAATTGCTAAATTAATAAAATACCCATTTGCTTCATCTGTATATGATACGATTAATTAAAATACCAAAAGCTATAATATTTAGGTAAAAACACAATTTCACATTACATTTGTTATGAATCACGTGGGGAATAATATTATTTTGGGACTAACAATTAATTAAATAATATACATGTTCTAGATTATTTATTTATTTAATTTTGTGTTACAATTTTGGCTTTAATTTTTTTAATTTTTTATACATAATAATATAAATATTATTTTATTTATTTATTAATCTTTTCAATAAAGTTTCTAGAGTCTTGATATATAATTTTCAAGCTTCTTAAGATGTACACGTAAATTTTCAAGAGGATTGAATCTTTTATTGGGTTTTATTGAATGGACTGATTTAGTTGGAATTTGTCTATGGGTCAAATCCATTTTTTATCAATATTTTTGTAATATTTCTTTTGACGACCATCAGATCTAATTTTATATTCAAAAATTTTATTTTAATTTGATCAATTTAATATAAAAATTTGATCAAATCCAATTCTGAGTGAATAAGTAATAAGTATGTTAAGTTTGTAATTTAATTTAAAAAGAAAAAAGAGAAATGAAGAGAAAAATGGAAAGTGGATTGGTCTATGGGCCAAATCCATTTTTTTATCAATATTTTTGTAATATTTCTTTTAACGATAATCAGATCTAATTTTATATTCGAAAATTTCATTTTAATTAGAACAATTTAATGTAAAAATTTGCTCAAATCCTTTTTCGAGTGAATAAGTAATAAATACGTAAAGTTTGTAATTTAATTTAAAAAGAAAAAAAAGGGAAATGAAGAGAGAAATGGAAAGTGGGAAGATTAATGCAACTCACGCATGATTTTCGACGAGTTTTTTAAAATTTCGGCAAAAAGTAACTAAATTTAGACAAAAAGGACTAAAATAGGACAATGGAGGACTAAAAGTGAAAATTGCAATAAAAAATGACTGAAGTTGGAACGGTCCATACTTATAGGACCAAATTTGAGCGCGTGCAACTCGCGCATAATTTTTCCGGTGAGTTTTTTGAATTTTCGGGGAAAAAGGAATAAATTTGGACAAAAAGGGCAAAAAACAGACGCCGGAGGACCAAAAGTGAGAAATGCAATAAAAAGGACTGAAGTTGGAAAATGTCATACTTACAGGACCGATTTTGATATTTACTCTTGATATTATGTACTCCTTTCATCTTATTTAAATAATTACGTACATTAAGATATAATATTTTTATATAAAATGATAGTTATATTAATAATTGTTTTGTTTGGATACATCTACTGAAAAAATAATGTAAACATTGAAATTAAAAATATTTAAAAATTAAAATGGATAGGAGGGAGTAAGTAGATTGTTTGTTATATACACATGAATGAATAGAATGTTGTTCACATCAAGCTATATTTCATAGTTATACAGATTTAATTTTTATTGCAGTACTTTTAAGTTTATATACATGTTTTTTTTTAATTAATACATTTTGCCACAATTTTTTTTCTTTCTCCTATTCAATTAGATATAATAATGTTAATTAATATTGAATAATATAGATAAAAATAAAAAGTTTAAATTATTATAATAATTATTAAGTATTCTTTCCTATACCTTTTTAGTTTTAAGTGTAGGTATAAAAACTTTGTAATACAAATAATTGCTAATATACAAAGATTTGTGTGGTTAATTTCAAGTTATTTGCTAACCGTTGTTGATTGCGTAGATAGTTTGGCCGCAGCGCCAACAATATTTACAAATAGCAAAGTTGTTGTAACACAAAACTCTCATCGATTAACTCCTTTATTAATCTCCCTGTCATTTGAGCATTCCAAATGAACTAACCTTTCAATGATATTGTGCTCGTTTCCGTCATAATGTAGACCCATCTTCTTTCCAGCTTTCCAAGTTTTTTTTTTTTTTTAATTTTTTATTATGAATAGGAATTTCCTTTGGATATGCCAATCCTTCGAAAAATTCATCTTCATCTTCTCAATCTTTTTCTTTGCTTGTTTTGATAATCCGCAACGTGTCAGTCACATCTGCAAAGTCTCTGTCATTATCTGAGGTCTTGGATTTGACCGTGAAGTTGATATCTATTCCAACAAGGCCTTTGAGCAACCCTTAGAAATGAGCAGACACACCTCCAACTACCAAGAACCTCCACCTTTCATCTATTCCCACCCCACTCCATCTCACCTCAAGGCAAAGATAAACAAAATTAGGAATTAAAATCATATATTGGTCAGGTTTAATCTGCAATGTTGAGCTTGTAATTGTCAATACTTTCACTTGTATACATTCATTGCTTAATGTCAACTAAAAAGCTAGTGATTTTTGTGAACAAGAATAATGAGTATGAAGTTAAAGGAAGTCAAATACATAAGAATTGTAATTAGAAGATTTTCGCAACCTAAAAACTTGAATCAAATTGCTGTTCCAATTAATTGTAGTTCCAATAAATTGTAATCAGAGGATTTTTACAACCTAAAAACATGAATAAAAAAAAAGAGTAGAATTATCGAAGATTTACCACACAAACAACCACTTGAAAATCCTAATACTATACAAATTATAATTCATATTCTTTACGCAGACTAGTGTGAGTCGTATGAAATTCTTTCTATGCGGAAATTTGAAAACCTCCAAAAACTGCAAAATTCACTCCAAAATATTCGTGTAATTTCAAAATTTCAATTCAGCAAAAACTGCAAAATTCATGAAAACTAGAAAATTCTCCACGGAGAATGCCAAATCTTCCACATAAAAGACTAATGAAATGAAATATTACTAAAAAAGTCATTACATTAATCCAAAATGGAATAACTAAAATTAATGTAATAAAAAATATAAGTAAATTAATGGAATAGCCGGTGATGGGTATAGGACAAAATCAAATTAATAATTAATCTCAATTTTAATAATTATTAGTAATTAAAATTTAGTGATAAATAAATAATTTTTTAATAATTACTATTTAAAAGTTAGGATGATTATGGGATGCACGGATATCCGGTGCATCCCTTATATTTATAGTTTAAAATGAGGTACAAGATAGTTTTTTAACAATAAAATTAAGAGTCTAACTTATGTGCACCGGTGCACATGAAGCATCTCAACTTTTATATCACTTTTTTAGTTAATCTTCACCACTAAGTAAAATAAAATAATTTTAAAAATATTAATAATTATCCACTACCACTTGATTTTACCCTATAAATCTGCAGGTGCACCGGTGCACCTCGTGCACCACATAATAACCCTAAAATTAATTATATTATTTTATTTAATGGTGGAAATTAAATTAAATATTAAACCGAGGTGTACCAATACATCAGGTGCACTACAGTCGGACTCAAAATTTTAATAATAAATATAATAATTATTACTTATTAAAATTTAGTAATAAATACAAAATTTTACTTTAATATTCAAATATGGATATGATTAGATTCCATTAGCCAATTACTATTATTAGTTAAAATGAAAACAATTGATAGATAGATAGTAAAACACCACAAAGTTCTTAATAGAAACCACTAAAACATAAGAAAACAACTGATAGATAAATAGATAGTGAAACACACAAAATCAGTGGATCCTGGACAGGTTTACCATGCAAGGGCCTCCTGTATGCCTGTTGAGCGCCTATCGCGATAGTAAAACACACAAAATCAGTGGATCCTGGACAGATTTACCATGCAAGGGCCTCAAATCAGTGGATCCTGGACAAGTTTACCATGCAAGGGCCTCCCTGTATGCCTGTTGAGCTCCTATCTCTCGCTCAATGCACGAGGACTGCCTCTGGACAGATTTACCATGCAAGGGCCTCAAATCAGTGGATCCTGGACAGGTTTACCATGCAAGGGCCTCCCTGTATGCCTGTTGAGCTCCTATCTCTCGCTCAATGCACGAGGACTGCCTCTCTTGCATTTTCCCAGTGTTGCAAGTGTAGAACTGATGGGTGGATGCGATCGTCCTCGTCGTCTCCCCGGTCGACGTCTTCATCGCCGGAGCATCGCCGGAGGTGGTGGCGACGGGAGGTGCTCAGATTCCCATTTCAAACTCACGAAGAGTATTCTGCACCAACCCACGTATTGGGTTCACCATTGGGGTTGATAAGAGCCAGAAGTATAAGTAATGGGCCAAGCTCAATACTTGGAAGAATGAAGACCAGCAAATTGGGCCACAAGGCCCAAAGGGCCCAACAAATCTCCACCTTGGCCCAAATCATCCACCTTGTGATCATCTATTTAGGAATTCATCATCGCACCTTTTCCCGAATACCTGCAAAACGAAAAACACCAAGTTAGATGCAAGATCCAGAAAATTTGACACAAAGTCAAGGTATCACAAAAGATACACAAATCTACGCGGAGCAAAGATCACGGACACACTGTCACAAAAAATGTCTAAATTATCCCAAGGACAAAATAAACAGAGCACACAAGCCCAATAAAACACGATGTTCACATAGTCATGCAATCACATAGATTAGAACTCACAGTTCTCATGACACACGAACAGTTCACACAGAAGCAAATAAGCACAAAGCTAACATGAATACACAATTCATATAGACACAAAGTCAAGTCACACAGACACTTCACACAGAAGCACACGCAGTCACACAGACATAAAAGTCACACAGACACTTCACACAGAAGCACACTCAGTCACACAGACACTTCACACAGAAGCACACAGTCACACAGACATAAAAATCACACAGACAATCAACAATCAAATGTTACACCACATTCAAATGCACACAACATGCTCCACCTCACTAAGAGAAACAAATAAGCATGTAAACAAGGCAAGTTTAACACATAAACAAGCACACAATAAGAAAACACATTTCTAACAAGTTTTCAAAAACATAAAGTCACAAAAGAAGCACATAGATTCAAAGTGAAACAAGATAGAAAAATAAATTTCCTAATCAACATGCGGAATTAACTAGTCAATTAAAAAGCACACAAGATTTTAAAAAGCACCAAATAATTCACGCAAAAAACTATCTCTTAATCATAAGAGTCATTCACAGCTTTGAGCACCCTCTCATACTTCATCTTCTGTTTCAAACAGATATTGAAGTCTCCTTGCCCAATGCATTAGGAGGAGACATAGGTGCTTAAAGTTGAGTGAATCGACTCACACAGATTCAAGAAACAACAAAATCACACACACAGGTGAGAAAATGCTATCTTAGGCCTGGAAACAAACTCAATTCACACACATAGCAAAAGGAGCAAAAAATTCCAGAAAATCAGATAAGCAGCGAAAGCAAACCAAGAAAAAATATCACACAGATATAACCACAAAAGATTTCAAGCAAATAAAACTAGAGATAACAAGAAATTGACCAACCAGACCACAAATCACAAAAAATCCCTAATTCTATAGCACAGAAATCACCATACAAGAGGACCAGCCGCCTCAGAGCATCACAAAGCACAAAGGAGGACCAACCGCCTCAGGGTATCACACAGATATAAGACAACTGAACAAATCAGAAAAAACACAAAGTTTAAAGAAACAGAAAACTCCCTTGAAGTGGTGGACAAACACCGCACCATCCTTACGAGCCACAAGCACCCCTCAAAGACTTGTTCAAGCGGAAACCGAACGAGCAACTCCCAACTTGGAGACGCACCCTGCCCGCTACCAAGCTTAAACTTACCATAGTCCCTTCGAGTAGCAGCCCACTCTTGCCTCCGGTTCAAACAACAGCCCTGCAAAAATAAGTCGAACAAATCGACCCCCAAAATCAAAAAATCAGTTCAGTAAAACACAAGAATTAGAACAGAAAAATTGAAAATGAAAAAAAATTACTTCCCTTCCTCGAGGTCAAAACTAATCTGACCGGAGCCGGAGGCGGCGGCGGACAGCAGGCTGGACGGTCAGCAGTGGCGTCGCGACGGTCAACTGCTGGTCTGACCGAAACCCTAGCATCGGCGGCGTCGCTCGCGGTCAACTGGCGGTCAGCTGACAGGGGCGGCGGCGAACGGGTGGCGGATGGCGAGCAACGGGTAGATCTAGCGATGGAGGCTGGCGGTGGCAGCCGACGGACGGCGGTGTCGCAGGCGATGGGCGACTGGAGCCCTTCGGTGGCAAGCGGCGGCGACGAGCGGTGGAACCCTGTCGCCGGTGAGAACAGATCGCAATTCCGGCTGGAGGTGAGCGGAGGCTGGCATCGCGTTCCCGGCGATTGAGATCAGATCTGCGGCGACAATTGGACGCGAACAGCAGCGGCGACATCGATCTGACCGAGCTGGCAGTGCCGACGTACAGCGACGAGCAACGGTATCAACGAGCAGTAGTGGCGGCGAGCGCTCCTTGCGGCTGCAAATCGCGATTTCGGCGGGCTTCGAGGGGCAGCGGACTGCAGCGGTTATGGCGGTGCACAGCAGCAACGACGTCCTGGATCTCCCACTGGCGGCTGACAGCAGGCGGCTCCGGACGGGCTGACAACCGATCAGACCAAGCTCTGATACCACTGTTGGGTGGATGCGGTCGTCCTCGTCGTCTCCCCGGTCGACGTCTTCATCGCCGGAGCATCGCCGGAGGTGGTGGCGACGGGAGGTGCTCAGATTCCCGTTTCAAACTCACGAAGAGTATTCTGTACCAACCCACGTATTGGGTTCACCATTGAGGTTGATAAGGGCCAGAAGTATAAGTAATGGGCCAAACTCAATACTTGGAAGAATGAAGACCAGCAAATTGGGCCACAAGGCCAACGGGCCCAACAAGAACTTCTAACCCCTCTCTTTTACCCTATTTTTGCCTATACCAACCGAGTTAAATAAATTTATTACTTGATAAATAGGAGACAAGAACTTCTAACCCCCTCTCTTTTACCCTATTTTTGCCGATACCAACCGAGTTAAATAAATTTATTACTTGATAAATAGGAGATTTCAAATGTGGAAAAAGACGTTCAATACAAATGAACTTGAAACCAACAGTTAGGTACGTACATGCTTGCATCCTAACTAACTAAATAACTTTAAAAATTACACAACATCTTCTCAATGGATTTTTCCTTTACCATTTCAAATACTTTAAATTAAAAAAAGATTGACATTGAATGTGGGACTGAATAGTATTTTCATTAATTATATTGATATGCAACAACTTGAAAATTCTAATAAAATGCAAACTAGAAATTCTAATAAAATGCAAACTAGAATTCATATTTTTTACGTAGAATGCAAACTAGAATTCATATTTTTTACGCAGACTAGTGTGAGTTGTATTAAATTCTTTATATGGGGAAATTTGAGAACCTCCAAATTTGTAAAACTGCAAAATTCACATTCGTGTAATTTAAAATTTTCAAATACGAAAATTGGTGAAAACTAGAAAATCCTCCAAATCTACAGAAAATCCTCCAAACCTTAAAAAATGTCAAATCTTTTAAATTAGCGAAAACTTGAGATTTACTTATGAATTATGATATATATATATATATATATGGTATATGCAACCTTACACACCACCTGTCATGAAATTTTGCACATTGCAAGTTCTAAACCTCCCAATTTTGATTTTTTACCTAAAAAAATTAACCATTTGTTAATCAATATTCTAAACATGTCAAATAATATATATATATAAATTCTTATTAATCTAATCAACACCAAAATAAAATCAACCAAATAAATTTTAGAACTCACATTTTGCAAAAACCTAAATTTTATTTTATGAAAAACAAATTGTAAAATTTACTTATAATTTTATGAAAAACAAATTGTAAAATTTACTAATCTAAATTTATATCGCACTGTGCCACTATAGATTTCTTCTATCAAGATGAAAGTAAGAAGAGAATTCTTTGATTGTGGAGTTAAATTCTAATTTCACTCAGTTATTCTCTAAAATTTCAATCGCGGGAAGAATGATAAAAGAGAGAAAAAAAGAGTAGTATCTGACATTTTAATTCTTATTATTGAATAGAACCCATATATAGAGGGGTATTTGTGTCTTAAAATATTTAAAAATGACATTCTTCCAAAAATAATATGTTGGCAATTTTCAAAACAGATTATTAAATAATGGGCCATTTTTACAAATTTCCCGAGAAATCAATGGTTTATTAAAAAATTTAAGGGTATTATTTTTTATGCTAGTATAACATTTAAATTTAACTAACAAGGATAATTACTTTTTTTAACTGATCGGATCCGCATGGAGATTGCCATGTAGAAATGAGGTTTGATTGAATGAGAAAAGATCTTTTGCTGGAAAAGGAAAACTGAATTAAAAGTTAACAACCTCCCAATCGTGAATTAAACCTTTCAACAAAGAATGTTTCACTCTTCCTAAAATATAATCTATTCGACTAAAATCTAAATTCAAACATGGCCAATTACATGGCGTAGCATCCCATGGCCATGATGTAGGGAGGGAGTTTTAAAAGAACCTACCAACCTCCAAGACTTGACCATTGCATATGACATTGCATAATTTACATTTTAACTAGAGACGATATACCTCGCACGATTAGTAATTTAATGAGAAAAGGAGACAGCGTACATATGACACCATCCAGAAACGAGCAAGACCGGAACAAGGATGAAATGATTATGGTGGACGCGCAGTGGCAGAACTAGGAGTCTTGGTCAATATCCCATTGTCTGACATATAGAAACAGTTATAGTTGATACGAGTAACTAGAGCTGCCAAATGCGGAAACTGCCCGACGTTGAGCTTCACCGAAAGAATCTGGAAATGTCAAATCAACACAAATGTGCAAAACTAATCCCATTGAATGCACATTGTATCACTTAGAATTTATGAAACTGATATTTTCATTATCAAGAGAAGTACAGATGATCAAATCTTTTTTTTTAGAGTAACAAATTTAGTCATAGATCACCAGCAGAACACTAGAAACTAAAGTATTTAATGATATGGTAAACAAGCAACTGTGACGGTCTTACTGCTTCAAACAGTTAACAGATTCTCAAAATTCAAGCATTATTTAGCACAGGTGGCGTGATAATGTCTTTGAGTATTAAGGCATCAGTGAAATCATATTAAGGCATCACTGAACTCATAATCGAAAAAAATTCAAATCCACGTTGTGTTTTGATCAGTGAAATAAAAGAACACATTTCTTCAACTTAAATTTTGGAAGGATATTGAAGTTAATAAAGGCAGAATTGAATTGAAACAAAATAGAAAAAGCTAAAGTTTGAAACAAGGATACTGAGAAAGGAATAATACCCTGAGAAGAAATGCCATGCAGTCATCAAACTGCTTCTCTATTCGCTCCACTTCCTTTTCACATCTTGCTTTGATGGGAGAAACTGCTCCAATGCTGTTTATAGTTTGTTGTACAGAATAGAAGTCAAGGGCTAGCACAAGTATACTGTTTATACGGCTAGAGATTAACCCCCACTACATATAAAAAGGAACTGTATTAGATATTTAGAACTTTCAGTTCTGCTCTATGAAAGCTTCTACAGGTAATATATCAAAAGATCATGGAGAGACCAGCTTATCTTGAACAACGAAACACTGCCGTTGAATGGATAGCAAGTATGCCTCATGCACTTCAATGGCTTCATCCAGTGTTCCAGCTGCTGCCACGCCTTCACAAAGTTCAAGCCATGCATTATGATATACCTGCCATCATATTTACAATGTTTGACTGGGCAAAGTACAACAAGTCACACCATGATATTAGAAGGAATATGGAAATATCAAATCTCCACTGAAGAATTAATGTATTGTCAATAATCATTAGATATTTGACGTCCTCTTAAGCAGAACAGAATTTCCATGGGAAGATGAAGCGTTTTAAAGAGAGAGCTGTAGACTAATATAACTAAACCGAAGCGAGAAAGTGGTAATGATGTAGGACTTAGGCAAAAGGGAATGGAAAGAAACTGAGAAGAAATGAGGAAAAGATGGACGATGATATAGAAATTAATTCTGAATAACCATTTAGTTTCTTTTCTTATTTCCAGCTGCTAGGAATCAGGAGGATTAACACATTTTATCAGACTAACACGATTCATTTATATTATAATTCATCAGAGCATCCTTAACGGTTCATTCTTAACATAAAGAGGTCAAAACCTAAACGAACCTCATCACCTTCATGCCATATTATTTATGGGACAGAAGCCAAGCTAAGACGCTTGCCAGAAGTCATGAAAATAGACACCGATGAGGGTATGGCAGGCCAGAACAACAACCATCTTAGAGCCATGGGCATATGCGCAATATTGTTCCTAATTTACTTTATATCATTCCTTAAAAGGAGAGGTAGCTTTATCTACCTAAGCAACTAGAAAAATGATTGAGTGGAGCTGTAGCAATCACATCAATGGTTCTAACATTAATAACTATCTTAAATGCTTTGTTCTTAAAGGGAACAATGTTGGAGAGATGCTAATATGCTTCAGAATGTCAGAACGGACTGGAATACATTAAGTCATAAGATCATTGATAAGTAGTGACTAAAATGAAGGAAAATTATAAACTTATAGGCCTAATGAACAAAGACTAAATCAGTAATGTTATTAATGGGTAGACTCAGTGCCTACTTTAGTTCTAAGGTGTAATGTGGACTAATAACAATTGCATGACCTTTATTTAAAATTGAATTATGACACTATCCAGGCATTTCATGGACAAGTGACATTGGGAATTCTAGTTCTGGTCCTCCAATGGTGAATTGGAGCAGGGAAACAAGGAGAAATGCATTGTGGTCCCCGAGAGAGGGGTTGTATCTTGCTGACTAATCTATTTAAAAGAGCTCAAAGATTAAGATGATACTCAAGAGTGATGACAGGAGCACATCTAGGAGGAATAGTTTGGTTGACATTCTATAGTCAGAGACCTTATATATCACATCCCTCCGAGAAATCTAGTTAGGTACACTGTGATTTGATGGAAATGAATATTGGAAGAAAGACCAAAGGATGTATCAAAACACATTAATATAATTACTTACTAAATTCAGGTTTGTATTCTTCTCAAAAATTAAAATGCAGCAACAAGACCATTTAATACAGGTTTAGGAATAAAAGTCTTAGTAATGATAAATCAAAGTAGAAAAAGTATTATTAGAGCAGGAAATAAAGAAAGACTTTGTATCTACCCTTGCTATATTTCAATTTCTGTCTTGTGCTGAGAGACAGAGAGATACAAGCTTTATTATTTATACACAAGCCTCAGCATCTAATCAATCATAATTGAAAGTCTACTAAAATCTTGAGCTTAAGTAATATGAAATCACATTACCCTGTCCATAACATATTGGTGAAAGGCGTCCACAAAATGGAGCAGTTTTTGCTGTAGCAACCAGTGGCGCTTGTGTTTCGTTGTTACGGTGCTTCTATCCTGTAAGATGAAAAGTAACAACATCCAGGATCACAGACATTAAAGATTAATTGCCTTTGCATATTTATTTTCTAAAATGCACATCAGAGTGCAATTTGGAAGAAAGGACAGTATGCTTATATATAGAGTACCTTCCACATCCACTTCCGGGCCTTATCAAGCACAAATTTCGCACGTTTAACTTTCAATAAGAAAATCATGACCTTAAAAAAAAAAAAAAAAAACAGATGCGGTCATTAATGATCAGAGGAAACATCTATTATTCATATCAAATGTCAAATACCTGATTATACTTTTTCATTGCTTCCAGATTGGCGATAAGTTCTAGGGGCCAAGAGACCTGTTGTGTTGTCAAAACAAACTTTAAATTTAAACTGTATTTTTACACTAACAAAAAGATTGAACATAGTAGCATAGTCCAAAGTGCACACCTTATACGTGAACTTCAGAGAATCGAGGACATCCATTCCAGAGTTCTGTCCTACACCCTTACGAGGAGATGACAAAGTAATAGATGGGTTGTTATGTTCGTCTTCAAAATCATTTTTGGCTATTGAAACAACTAGTGAATCAGGTGAACTTAGCAGCACATTATCAGCGGAATTCCTGATTGACTCCTGACATAATCAAAATTCTGGCATCAGTACATTTGCTACTATTCGGAAACAATAAAAGGAACTATCTTTCGAGAACACCCAGAACTGTAAAAAAAAAATTAAATGCCATTTGGTTTAATTATCATTTTTGAACAAATGACCACAACAAATTTTCGAAATTTACATGAGA
Source organism: Pogostemon cablin (assembly GCA_023678885.1). Taxonomy (NCBI): domain Eukaryota; kingdom Viridiplantae; phylum Streptophyta; class Magnoliopsida; order Lamiales; family Lamiaceae; genus Pogostemon; species Pogostemon cablin. Next base: position 20,181,468 of record CM042994.1, on the reverse strand, counting down.
TATTATGTTTCTAGACACTAGTGATAACAATTTATTATTAGACATTGCAGGACAAGATAAAGGAACTCTTTCCAAGGTAAAACTAAATAAAAAGAATCAAGTAAAAAAAATTGAAAATTAGATAAACAATATCATCAATTAAGAATGACACTACTTTGATGAACAATGTTATTACTTTAAAATCCTGTAATCTAGGGCACGCAGAGGACAAAAGTAGCTTTATTACAAGGACAATCATGGTACTACTTTCAGTTAGAGACCAAGGCCATCCAAGTCTAGCTAAAAGTAGCTTTATTACAAGGACAATCATGGTACTACTTTCAGTTAGAGACCAAGGCCATCCAAGTCTAGCTCGTTAAGATCTACTCCAAATAAAAGTAGATTTCACTGCCATGCTCGGGCAAAAAGAACTTTGGCTCACGTGAAACAAAAAAGAAGAATTTCATGGGATCAATTAACTGCAATATTGTAAACTTAGGCGATCGAAATTTTAATATTAAGAGCATATATTGATCCAATAGACAATCACAGCAGCAGAGATCCACACTTGAAGATTGTAAAATTACTATTGCCTTTGACAGTTTGATTCCAGAAACTGCACCTGCATTGTGGTGTTCAACTCAAAATCATCATCTATTGATTTTCCATTGTCTAGCCTATTGAAGATCACTTCCAAGAAGTGCTGCAGCAAATCACCTAAATATAGAAAGATTCTAGCCCGATAAGTGATAAATAATAAATACGGAAAATTACCAAAAAAAAAAAAAAAAGATTAGTATCCTTGAGGTTTAGCCTAATTATTTTGAAAACCATGCAAGTTTGTTTCCATATATGTTGGCACCAATTGCCAATTGAGGCGAGTGTTTGTAAGAAAAATACAAACAAAGGGGTATGAAAACAAACTTCATTGTGGTATATGTAATTAGGTCAATTCTCAAGGGAAGTTTTTGTCAGTATCCTTAACATATGTGTCCACGTCGTAGAAAATTTGGAAATCTAAAACATGAATACCTGATCCTAATAAATATATGCCCCGCAACACACCCAATTCATCTAGCAATCTCCATTCATGCAATAACTTTGACAATATAGTCCTGCCAATATAATCAGCCTGCACATGGAATCTAATTTCTTAGCATCATACACATCATATTTTGTCCAATTACATTAAGTAATTGCTAATTGATGTACCTGCTTTTTAATATAAAATATTAGGCATTCTTGAAAAACCACTGCAGGATGCGGAGTGCTTTTTGGCTCAACATTCTGAATCCAGCTAAGGATTCTTGAAGGAAGAGTGCAATTGTTATGAAATGGTAAAACTTCAGATATTTTAAGGTCCTCCTGTTCCATAATTGAAGAAATTGTGAGTCCTATAAGACTATAGGTTATAATCATTCCTCAGGAAAGCAAATACAGAATAAAGTACCTGGGAAGATGGAAGAAGAGTTGGAAATGGAAGCAAGTCTTCAAGCAGTTTTGCATCTTCTAGGAACCTCGAATGTTCTAATTCACCAAACATAAAACCATAATTATAGTCCATCTTCTTGACTATTAAAACATTTTCAAATCTGTCACTGAAAACAGCCTGCCTTAGCGACTCATCATTTAATGGGGGAAGGCAAAATGCTTGAGAAATATTCAATGAGCTCCATTCATCCCTATTCTCCTTAAGTATCCCACGACAAACAGTAATAGCTGGATTCTGGGGACAATATGTGTGGAGAAGTATATCTCCTTCCTTCGAATAAGTTTCACTTCTCACCAGCTGATGGCAATTTATCAGACCTTTTTGTGAAGAAGAAACCAAAGCAGCATTTTCTTTATGGGCCAATGTATCATCAAATAACTTCTGCCAGAATTTATTAGACTCAATATTTGTCACTGAGATCTTATCAATATCCTCTGGCTCCAAACTGGTTTCGACAGATCTAAGTAAATTATTATCATCTTTCCATAAGTATCTAGAGATGTGATCACCATAACCTATAAGAGCCATTAAAGATAGGCAAAAGACCTCTGACAGAGTCAATCCACCTATGCTATAACCTTTCTCAAGATCCTCAGCTGAAACTGCTAAAAGAGATGTCACAGGAGCATGCCGGATCAACTGTAACGATTTTCCGGCAGAAATTATTACCCTTGCTATGTCTTTAATAAAGTATGGACAAGCTTGAAAGTCATTTTTATTATCTTCTTTTCCAATGGACACACTCGACAAAGATACAGATGCTCTACCAGTCATCTCTTTTTTTGCTTTAGTTATAACTGGCAACTCTGAGGCAATATCTGCCATATTTAATTTCCCTGACATGGTTGGTCTTGGCAGATAGCTTTTCTCCCAAAATTCAGCCTCTTCTATTGCAATTCTTTTGTTTGATACAAATAACATCTGAAGAAGTCACAAAGATTTTTCACAGGAAAAGCAATCATAAATTAGCTGAATAAACAACCTTAATAGTAGCAATCCATGCTTCAAAAGCTAAGGTATAACATAAGAGTCTTATCACCAGGTTAAAAAAAAAGGAAAAAGGAAAACAGGAGAACCTCAAATGCCATGAACAAAAGATGCATGCAAACAACACCCTTCAAACACATCAGTCAATACACGCTTATCTAAGCAACAAGTCAAAGAAAGAAAAATGAAATACAGCAGGCAAGACAACATAGTATGTCCAGGTATAGAATTTGAGACAGTACAAGGAAAGGGGAAAAGAGCACAGGAAGTTACAGGTATTTATAATAATTCCCTCATTGGATAAAAGGATATGAAGATTTACATTTATGTGTAAAAGTGCAGAGAATGAGAATGAATAATGAGAGATGGGAGAGTCAGGAGAGAGTACACGCTTGCAAGGTTTGTGTAAAGCTCTTTAATTCCACATTCTACCCAGAACTTGAAATAAAGAAAAAAAACTAGATTGAAGCTTAAAAATACTCAAAGGAGAAATAGCCAAAAGAAATTATTTGCATACAACAATATATATATGCATGAGTTTGGGTACACTTATATCTAGCAGTTATAGCAAACTGGGAACTGATATTTAACGTAGTTTGATTTGATTCCAAACAGTAAATTTAAGGGAGAGCAGTCACCTCGTTATGTTATGTGACAAAAACTTTGACCTAACTATCTATATTTGTTCATCTTTATTCTTTCATCAAACCTCTAATAAATAAGAAACGCCAGAGAAGTGTCCTAACACAGTAGAAGTAAGCAAATAGCAGAGGGAAAAAATTCACAAATTAAATAACAATGGACTGATGGGAACTGGAAGTGGCTATCATGATCCACAAAACTGAAGATGCAGCTGGACCCAATACACAGAATCGGAGATCAAATCTTCAAGATCTTCCAAGGTGGGGGCTAATTAAAGGGTAGAATAACTTTTGATAGCAACTGGACTATGTGGCATAAATATGATGAATATTTCGAAGTCCAGGAGAACACAAGCAATAATATGTTCAAAAAAAGGGAAAATAATAGAAATTTTAACTATTATTTACTCAAAAATGTTGTCCTTTGGAAAGTATTCTGGCATAAAAGGTTAAAATTTTTTGCTGGGAAATTTTGTTAACCTAGAAATCAGTTATTCTAGATAATTTAAAGAGTCTTGAACTTAGATGTAATGAATATACAAGAAAACGAGACACAGTCACTTAGATTAGATTTTATAATACAGCGCTGCCAGACAATTTTCAAGTTAGTTAGGTAATTTTCCAGACAAGAATGCAAACAAATATCAACATAAGCAGAAAATAAATATTGCATAGTCAAAAGGATCATAAATAGCAAATGTTCCATACAAGATAGTGCAAATAAACATAAATGAAGGAAAGAAAAAAAAATACCTCACCAAATGGATCATCAAGGGTCCCTTGGAAAAGCCAAGAATCAAGGCTCTCTATATATGGAAGAAAACTTCCCACAAGCATATAAAGCAGCATCATGTATGCATCATCCTGCAAACAACATATTTTCTGAATATATCTCAAGGCATATGATGCGTACTTAAACAAGTGAAATATCTCATTAGCAATTTTGACTACCTCTCCCCCTTGTACAAGACAAACTTCATTGAGCTTCACATATAGATAGTTCAGAATGTGTACAGCAATATCTGCAGCTGGAACATTGGGTTCAAGTTCAAAATAGAACTGGGGAATGGCTCCATCCACTATTTGGAATAAATATTCAGCTCCTGAGCAAATGCTATACAAAAGAGAGAGTTAGGAGGCCAAGAATGTAACAGGTTCCTAAATAAGCTCCTTCAAAAAGAATGCTGATGCAACTAAAGAAAAAACCTAACATAAGTAAATCCAGAGACATGTTAGATCAGAGCACAGTTAGAATGAAAGTGGCCAAATGATGGACCATTCAATTGAAAATACAACATTCTTTTTTAAAAAAATTACTAAGCTTTCCCAAACAATTAATCCATGCTTCTTGATAAGAAAACAGGAGTGGTCAAAAAACATAAAATGAAATAAGAATATAGGATAGCAGAAGACAGAAGATACTATAATGGTTGAACTTTGACACGTGTATTTGTGCACTGCACTTTCTTGCTTTCTTCATTGATTACCGAGGAATAAATTTAACTACCATTACAGCATTACTAATCTACTAGCGACCTAAGACCATTAGACCAATAACAAAAACATGCATCATCCTCAATCAATTTATAATCCCAGCAACAGAAACAAATAAATTACAAAGATATAACTATGAGTATCATTTCTCATTCAAATAGGCAGCAAAAGCTTTTTATATTTGATTTATTTTTGCCAGTAAGAATTTAAATATACATAATTCCAGTTCTAAAACCAAGTAATATGCAGACAAACCTTGATAGAGAACTGGACAATCCCAAGAGAGACACAGCAGCATTTGGGCTATTTACTTTCACCTCTTCTTTCAAAGCAACATCTCGTATCCTCTATAACAGAAAAAGGCTGATGTAATCAAAACTAATACATTTAAGGAAAGAGGAACTTATATCAAGAAAAAAAGTAAATTAATCAAAAACAGAGGACATATCAAACTGAAACATTAATCTAATGTCAAAGAGACATACCCTAAGCCATGTGCTAACAGAGCAAGAAAATGCTCTTAAAGTCGGTGGAGGTAAGCCCTTGGATTTCTCAATTTTGTTCACCACAATATCAACCAGTTGTAAACATGTCCCAGCATATGAAAACTGATCAAGAATGCGATACAAACTAGTCTGGGAAAGATGAGTCACATAAATCCCTCTTTTGAAGTGAAAAAGCTGAACGGCATTATCCCAATAGAATAAGGAACTGGATAAACCTTGAAGCATCTGCAGCACACCTCGGACCTAGAATAAGGACATTAAGAAAACGATCAAACACGCAATCAATAAGAAAAACACAAAAGAAAATTAAAGAAACCCGAAATAAACTGCTACCAGGTCGATTTCATTGGTCCTCAAAGATGAGACTGGAGTTGCAAAATGTATTCCGCCAGCAGCGAATGAATTGTGGATTCTATGAATCAGATTTTCCGACAGATCCATCATTGATCAAATAAAACTCGAACAACAATCATGAAACTCAGCGTAAAAAACAAAATGCTGGCTCAAGCAATTTATCAAACAGTTTGCGTGCAGTGCGTCGGGCTATTCAAGAGAAGAACTTTTGGGTTTCACATTTCAAAGCAAAGCACCATAACAGCGTAATGTGATTGTGGTAGACGGTGATAATGTAAAAATGGAGAATTTTTTAAGATACAAGTTGCTATGCTACTCGATTATCGACAACGTCGGAAAACTTTCCTTCCTGTTGGAGTGATATAATCTTCCACTGGTCGGCAACCAAAGAAAACTGGGTCTCCGCCTGAATTTCCATCCCCTCCTTTTTCTTTTTTTTTTGTCCTTTTAAATTTTTTCAATAAATATTTGAGTGGCAATCTTATTTACTCCTTCCGTCACTCTACAGTCTATCTCCTATATGAAAAATGGCGAACACGTACGTTTGTTTTAAATTTTAAATATCCGGCAAAATCCAGAGTTTAAATTTTATAAATCATCCATACAAATATTTATCAACTTGTTAATTCGTCTTGTGGATAGATGAGTTATCATAATTTATCCCCCTCACAAATTGTCGGGTCAGAATACAGTGCATATAGGGTGGGCGAAACCACAATTTTCTACTACTCCCTCCGTCCGGTTCTAAGGCATCCTTTTGCTTTTTGCACATGGATTAAGGAGTATTATTATTATATGTAAAGTGGGTATTTATATTAGAGGGAAGTGGTGGTCATAATGTGTACTTTTTTACTAAATAGGGAAATGTATACATTTGACGCGGACGCCAAAAATAATAAAATGAATATCTTAGAAGCGGACGGAGGAAATATTAATATTGGCCAAAATTTGTGTGTCCATGGGACAATGTGGCTCCAAATCTCATACGTTTCAATATTAGTATTTCTTTATATTATTGAAATTTATACCTTTGATTTTTTTAGAGAAAAAGTTAATTCTTTAATTAAACATTTATATTATTTATATTTTAATCGAATTTTTCAATAAAAATACTATACACTTGTTAATTAAAGGTGAGTATTGGGTAAGATCATCTTATAAATTTTCTTACTGTTGGAAAACTCACGTTCATAAACGCACAAACCTAATCATGCATAGAGAGAAATCTCATACCTCTCACAGTAGAATGCATGTTGCAACGGAAGAGTATGTACAAACCAGTTGGTACTCAAGTTGATACACCATGATCTGTGGATCAATACTTCAACACGGGGTTGAAAGATTATGTTTTCACGACATAGTATTATTCTGGAGAATATGAAGAACTTTTGTTTACGATGTGATTTCAGGAGAGAAAACATCGAGAGAGAAAACACAGCCTCCTTTCTTGTGTGTTCTACGTTCTCTTTTCTGAATACGCACACACCGTTTTAGATAACTGCATGGCGCCGTGTCTTTATTCCCAAAAGATGGGAGTTAAGTAACCAATCTTAACTCCTGTCTCTCACTTATCCACAAATCATATGTAGAATTAATATTAAATAAATAATATTAATAATTATTTACATCTTCCACTCACATATGAAGTCAAAAGTTACATGTCTCATTTTCTTCATGAATCATATTCTCACATAGATAATACATCGTGTGACCCACGAGATATGAGTTTTAATCGCTATACACTTGTCAGAGATATATAGCAACTCAACCAGTTTATCAATGAAACTCAACAAGCTCGCTATACCCCAGAACTCTTGAGCATTTAACATAAATTGATATATCTCTTTTCAATCCCTGTTTTATCAGAGTATATTCAACCTTTTTACAAAAACTATGTATTCATAATTAAGGTCTTGCTTGATTGACTAGTCAATGAATCACAATAGTATATGTTAAATTAAGACGTTCTTCCCATCTCACTAAGTATCTACAGTCTCCCACTGTAGTTGCTTTCCTAGACATGTACCGCATTGCTGTTATTTACCATAGTTCTTTTGGTAACATGCTAAAGTAGCAAAACCAAAGTGAATACTTAGAATATAGTAGAAAGTCATAAGGGTAACCAATAGAAAAAGACTCATACGTTTGAGAAAATAGGGATAATTTTCTCAATCCTATTGGGGTCAACTTAGCACATGTCGTTTTCCTAAAACACATGTTACAATGTCTTTAACTTCCTTCCAAGAAAGCGTATATCGTATTTCATTTAATTTAGACATCGTGTAAATCAAAGTTCAAGTGTGTCTCATATACTTAACTTCCGGATATCCTCTCTTCAACGTATAGGATCTCCGTAGATTTAGCTTTATAACAAGTTAGATCAGATTCGTGGCGAAATCTATCCCGATTACATTAATCATCGTAATCTCATCTCTGCACTCCCACTTAGCCAGAGGCGATTGCTCATATAGAGAGTCAATCATAACTTGCCGACATACTATTGTATATGAATTATCACATATAATTTATAAAACATATATGTATAGTTAAGCCATCAACTATTCCATTAACATACACAAACATATTCAATACATTGTTTTAAATCCTTTACAAACCCAATCCCTTACATGCACTATGTATACATCTCTAGGAATTGGTTTGGTAAAAGGTTCTGCTAACATCAAACAAGAAGAAATGTAACTAATAATCACTTTCTTCTTGTCTACAATATTTATAACAAAGTTGAACTTCGTGTCAATGTGTTTGGTCTTTCCATGATATTTGAGGTCTTTTGTGTAAGCACAATTATAAAAACAGCTCCCACTGGAGTGTTTGAGATCTCCAAATGTTTCATGAATCTTCTCAACCAAATAGCCTCTTGAACTGCAGATGCACATGCCACAAACTCGGCTTCCATAGTGGATAGTGTTATTCATGTCTGTTTCTTGCTACACCATGAGATTACTCCATTATTGAGTAAGAAGACATAACGGGAGTTGATTTATATTTATCTAAATCACCACTCCAGTCAGTGTTTATATACCCATTCAGTGTACTGTTATTCCCTTGATAACAGAGAGAATAATCTGCAGTTAATCACATTGGCATATGGTACTCTGGCCATTTCATTATTTTCATCTTGAGTCTTGGGACACATTTGCTGACTCAATGATTCACCTTTCACAATGGGAGTATCTATAGGTTTGCAGGTGTCCATATTGAATCGTTCTAAAAGTTCTTGATGTAAGTCTTTTGAGACAAAATCAATAATTTCTTGAACGATCCCTATGGATCTTTACACCAAGTATGTACACTGCTTCACCCATATCTTTCATCTCGAAATTTGAAGATAACCATCTTTTTATGATTTCAAGATACTCTTTGCTATTACCCGCTAGTAGTATGTCATCCACATATAAGGATAGAATCATAAAACAAACATAGGACCGTTTAACGTAAACAGAGTGGTCTTCGTTTATCATAACGAAGTTATATGAGATGATCGTAGTGTAAAAACTCAAATACCACTGTCTAGAGGTTGTTTGAGTCCGCAGATCGACTTCTTCAATCTACAAACTTTATCCTCTTGATCTCGAAGAATAAATCCTACAGGCTGTTGCATGTAGATTTCTTCTTCTAATTCTCCATTGAAAAATACGGTCTTAACATCCATTTGGTACTCATAATCCATATTAGACACTATATTCAACAGTAGACGAATTGATGCAAACCTCACTACAGGTGAAAAAGTTTCTTCATAATCTATACCCTCTTGTTGAGTATAACCTTTTTCCACCAAGCGAGCTTTATACCTCTCTATTGAGCCTTTATCTTGATTTTGAGAATCCATTTATTCCCAATTGCCTTTCATCCCTTCGGAAGATCTACAAGTTCCTAGACTTGATTTGACTTCATAGACTCCATCTCCTCTTTCATCGCTTTCATCCATTTATCCTTTGTTGGACAAGTCAGAGCTTCTCTAATATTTCTAGGCTCTTCCTCATCAACAGGAGAAATATCTCCATTTTTTGGTAAAATAAAGAAGGCATGTCCTTCAATATCATAATGCCTTTTGGGCACATGTTTCCTAGAACTTTTTTGAGATAGACGTTTGATGGTCTTCTGTAGACAAAATGCTCTCATTGGGAATCGCCTGATCCTCAATCAGCAAATATCTATCAAGATCCACACCCCATCAGTTAAACTATCACTCCCACTTAGATCTTGTAGGTATTGGTTTTCTACTACCTCAAAAATTCAGTTTTCAGAAAATGAGCATTACGTGATTCTATCTGAGTTAAGCTTCCATCGTGATCTCCTATGAACACGTAACCCCTAGAATATTCGCAGTATCTTATGAAGATTACCTTTTTGCCTCTAGGACCCAACTTTTCATATTGACTCGATGAATCATGTATGTAAGCTGCTGATCCCCAAGCTCTAAGGTTACTCAAGTCTGGTTTTCTACCCGTTCAAAGTTCATATGGAGTCGAAGCAACTGACTTAGAAGGCAGGCGATTAAACACATAAGCTACCATAAGTAACGCATCTCCCAAAAAAGAGATCGGTAGATTAGCTTGTGCCATCATGGATCTAACCATCTCCAACAAAGTCCTATTCCTTCTTTCAGTAACACCATTTTGTTGAGGTGTATAAAGAACAGTTAATTATCGGATTATTCTCTTTTCATTACAAAATTCCTTGAATTGTTCTGATTCACGTCCTCTATCAGTTCTTAAAACTTTGATAGCCAAAACTTTGAATAATCATCAAATGAACGTAATGAAATAGTGAGCTACATGTCGTGCTCTCACATTTACAGAACCACATATATCAGAATGAATTACTTCTAATGGAGATTAAGACACAATAGCTTTACCAATAAGTTTTCTAGTCATTTTGCCAGCAAGATAATGTTCGCAATTGGATAATTCGACTTTAGAAGAAATATTCAACATTCCTTCTTTCACAAGTCTATTCATCCTATCTTGCCCAATATGACCTAATCTAGCATGTCAAACATCATCATTCACATTTGTATTACTAGAAGAACGAGCGTTTAGCGAATATGAATAATCATCATAATAACTAAACGTTATTCTATTACAATTTAAAACCATAAAACCATCAGTTATATGTCCAGATGCATAACAAGTATCATTAATGCTCATTACCACAGTGCCTTTAGTGAATAATACATCATAATCCAAATTAAGTAGAACTGAAATAGAAATTAAATTTCGCGTGATCTCCGGAGCATATAGAACATCATGTAGGATAAAGGCTCGACTATCGTCAAGGTCCAATTTGCAAGTCTCAAGTCCTTTGATTTCGACTCGAACGCTGTTTCCTACATATATCCACCTAGTCCCCTTTGGAACACGATAGAAATCTACAAAAACTCCTCTGTCTCTCGTCACATTGTCTGTTGCTCCTGAGTCTATAATCCACGAAGGATAAGAATCAGACAGCAAGACAGTACTCGAAACATTAATTTCACACAAAACAAAATAAGATGAATCTACCTTGTCCCTCCTGGGCTCAGGGCATTCACGAGCATAATGACCAAGCTTACAATTGTAACATGACATCTTGCTTTTATCCTTCTTTTTCTTTTTGTCATGCTTCTTTTCCTTTTCTGTTCATAAGTTTTAGTTGGATTATTTTCGGGCTCTGATACCAATGTTGGAAAACTCACGTTCATAAACGTACAAACCTAATCATGTATAGAGAAGAATCTCATACCTCTCACAGTAAAATTTATGTTGCAGCGGAAGAGTATGTACAAACCAGTTGGTACTCACATTGATAAACCGTAATCTCTGGATCAATCCTTCAACACAGGATTGAAAGATTATGTTTTTTACGATATAGTATTATTCTGGAGAATATGAAGAACTTTTGTTTACGTTGTGATTTTAGGAGAGAAAACACAATCTCATTTCTTGTGTGTTCTGCGTTCTCTTTTCTGAATATGCACACACCGTTTTAGATAACTGCATGGTGCCGTGTCTTTATTCTCAAACAATGGGAGTTAAGTGACCAATCTTAACTCTTGTCTTTCACTTATCTACAAATCATATGTGGAATTAATATTAAATAAATAATATTAATCATTATTTACACTTACTGATATGGATTCTCACTTATCCAATCAAATAGCCGCATATTTCATTCCTGCTTAATTATTAAGCTATTTTTTCGTTGCGTGTGTCGTTGATTAGTTATATTTACATGTCTTTTTTTTCTTTTGTAAATAAAATTTTACTATATATATATCATTTTATTAAATAATTTTCATTAAACATTTTCATTAAAATGTTATAAAATTTTATTCTTTTTACAAATGGATTATGAAATAATTTAATGGAGTAAATTTCACTTCTTATTAATTATTTATCCACTTTTAATAAAAATATTATCACTTTTTTCCCATCTTATGTATTAATCGTTTATTAAGTACTTTAATTCTATGAGTATCACTGTCATTCGATTGAGTTCACTTTTTATCAAAAATTTTATCACTTTTTATTCGTCATATGAATAATTAATTGGACGGTTATCACTTTTCATATATCACTTTTTAATTAAAAGATCATCACTTTTATTCATCATATTAATTGTTCAAAAAATTTGACATTATACTTCATCACATTTCCTTTATCAGAAATCACTTTTTTTAAAAGTGTTATCACTTAAAAAAATGTTATTATTATTTTTTTATTCATCTTATAAATTATTCATAAAATTGTTCAACTTGAGAAATAATACTATCACTTTTCATTGACTAAATATCACTTTTAATTATAAATAAATATTATCACTTTCCATCCATCCTATTATTCATAAAATAGTTTAATTTATGTGGTTATGATTTTTCTTTGATCATGTATTATTTTTTATTAAAAATATTATTAATTTTAATTATTCCTTCAATCAAATATCACTTTTATAAAATAGTTCAATTATTTTAAAAATTGTTTATGAGTAAATTAGATGGGTTGACATACTTTCATGATATATCATTTATTAAAAAATATATTATCATTTTTTAGTTGTCATATAATTTTTTTATGACATAATTTAGTAGAATAGTCATCACTTTTTTTATTTTATAATGTATCACTTTTATATTATGCAAATTTTAAAAATTAAAGACCATCATTAACATTAAATATAAATAAATAAATAATTAAGCTCATTAAATATATTTAAAATACGTAAAGTAAAATTTATATAAAATAATATCATAACTAAGATCGAAGGTTAAATAATAAAAAGGCGGCAGTGACAATGATTCGAACATATATATATATATATATATATATATATATATATATATATATATATATATATATATATATATATATATATAGAAGAAAACTAACGTATTTGCCAATTAAACTATTAGATTATTTTTATTGCAGTTAAATGGACTAAATGGATATCCGTCGCATCCGTGAGATAATCTCACAAGTTTTTGCCTAATATAAAATTATATTGCACAATGACACATAATCCAATAACATTAATAACAACTATAATCACTCTTATTTGTTCTAGATCATTCAGCAACCTACCCAATTATCATTTATTTATCCTTTACATTGGGTATTTTGTTTAATAAAACGTGACATCAAAATCACAATACTTATAACAATATCCATGTCGTACAACATAATTTATTGGTAATCAATCTCCAAACCTAATATAGAACACGAGGTAGCCTTGGGGAAATAAGAACATCAATTGGCGTGGTCTTCATATTTGTCAATCCTTCACTCTCACTCATATCCACCTCTTTATCCCACTCCGTCGAGAATTCAAACGCATGTAACATGTTAGCCAACACCCAATGCAACATATGAAGTCCAAAGTTGGATCCCGGACAAATCCTCCGACCCGCCCCGAATGGGATAAACTGGAAATGATTCCCTTTCAAGTCCATATTCTTGTGCTCATTCAAAAATCTCTCAGGTCGAAATTCTGACAGATCTCGCCACACTTGTGAGTCCCGATGCAATTTCCATAGGTTCATGATCAGCCACGTGTCTTTTGGAATATGGTAGCCTCCCACATTGCAATCTTCGGTTAATTTTCTGTGACCAGCTAAAGGATCAGGTGGGTATAATCTCAAAATTTCTTTCACTATAGCTTGAAGATATACGAGGTTGTTGATGTCTGATTCATTAACTCGTCTTTCCCTTCCCACGTGTTTGTCCAATTCTTCTTGAGCTTCTTTTAGGACATGACGATTGTTTAACAAGAGGGATAGTCCCCATATCAATACAACTGTAGTCGTATCGGTTCCTCTGCAATTAAATTCTATTCAAGTAAATATATTAAGAGTTAGTCTCTTGTAAATCGAGTTTACACCATAAATCCTTGTAAACTCTGTGATCCCCTTGATTTAAACATCCTAACAATATATATGGTATATAAAATTGGAAGAAGAACCACATATTTACACCGTGAACCCAATTTACACAAATATTTGTAATATATTAATATGGAGGAGAGCATACTTGCAAAATAGGAGTACTTAATTTTAAGTCTGGGTTATGGTACGTATAGATTTTGATCTACTATTTGAGTTTGATATATAGAAAGACAACTTTACCCTAAATCAGTTACTTTTTACAAAGACATACACTATTCAATTTTTCTTTTAACAATATTTCTTTTTTCTTTTTTTTAAATCAATTATGATTATCCAAATTTTATAATAATTTAAAGTTATCCCTTAAAAATATACCCCTTCCATCCCATAAAACCTTTCACATTTTTTGATTTGTTTGTCTCACAAAATTCTTCACATCCCATAAAAGGAAATAATCATTTTATCCAACAACCTCAAAAGTTACTTTAATTTCAAATTTGTCACTACTTTTTCTCATACATATCATTACTTTATACTCCTTCCATCCCGCATTAACGTTGATATTTATTTTTTGCACGGAGATTAAGAAATGTAATATAATATTCCTTCCGTCCGCTTCTAAGGTATCAATTTTACTATTTTTGGCGTCCGCTTCAAAGGTATCAATTTCTCATATTTAGTAAAAAAGTACACAATATGGCCCACCACTTCCCTCTAATACAAGTACCCACTTTACATATAATAATAATACTCCTTAATCCACGTGCAAAAAGTAAATGGATACCTTAGAACCGGACGAAGGGAGTATAATATTTAATGTGTAGTATGTAGTTGTATTAGTGTTGTGTGTGGGCCCTATGTGGAATAAATAATTATTTTATGTGGGTCCCACTTAACAAAAAAGAAATGTAAACCTTAACTTGAGACAAATTAAAATGGAAAACGTAAACCTTAACGCGGGGAAGAGGGAATACTTTTTATTAACTAAAAATATTACAATACCGTTTAAAGTTAATAAAGTTGATAAAAAAGTACAAATTTTTTTAAACAATATGGAACAGTAGTGCGAAGCGTTTTTTAGATGTATGGAGTATCAAGTACTATATCTTTGTTGGCAAATGCTTGTACGAAATTATCTTACATAATTCATAAAAAATGAAATTATGCTTCAGTATCAAATAATGTTAGATCGATGAAAATTTATAACTATACAAGCGAACTATTATATTAATAATTTGTAAAATAAATAAAAAATGATAAGCAATAATATTTTTAATTATAAATATAATTAATTAAAAAAACTACATCTGGCCACTTACAAGATATTCATTTCACTATTCCTGGCGTCCGCTTCAAAGGTATCAATTTCCTTTATTTAGTAAAGAAAGTACACAAATGACCCACCACTTCTCTCTAATACAACTACACACTTTACCTATAATAATAATACTCCTGGCGGTGGGGGCCCCTAATAATGGGGTACACCATATAATAATAATATTTCTTAATCGACGTGCAAAAGCAAATAAAGACCTTAAAATTGTCCACATGCAAACAATTACCTTGTAAGTAGACTGAATGAGTAAATAAAATGGACTAACACCACTACATCTGTACTGTTGCTCATTTTGTTATGTTACACTTAGCAATGAGTATCCATTCATTAAAATCAAAATTTATCTCAAAAGAAATATTACAAAATATTATGAAGACGTATTTTTTTATATTGTGACGTGCCTCACCTATATCACAGGCAGCAATATCTTTTAATTTTTTAATAATGAATTGAAAATAATTTTGATTTATATATTTTTAGAAAATAAAAAATATTGCTTGAAATTTAAAAATAATAATTAAGAAATAAACTAATTGTAAATCAAATAATATAAATAGTAATATTTTTGATGTAATTAAATGGTTGCATATATAATTCATTAAATTAAAATTTTAAAAAAATTAAAAAAAATTCATCATTTTCTGCAAATCATACACATATAATCTTTTAAAAATAAAAATACTAATTAAAGATGTATAAGTTTGCGTGAGATCGTCTCAAGTGAGATTATTTTATACTTTTTAAAATATTAGTTATCACTTTCGTTATAAAATATTATCACTTTTCATTTTTACTATAAATTATTTATGAAATAGTATTATCACTTTTTATTAATTAAGTATCACGTTTTATTATAAAAGTGATCGCTTTTTATGCGTCTCATGTAAAAGCTTACGTAAGACGTTCTCACACAAGTCATTGACATTAAAGATTAACTAAAATTTTATTTCAAATATTAAATCTTAATTCTTAATTCACTCGTGATAAGTAAATTTTAATATATATATATATATATATATATATATTATTTATATTATAAGATGATTATAATAATCATAATAAAAAAGACAAAGACTTGTATGAGACCGTCTCACGTAAAGACTTACGTGAGACGTAAAGACTTACGTGTGATAATGATTTATAGTAAAAGTGATAATTATTTTAAAAAGTATAAAATGGTCTCACGTGAGACGATCTCACGCGAGAATGTCTCACGCAAGACCTACCCTTCACTTTTCATTATAAAAGTTATTATTTTCTGACCGTCTCACCTAAGCCCTTATGTAAGGCGGTCTCACACAAGTCTTTGCCAAATATTAATATTTAACACACGATTAAAAAAAATTGAGATGTTCTCTTGTGAGACAGATTATTTGTGAGACGGGTCGACCCATCACTAAAGTATGCTTATTTGATAGATAAAGTATGCTTATTTATAGTTAAATTATGTCAATAATAAATCGAATCATGACACGCTATAATTATACTTTAATACATAATCCAGCATATTTTAAAAAACATACTTTAACAACCATTAAACATATGTTATCAAGTAATAGACATACTTTAACACGTCTCGTATAAATAGTCAAAAAAAATTTAACGAGGGGCGTAAAAGATTTTTCAATTGTTTTAGCTTGGAAAAAAATGAATGTATGGGTACGTACCGCACACGTAGCTTTGATGATGGTATCGACGTCGTATTGGCCTTGGAAATTCTCACCCTGAACAACCGACAACATCACATCAATGAAATCCTGCGGCTTATCCTCGCCGGAATATTCCCTTCCACGGTGCTCCGCCACCCACTTTCCTACTAATTCATCCATTTCCTTTGCAGTTTTCTTCATTCTCTTCTCAATACCACCTAAATCGAACCACCCGAGATACGGTAGGGCGTCCGCCGGAGCAAACAGCCCTACTAAGTGGAAGAAATCCCTCATCACCCGCCTCGTCTCCACCGCGTTGTCTCCGCCGTCGAGTCTTTTCCCCGCCACCATTGTGAGGACTACATTTAAGTTCAAATCTCCGAACAACTTCTTCATGTCCACGAGTACTCGACCCGACCCGTTTTTTCTTTCTCCCAAACCCTAAAAAGTTCGTTAATGGACTGCGCGGTCTCCGACACGCCAACGTTTCTCTGGAGCTCGATTCTACGGCTCGATAAGAGCTCCAGAGAAACGACTTTGCGGAGTTCTCGCCAATAGGTACCATAGGACGAGAACCCTAACATGGCGTAGTTGTACGACAAGTGTTTTCCCGCTCTCACCTCTGGTCGGGAAAACACCGCCGCGTCGTCGGTGGTGAACAATTGTTTGGCCAATTCCGAACTGCTCACCACCACAGCGCGACGTGTACCAAGCCTGATGGTGAAAATCGGGCCGTACTTATCGGCTGCAATTCCTAAATTGACATGAGCAAGTCCGACGCTCATGAGGTGAAGATGACCCGTGAAGAGCCGTGCTCCGCCCACTTCGGCCGGAACTTTGTGATTATTAGTTGAAGGGTAGGAAGACCTTGAAAATAGCTTGTAAAAACAGAAAACAAAGAGAAAGGCAATGACAACGTAATTGGCAATGGTGATTTCCATGGCATTTAGAAGAATGGTGTTCACAACTTATGGATTATTAATGTTTATTTATAGTTATTACAAACGTTCGGTTTCCACCATGTTTCATCTCATATTTCAGGGGTGGGTTGGTGACAAGAGTGAGACTGTTGTGCCACTGTACCCCTTTACAATTTAAATTCCTAGTAATACATAAGGTTAAATAAAGCATAAAGAGAGGGTGGTGTTCCCATAAGGGTACGGTGTGTTCCCAAAAGCACACAAGTTTTTGTTTGGTGACAATTGTCCCATTTTCACATAAAATAAAAATGGGACACTTGTCACCCACCCTACCTACCCGGTGAAACACAAGATGAATAGTGTGGGGGACTATGTAATCCCAAATCATTATAAACACTCATATAAGAACGTTTTATGAAAATATTTAAATCGATAAGAATAATAACATTTTAATAAAATAAGTTATACTCGAATTAATATAAAGTGATAATAGGGGATAAATACCGTTTTAGTCTTATAACTTTCCTCATAGTCCTTTTTAGTCCCAAAAAAGATAAGTTTGTCAAATTAGTCTCGCCAGTGAAGAAATAGGGAAAAACGTCATATTTTCGCCGAAAAATGACATGTGATTGTTACGTGATTGCCAGAATTGCCAATTTCCGGGAGGGGGATGACGTGGCGCATTTGTGGCAGGTTCAACGGCACGTGATATTTCCAATATCTTTTATGTTGACTCACCTGCCACAAATGCGCCACGTCATCCCCCACGGGAAAATTGGCGATTCTGGTCATCACATGACAATCACATGTCGTTTTTTTGGCAATGTCACCGTTTTTGACGAAAATAGGACGTTTTTGGCTCTATTTCTTCACCGATGAGACTAATTTGACAAACTTATCTTTTTTTGGGACTAAAAAAGACCATAAGAAAAGTTATGAGACTAAAATGGTATTTATTCGTGATAATAGTGTATGCAGTGAATTATTTTATACTAATAATTTGTAGTATAATTAAAGATTATAATATACATACTAAACCACTAGGAAGAATTGAACCTAAGAAACTCAAATGGAAAGAATATAGTATACTAAACCACTAGGAAGAATTGAACCAAATAATCTCAAATGGATCACCTATTTCCTGAGCATACATAACTTTATGAAATATAGTGAAATGCTCTAAAGCCAGTTCGATTTACTTTGTCATTTGATGTAATATTTTGGGACACGTGTAGTTCAATATTCTCCCTATCGGATGTGTAAATCATATATAATGTAGTTTAATATTCTCCCTTCCATATGTGTAAATCATATACTTCAATATCTCTCATGCGAATATTGTTATATTTTATTAATTATAGTGTTTCACAATTATTATTATCTTTTTTGGTTGATAATCCTTACACAAAACAATTTTTATATATATATATCTCCATGAAGCTCACACGCAATATTAATATTGATCAACTTTTTTTTTAACTTACGTACACAATAAAATATTATACTAATCCTCATATAGTATAAACTGCAAATGTTACTATATGTATTAGACAGAGAGTAGTTAGTAACAATAAAATTAAGAGTTACTCTTTCTCAAACATAATTAATTAGTTAAGTATACGAACTTTGCTAGAGTTATTCAATGCCGATAAATTAAGAGTTACTATTTCTCAAACGTTATTTTCGATGCAACCCTAGGTAAGAGATAGACTATTGTTCTAATTAATGGCGTGTTAGTATAATGCACAACCAACAACGTGAGATTTTACACCGGGGAAAATATCACATCCAATTCTGTACGTCACTACTAGAAAAATGAGTTATTATAACATTCATAAATGTATTGTAGGAATTGCTAATAATACATTTAATATATAATGACATTTTTACAAAATGTCTTCTATTCCAATGTATTATTAGATCACAACCTATCAATATTTTATTGTCATTATATATTAGTTTAAACTACACTTAATTAAAGATAAATTTAATAATTATAATAATTAAAAAAATTAATTAACTAATTTAATAAAAATAAAAAAATATAAATTGATTCGATTTCACAAGATTCGAACCTGGGATCCTGATATCACTTTTGTAGACTTGTAGCCAATTGAACTAAATGTATATTTACTAATTGTTTTTATCAACTTTCATATATATATAAATAGCTTTGCTTTGTTTTTATTTTTACATTAGTTTTTAATTTAAATTGTAATAATATATTTTGATCATTTTTATATTTAAATTCTCGATTTTAATCTTTTATTTATTTATTCTTAATTATATTTTATCAAAAAGATAAAAACATTCGCCGGAATATTGCAGAAAATTTGGGTTCAATTTTAGTCTTTTATCAATACTTATTTTACTAATTAAGGCATCCCACATTTATTATTACATTTTCTTTTTTGGTAGATGGATCTAACAAAATAATTAATATATTTTCATAGGGT
Source organism: Pogostemon cablin (assembly GCA_023678885.1). Lineage (NCBI taxonomy): Eukaryota > Viridiplantae > Streptophyta > Magnoliopsida > Lamiales > Lamiaceae > Pogostemon > Pogostemon cablin. The sequence goes on along the minus strand of CM042994.1, from coordinate 20,161,274 downwards.
CACACTATACATAAAAATATTAGGCAAAAACTTGTGTGCATCCGGGGTGCACGGGGCACACGCCGTGCGCCTTTAGAAATTTATATTAAATTGTATACCCTTTAGCAGTGGCGGATCTAGAATACCAAGGTGGGGTGGGCTAAGTTTATTAAAAAAAATAAAAAATAAAAATAATAATTTAAAAAATAATTAAAATATATATATATACACACACGAATCATCTTCTCAAAAGTGGACAGAGAATGGACTAAATTTTTGGACTGGGCTAAACTTAAAAATACAAATTATTGACATATAATATAATGGGCTTTTGGTGGGCAGCCCTGGGCTTGAGCCCGGGGCTGCCCCCACGTAGATCCGTCTCTACCCTTTAGTATAAAGATGTGTACCTTTTATTTTGTGAAAAAAAATAAAAAATATTAATGAAAAGTGTATACCCTTTAAAATAAAATAGTGATCCCTTATTAATTAAAGTGTATACCCTTTAAAACAAAATAATGTATCATTACCTATAATATAAAGGCGTACGGTATGCCCCGGCGCGCATGCAAGCCTCACTCAAAACATTATACTTCCTTCGTCCCGTTTCAATATTTACATTTATTTTTTCACAGAGATTAAGGAATTTAATTTTAATGTATAATAGGTTAAAAGATATACTAATATTTAATGTAAAGTGAGTCTGATTAATTTTTTTCCAGTAAAAACCAACAAAAATTAAGCAAAAATTATAAAATTTGAACAAAAATTACCTAAGTTGAGAATTCAAACCTAAAAATGATAAAAGTTGGAATTGAACATACACCCGGCACGGCACCAAACATGACATTTTCCCTTTTATATTACAAGTCAAAAGTATGTTTCTTTAATTTGAGCCGATCAAGTTGATCAATCCAAATCCATAAAATCATATTATTATACCCTAATATTTGTTACATTTATTATTCCACGCAAATTAATTAAGGAATATAATATTATAATATGTAATGAGTTTAAAGATATAATATTTTAATTTATAATAGATAGTTACATTCGTGTTGTGAGTGAGCCCTATAAAAATATGAAAATATGTTAATTATTTTTTATAAGTCTCATTTACCCATACTCGTTCCGTTAGGGTTCACTAAACGGGTTTGGGATGGGTGATTAAATAAAATTTCATTAGATTTGAGACGAGTACGAGTAATGTCTCAATACTCTCGAGGAGTGTTTTCATAAGTCATAACCGAACCGAACTGATCGATTCGGCTGGTTCAACCAGAAACCGATGCCAGAACCAGTTTGGAAACTCCATAAAATCCATTTTGACTATTGACCAGGGAAAAATCGATTTGGACTTGTCAGAACTGGATAAACCGGCTGAACTGCCCAAATCGAAAACCACCTTTTTTTAAAAAAAAAAATAAATCACTGCTTTAGGCTTTGACTGACGTGAGGAGAAGCAGTAAAAAATCAAATCTCCTTTCATTTCTTAATGCCTTATTTCATAAAAATAAAAAATAAAAAATAAAAAAAGTTGAGGAGATATGAGAGAAGTAGAACATTAAAACCTATTAAAAAAATTTATTCAAAGAAGATGCGACAGATGGCGATTTGACTCCAGACAGTAGATGGCGGCGCAATGTGGGCAAAAGACCCGTGGGTGTTAGCAACAATGTGCGATGATGATGAATTCGACGGGTTCACGGTGGTGCTTGATTGATGGAGCATGCCCACAGCACGGCGAATAGAGTATCCGACAAGAAGCGGCAGACTTCAATGACGAGCACGTGATTGACGGTGATTAGACGGAATGATTCTTTTAAATCTTGCCCTGGGGAGAGAAGTCTCATTTTCTTAAAGTGTGGAAGATTTGATTTTGAAAAGAAAACCGCCTTGACTGACTCACGTCCTTGGAATGTTGAAGTGGATTTCCACCTTTCCAAATTTCAAATTGGTTATCACGATTTGTTTTGTTAATTTGAGCTTTAGAATTAATATCTCGCCACAATATAGGCAATCACTTCTAACCAGGTGGGCTAATTCACCTGTTCACTAGGCTCCTCACTAACATAAGTTGTGCTAGGAGAAATTGTTTAAATTATATATATTAATGTAAAATAATATTTAAAATAATGAAATTTTATTAAAAATACGTGATTTTCATTTTTTTGATTGAACTGCCAGTCCAATCGGTCCGATTGATTAAACCTTGAATTGTTAGGGTAACTATACTAACAACTAACATTAGTGGGAATCGAATTAGGAGGGGAGTTATAAACAGCCTTGGAGAAAGGGGAGTAATGATGCTTGGTGACTAACTACTAACTATACTAACAACTAACATTTACCGATAAAAAAATACAGGCAATCACTTCTAACATAAATTGTGCTAGGAGAAATGTTTAAATTATACATATTAATGTAAAATAATATTTAAAATAATGAAATATTATTAAAAATATGTGATTTTCATTTTTTTGATTGAACTGCCAATCCAATCTGTCCGATTGATTAAACCTTGAATTGTTAGGGTTACCTGTTCGATCTCCAGTCAGGTTATAACAGCATTGATGGCGATCGGATCTTATGGTCCACATGTTCGTTTGGGTTCCATGTAATTCTATTGCAATGGAAACGAATAGAGTTTATTACCTTTCACTGTGGATTGCGTGTGTAGAGAACGAACAGCAGCAGTAAACAACCTTTCGGACTTCTGCAGTATTCCTATGCCTAATCTTGACGTTGTGTGGGCAACGATCTTCAAGATAGTCTCAATCTGCAATCTCACTCTGCCTCTCATGGTTTTTAGTCGTGTTCTACAAGTGACTGGACTACTGAGATGACTTTTATATAAGCTATATCAGGGAATAGAAGGAGAAATTAGGGTTGAGCCTCCCATTGGGCTTAAGTAACCAAGTTTAGCCTAAAACTTATACTTGAGCCCAATAATAATTAATTCTGTCCACTAAATAATTATTATTGCACTGCTACCCTAATTCCAAATTACATTATAGGCTCCTTCTTATTATGAGCCCGTTAAACTCCCCGTGTTTAAGATACACAATGCCCAATAGTTAAATGAGTTACTAACAACTCAATTAATTAATCTTTTATCTAAGAGTAGTACTACTCAACCTCATTATCATGCCGGAGTAAATGCACCTGCAGAGTTTACATGATAATCCTTATGAGCTCCTCAAGGGGACATCATCAGCCTAATTTATTATGACACGGATTCCTTCTATAATCAACAACATACCATAGAGACATCATTATCTCCCAACTCATCGAGTATATTGATTTAATGATTAAATCTCACCCATTGATGAATCAAAGAAACAAATATTGACTTATGTGTAGAAGTTATTGTATAAGGATTAAGAGGAAGAACTTCCATAATAACAGAGTTCTTGTTTCTTTTATATAGTCAGTATAAATCGAACAACCTCAGGCGGTCCTGCTCAATACACACAAAGTGTACTAGTATAATTTTATAGTCAAGACAAACTAATACCAAATCACACTACAATCATCCCAATAGATTATCCCCGTCTATCTCGGTTGTAAGCCTCTGTTTATACTTTATAAGTAGCCGACAATATGACCTTTCATGCAACGTCGTACACCATATTATCTACAGTATAAAGTAAATGGACTTTTGCAATAACATATAAACCAATTATAATATACAAAACATTTGATCATATGATTCTCATTTCAAAATAATTGTAAAAACATTGTTCATACAAAAAGCTACACTTTTAGTATACAATCCAACAATCTTCCACTTATATTAAAAGACTATGCTGCCATATCTGCTGACATGCATCTAATCCTCATTCCTTCTACATGACCATCGAACGATTTCGCTGAAGGCCCTTAGTGAAAGGATCAGCTAGGTTATTCTCCGATGTGATCTTAGCGACAACAACTTCTCCTCTTTTAACGATGTCTCTTATCAGGTGATACTTGCGCTTAATGTGCTTACTCGCCTTATGGGCTCGTGGTTCCTTCGAGTTTGCTACTGCACCACTATTATCACAATAAATTGTGATTGAATTGGGCAAACCAGGAATCACGTCCAAGTCCATTAAGAAGTTTTTGAGTCATACTGCTTCCTTAGCTGCCTTAGAGGCCGCTACATATTCAGCTTCCACGGTGGAGTCGGAAACACATTATTATTTAACACTCCTCCATATTATGGCCCCTCCTCCAAGAGTAAACACATAACCCGAGGTGGATTTACTAGCATGCTTATCTGACTAGAAATCCGAATCAGTGTAACCCATATGTAGCAAAGAATCTGCCCAGTAAACCAACATATAATTCCTAATCCTTCGCAGGTACTTCAAAATATGTTTTACCGCAGTCCAATACCCTTGTCCTGGGTTACTTTGATACCTACTAATCATGCATATGCACTACAACATAATGAGCATTACATAACACCTTGTAATAACACTTTAAATTTATTTAACACAAAATGATTACACTTTTTAAATTATTAAAATATGTAATATTTTTGTAACATTTTTTTTATAAATAACACATACATGTAACATTTTATATATACATAACACATGCTTGTAACATGTTTTTTATGTGTTACACATGCATGTAACATTTTTCTTATATGTTACATGTGCATGTAACACTTTTATATAGATAACACATTTTATATAACATTTTTAAATAAGTAACATTAGATACGTAACACATTTATAAAAGTAACGCTGTAATTAATATAACACTTATATTTATAAGTAATATTTTTAAGTAACACTTCTATGTACATAACTTATTTTTATATATAGTACTTTAAAATAATATTTTAAATACTTCATATTTATAAGATTAATATTAATTTAAAAAATTTATATATAAGAATGGTCCCCTCTCTCTATATATATATAGATTTTTTTATCTATAAAAAAATAAATTTATTATGTTCTAACAAAAAATATTATTAAATAATATTTTATATTTCATATATATAAATTATGTTACATATATTTAATATATATATATATATATATATATATATACATAATTTCTTATAATTTTTATTGTAAAAAATAGATTAAATTAGTTTAATGTTATATAATACAAAAATGTACATAGTTCATAATATAATACTTGTGTATATTGTATCTTAATTTTGTATTTAAAATTTAATTATAAAATAACAAAAATATTATTTACGAAAGATAGTTTAAATTAATATTCATACTACCATATTTTGTTAATTGTTAGAATATTATAATACGAAAATTTTATTATTAAAAAAAAAACCTAAAGTCTATAATAAAATAAATATTTAATATTTATAAAGATTAGTGAACTAGCTAAGTTGGTGGATGGAATACATTACAACCCATAGGTCAAGGGCTCAAGATATCCGGTCTCGTATATAGCATTGTATACATGAGGCTTCCTACTGGCGAAGCATAAGGAACCGACTTCATTTCCTCTATCTCCTTTTGTGTCTTAGGACACATTTCCTTCGATAGAGGCACTCCATGTCTAAAAGGCAGAAAGCCTTTCTTAAAGTCTTGCATGCTAAAACGAGTAAGGATTGTATATATCAATGTATATAGCTTGAGATCAGCACAACATTCTTTTCTTGCGATCTCTTATTACTTTGATCCTTAGAATGTGTCCGGCTTTCCCTTAGTCTTTCATTTCAAACTGCTTAGATAAACATACCCTTACACCCAACAACATCTTAACATTGTTTTTAATGAGTAAGATATCATCTACGTAGAGTACAAAAAATACTACTACGTTTTCGTCATTTTTCTTGTACACACAAGATTCATCCGGACAATGAATAAATCCATATGACTAGATTACTTCATCAAAATGGATGTTCCATGATCTTGATATTTGTTTTAGTCCATAAATGGACCTATTAAGCTTACACACAAAATGCTCTTTGCCTTTTGCAATGAATCCTTCTGGTTGCTTTATATAGATGTTTTCCTCAAAACTTCCATTTAGGAAAGTTGTCTTGACATTAATTTACCATACCTCATAATCGATATGAGTAGCAACAGATAAAAGAATGTTGATCGACTTCAGCATGGCCACAGGCGAAATGGTTTCCTCATAATCGATCCCTTCTTTCTGAGTATACCCATTCGCAACAAGCCTTGCCTTAAAGGTTTCCACCTTACCATCTGATCCTCTTTTTCTTTAGTAGACCCACTTACATCCAATGGATTTTACACCATTGGGTGGCTCTACAAGTTCCCAAACTTGATTAGAACACATGGATTCTATTTTAGATTTTATTGCTTTTTGCCAAGATTGTGCATCCTTATCTTGAAGTGCTTCGTCGTAATTCCATGGGTCGATTTCATGTTCACCAGGGACCAAGTCTGACAACTCCAAAATTATGAATCTATCCGATTGTCTCACAACCCTCCCACTGTGACGAGACGCTACAGGTAATTGTGTATCAGATGTGACACACGGTGTAGTGGCTTATGGTATATCCTCTTATACATTTGGTATTATGTTAGGTGTTTCCCCTCTAACTTCCTATAGAATGATCTTACTCATGGGTTTGTGGTTCATTATATAGTCTTCTTCCAAAAATCTAGCGTTCGTGCTAACGATCACCCTCTGATCTTTTGGATTATAAAATAAACCACCCTTCGTTCCTCTAGGATATCCCATAAATAGACATACATCAGTACACGATTCTAACTTATCAGTATCTCTCTTTAACACATGTGCCGGAGCACCCCAAATCCAAATGTGTTTAAGACTAAGCTTGCGCCCGGTCCACAATTATGTGGGTGTAGAGGGTACTAATTTAGAAGGTACTAGATTTAAAATGTAAGCCGCTGTTTCTAGGGCGTATCCCCAAAACGAATTTGGTAATTCCAAATAACTCATCATAGATCTAACTATTTCTATAAGAGTCATATTCATTCTCTTCACCACACCATTCTACTGGGGTGTGCCCGGTGTAGACAATTGGAATTTAATTGCAGCCTCTGATAAATAATTCTTAAACTCTCCTAAGAGGTACTCGCCACCACGATCAGATCGTAGTGCCTTGATACATTTTCCAATATGCTTCTCCACATCAGCCTTGTACTTTTTGAATTTATCAAAGCATTCAGACTTGCAGCGCATCAAATAAATATATCCATATCTAGAATAGTCGTCAATGAAAGTGACGAAATATTCATAACCACCTCTTGCCAGGATAGTCATAGGACCACATAAATCAGAATGGACCAATTTCAACACATTTTGGCTCTATACCCATTTGCCTTGAAAGGTCTTTTGGTCATTTTCCCTTCCAAGCAGGATTCGCAGGTTGGATAATTTTTCACTTCTAATGAACTCAAAGGTCCATCAGCTATCAACCTTTGAATCATACTCAAGTTAATATGACCTAATCTTAGATGTCAAAGATATGTTTGATTCATTTTCGAAGGTTCTATTCTCTTATTAGTAGATGTATTATTCGATTCAATTTGTTGCATTGTGACAGAAATCGGATTAAGAGTATGCAAATTGTCTATCAACGTACCAACACAGATAATAATTCCATTCTTCCTTAAACAACCTTGTCATTAAAAGAAACAGAATATCCATCCATAAATAACTTAGAAACTGAAATTAAATTCTTTCTAAAAGAAGGTACGTAAAGACAATTCCTCAAAACAAGAGTTTTATTCCTATTAAAAGATAAATAAATGTCTTGCACTGCAACGGCCACTACTCTCGTAGCATCCCTCATGAATATGGAAATCTCCCCATCACTTAGCTGTCGGGTTTGCTGGATCCCCTCTGCAAAGAATTGTAGACATGATTAGTAGCTCCCGTATCTACACACCATGTGTCAGCATATACTGTTGGATTGTATACTAAAAGTCTAACTTTTTGTATGAACAATGTTTAGACAATATTTGAAATGAGAATTATGTGATCAAATGTTTGCAATAATGATGTTGCAAAAGTCCATTTACTTTATACTGTAGATAATGTGGTGTAGGGCGTCACACAGAAGATCATATTATCGGCTCCTTATAAGTATAAACAGATGTTCACAACCGAGATAGACGGAGACTATCTATATGTCTTGACTATAAAATTGCACTAGTGCACTTGTCCCCGTCTATCTCGGTTGTGAGTATCTTTTTATACTTTATAAGGAAACCGATAATATGATCTTCCGTGTGTTGTCGTACAACATATTATCTACAATATAAAGTAAGTGGACTATTGTATCGGACATATAAATAAATTATAAGACGCAATCATTTGATCATATGATTCTCATTTCAAATGAATTGTTACAACATTGTTAATACAAAAAGCTAGGCTTTTAGTATACAATCCAATAATCTCCCACTTATACTAAAAAACTATGTTGTCAACTCCACTGCCATACATCTGATTTCCACTCCCACTACATGACCATCAAAAACTTTCGCCTTAAGGTCCTTGTAAAAACACTTACTAGGTTATTATCTGATGTAATCTAGGCGACAACAACCTTCCCCTCATCATACAATTTCTCGTAACAGGTGGTACTTGCGCTCGATGTGTTTAATTGCCTTATGGGCTCGTGATTCCTTCAAGTTTGCAACTGCACTAATATTATCACAATAAATTGTAATAATCTTGGGCAAATTTAGAATCACATCTAAGTCCATTACGAAGTTTCTAGAGTCATACAGATGGATTTGGCTGCCTCAGATGATCCAATTCAACATCTTCCTATATTGGAGTCCGAAATATATTTTATATAACACTCCTCCATATTATGGCTCTACTTCCAAAATAAACACATAACCTTGAGGTGGATTTACTGTCGTCCCTATCTGTCCGGTATGTTCACATATAATTTCTGGTCCTTTTTAGGTACATAAGTATATGTCTTTCCAAAGTTCAACATTCTTGTTTCGAGTTACCTTGATACCCACTGACCATGCCATTGGCAATACAAGTATCCGTTCTTGTGCATAGCATTCCTTAGATTAAGCTTCCTTATTCGCCGAAGCATAAGGAACCACCTTCATCTCCTTTATCTTTTTTTGTATCTTAAGACATATTTCCTTAGATATATTCAGATGTTAAAATGAATAAGAATTGTATCATTTAATGAAGCCTGAGATAAGTACAACATCCTATCTTGTGAGGATATATTTTTGCTTCTCTTAAGTCCTTCATTTCATGCCGTTTTATCAACTATACACATACACCCGACAATACTCTTTCATTATCTTCAATGAGCAAGATACTATCTATGTATAGTACAAGAAATACCACCACGTTTCTGTAACTTTTTTCAATACATATGACACATTCACGCATTGATTAAATCCATATTACTGGATTTCTTCATCAAAACGGATGTTCCATGAACTTGAAGCTTGCTTTAGTCCATCGATGGACAATTTTAAGCTTATACTCAAAATGATCTTAGTCCTTTGCAATGAATCATTCTGGTTGCTTCACATAGATGCTTTTTTTCAAGACTTCCTTTTAGGAAAGCTCTCTTGACATCTATTTGTTATTCCTCATATTTCATATGAGTAGCAACAGATAAAAGAGTTCGGATCAACATAGGCATAGCTACCGGCGAAACATGTTTCATCATAATCAAACCCTTTCTTTCTGAGTATACATTTTCACAACAAGCTTTGCTTTTAAGGTTTTCACCTTACCATTTGATCCTCTTTTATTTTGTACGACCACTTCCAATGGCTTTTACACCATTTGGTGGTTCTATAGGCTCCCATATTTGAGTTAGAATCCATAGATTCTTTTCAAAAATCATTGCAACTTGCTAAGATACCGCATTTCTATCTTTTAGTGTTTTGTCGTATCCATGGGCTGATTTGATGTTTACTAGGGACCAAGTCTCACGATTCTCCCAAAATATAAATCTATCCTGTTGTTAGACAACCCTCCCACTATGACAAGGCGCTACAGGCAATTGTGTATCAGATGTGACACGCGATGCAGTTTACTTGTGGTATATCCTCTTGTACAATTAGTACTAATACTTTGTGTTTTCCCTCTCATTTCCTTTAGAACAACTTATACATGGGTATGTGATTTATTACATAGTCCTTTTCCAAAAATAAAGTGTTTGTGTTAACAATCACCCTTCGATCTTTTGGACTAAATAAATCATCACCCTCCATTTTTCTAGGATATTCCACAAACAGACAAACGTTATACTACATGCTGTTTCTAGGGCATACCCATAAAATGAATTTAGTAATTACAAATAATTCATCATCTATCTAATTATTTCCATAAGAGCCTTTCTCTTGATTAGAAGACGCGTTATTAATTACTATTTGTAGCATCCGTGGGAAAAACATGATTTAAGAGTGTACAAATTATCCACCAACGTACCATAACAGATCACAACTCTGTCCTTCATTATAATAAGCATGTCATTTAAATGCAATAGAGTATCCATCCGTAAATGTATAGAAACTGAAAACAAATTCTTTCTATGAAAACGTACGTAAAGACAATTTCTCATAATCAAACGTTTATTCTTATCATAAGATAAATAAACAACTACCACTGCAATAGCCACCACTCTCGTAGCATTACCCATATACATAATAATCTTATCATCACTTAGTTGCAGGCATTTAGTGATTCTGGTATCTATACACAACGTGTTGGTAAACGCCATCACTAATCATGCTTCAACAACTAGTGAACAAGATACTAACCTTGTTCACTTCTTGATGAAATTGACTTTCCTTCGCCACATATTTTGTCAGAAGCTCCCCAATGAATACAGCCTCTTGTAATTTAGGTGGAACTTGCTCAAAACATCTAAGCAAATCATGGAGAATAAAATTGACCTAGGTTTCCTCTTCAATTTCTACTCCATGTTTTTCCAATTCATTCATCAAGTCAACCATGATCTCTTGCCTTTTAACCTTACTCAAGTATCCGAAGAGTTACATGAGACCATTATATTTCTATGAACCTCTCACCTCTCCACTAGAGACTTTAATAGACATCATATGACATCCCTAGTGAGAACACATTTTTACTTTCCTAAACAGTAAGAATTAAAACCAAGATTCTTTTCTTATCATCTAATTTTGGACCAATAAATATGTTTCTTTTAGTAAACAATAAGCTAGATAAAATCATTTGAAAATACAGAGAATCATAAATAAATACACCGATCAAATCTTCGAATTTATCTATTTATATTGATTCTCTCAAAACAATATAAAAATAAAATTCACCGACATTTCAAGCACCGTGAGTCTGCATGCCACTTAGTGTGGACGTATACAAACCCGAACATTTATAAGAGAAGGTTTTACCCATTAATTTCATTCGTCAACCTAACCTCATGACAAAATAATTAATAGTTGATTTCTCTTTAGCCATGCAAATAATAGCAGTGACTCCGTTGGGGAGGATACTTATTATTTACACCTATGTATACAACATTATTTATCCCAAGTCCGCGGCCCAAGCTTGTGTGACTTACAGTTAGATAAGTACACACGCGCTCGGATAACTTTCTACAATCATTAATTATAAGTTTTTACCAGTAAACCGCATATAAACTCATCCGTTAGGGAGGAAGGTCTATGCCAACACGCAAGTTCATGTGCATCACATTACAAACAATAATTATTTAATGAAGTCTGTACCAGTGATCCGTGAATAAACTCATCCGTTGTGGATGAAGGTCTATTGCCAACACACAAATTTACTCACATCACTTACAAACCAATAATGGAGGCTGCGGGAATTATTTACCAATTCCTTCTCCCACTTAGTTATTTAACACCAAGAGTTTTTACATGCATACAATATTCAGAATAACATACGCAATATAGCATGCTCCTATTACGCACATAAGGCAGTAAATCACAGAGAACATGCAAAACATATATAACAATAATCAGATAATTAAATCAATTATAAATAGTTATATATCAGCGAATTCGATTGTTCGCCACCAAGTACGAATGCAGGCAACACAGATAAGGATCGACCTCTCCGGTGAGGTCGCAGGGATCGACCTACCTGGTCAGGTCGCGGGGTTCGGGACAGTGCCCCAAAATCTAAACAAAATTCCAGAAGAATCTTACGTAGAAAATTCCTCCAATTCCTTTCACCCGTCACGCCCATCCCAGCCATTCTGCCTATCGTATGCGCCTGCCAGCACCAGAATAGAAACTTGACTCGAGTTGCTTCTCACGTCAAGACTCGACTTGAACTGCTTCACATGCTAGCACTCCTGCCGACGTGTATGATTGCCCGCCGTCGTGTCACCCGACAGTCCCTGTGCCTACTTGCCCAGCACGCTATCCTGGTGGTCGTCAAGCGCCTCACACGGCCAAGTCTAAGCGCGTTCCTCTGAAGTTCAGAACACACGTCCTGAACTGTACTTCACTCCCGGCAGCATGCCTTCCTCCGTGCAATGCTCCTTGCGATTTCGAGCGACTGCTGCTCGCAAAGGGGAGCCAGTCATGCCGATCCGCAAGCAAACGAGCTTCCTTCCCTAGCAACCTTCCTGTGTGCAGAAATTCACCTATCCACATGCCAACATAGACGATATCAAGTGCTCTTTATCCACAGGTGTGCGTCCATCCATTTCAGGAAGACTCAACCCAGCCACTAAGAAGACTGGAACCAGTCACCAAGAGGACTTGCTCGAAATGTAGCACTCGATCGGAAATGTCCCTTGACTCACCCGGAACAAAGTTCTGACATGCCCCAGCCTTCGTCCAGTGTTCGTCTGTTGTCTGCAACTCGCCACCTGGTCAAAGCGATCATCGTTCCTTGCGTCGACAGACAGGATCGTTCGTGCAGCCACCTTCCGTCGCTCGCGCCTTTCCGATGCACCACCAGTACTCTGTCTGTACTCCATCATGCATCATCATTGAAATCAAGTGCCTGGAGGACACGCCGCACTCATCTTCCTCTGCCTTCGTCGTGCGCGACGCATGATTGCCACCGAACGCCGATGATGCTTACCAAGCTGTGCCACTTGGCACCGTGCTTGCCCAGCACTTCAAGGGGACTCGTTCAGAAATGTATGCATACCTGATTGGAAAGACATGCAGACTCGACCAGAAACTATCGTTCATCGCCTGCACGACAATGGCAGCCTTCAGCCGTGCAGTCGTCAGGTTTTGTCCAACATCATCACATCGACAATGCTCCGCCAGTCATGCCGCCGGCCACGCCATCATCTCCAACAACACCGCTCAACTCCACTATCGTTCATGCCCGTGAGCCGTCGTACAGTGTTCGTGTGAGATGTGTACAATTAGGGTGTTCATCAAGAAACAAGTTCTAAAAACCCTAATTACACATACATAAACCCTAGCCTAACGTGTCACTTTTATCCACAAAATCGAAGCTCTGATATCAATTATTGGCATTCGATCATTTGGTTAACGTGAACCATTAGGGTTTCATATGATTCTATATCAGTGGAAGTAAGAATATAAAATCATATTACCTTTTACCAGGGTATGTTAAAGAAGAAGATGAATTCTCGTCGGCAGCATGCGTAGCCTCACAAATTTGGGTATAACTTCCTTATCCAATCTCTGAATTGAGTGATCTATGCGTCAAAATGATTCTCTCTTCAGTGGATTTTCAACAGTGTATCACAAGTTTAATTTGGAGTTCCACACGAATTTAAAAAAATCATGGAAGTTGACAAACAGCAGCAGCAAACAACCTCTTGATCTTCTGCTATATTGCCAAGTCCAATCTTGACGTCGTGTGGGTGACGATCCTCAAGATCTTCTCAATCTGCTGTTCTCTCTACCCTTCTCACAATTAGGCGTGTCTCATCTAGGGTTAGAACAGCTGAGATGACTTATATATGGGCTACAACAGGGACCAGGAGAAGAAATTAGAGTCGGGCCTCTATTGGGCTTAAGTATCCAAGTTTAGCCCAAAGTTTATACTTAAGCCCAATAATAATAATATATTCCACTAAAATATTATTATTGTACTGCCGCTCTAATCCCAAAATTACGTTTAGGGCTCCTTCTTATTATGAGCCCGTTAGTCACCCCATGTTTAATATATACAATGCTCATTAATTAATTAAGTTACTGACACCCCATTAATTAATATCTCATCCGAGAGTAATACCACTCAACCTCATTATCATGCGAAATAAATTCGCCTGCAGGGTTTACAAGATAATCCTTATGAGCTCCTCAAGGGGACATCATCAACCTAAATAGGACACGGATTCTTTCTACAATCAACAGCACACCATAGAGACAACACTATTTCCCAAATCACCGAGTTTGTTGATTTAATTACATGTAAATCTCACCCATTGATGAATCAAAGAAACACATACTGCCTTACGTGTCGAGGTTATTATATAGGGATTAAGAGCACGGACATCCATAATAACAGAGATCAAGTTCTCCTATATAGTCAGTATAAATCGAATGATCTCAAACGGTCCTGCTCAATATAAAAAGTGCACTAATGTGATTTTATAGTCAAGACAAACTAATACCAAATCACACTACAACCATCCCGATAGAGAGTCCCCGTCTATCTTGGTTGTGAGCATATATTTGTACTTTATAAGGAAATCGATAATATGATCTTCCGCATGTTGTCGCACAACATATTATCTACAGTATAAAGTAAGTGAACTATTGCATCGGACATATAAATAAATTATAAAACGCAATCATTTGATCATATGATTCTCATTTCAAATGAATTGTTACAACATTGTTAATACAAAAAGTTAGGCTTTTAGTATACAATCCAATACAACCCTAGTGAAAGGTAATACGATTCTACACTTATGCTTCCGCTGCTGTAGAATTGCATGGAACCCTAACAATTCACGCTAACCAAAAGATCCAAACGCCGTCAAATACAGCTGCTAAACACGATTCAACAACTAGTAAATATGACGTATCATCATTGTTCCCCTTCAGAAGAGGGCAATCAGCCTTGTAGTGTCCCGGCTGCTTGCATTTGAAGCACTTGCCTTTAGGCTTCTTGACCACACCTCACTTTACCTTCACTATGTTCGTAGGTGCTGAATTTCCTTGTCTCTTCTTATTCCTTCCGACTCTCGGCTTAGGATAAACAACATTTTCAGCAATATGAACTTGAGGAGCTCGACGAAACAGTCCTTCCATCTACACATGTTCTGTCAGAAGTTCCGACTGCGTGTACAATATTTTGTTTATAGCGTAGTTCTGATGAAACAGCTCAAAACTTTTAGGCAGGCTTTGAAGTATGATATCGACTTGGGTTTCCCCATCGATTTCAGCTCTAAAGACCTCCAACTCATTAAGTTAGCCCATCATTTTAAGGACATGATCCCTTATGAGAGTGCCCTCAGCCATTTTGGTGTTCATTAGCATAGCCATGCCCTCCGACCTAGCAGGTCGACTCTGGTGTCTGAAGAGTTCTCTGAGATTCTGCGTCATATCATAGACATTGTTCATGACTTGATGCTGATGTTGCAGCATATTTGACATAGAAGTCATAATGTAACACCACTCCATCTTATCAGCCATAACCCACATACTATGAACCGCTCTTTCCTCTTCACTAGAGTCATCTGTAGGCTCCACAGGACATTCCTCAGTGAGTACAAAGTGTTGGCGCTTAAATCATTTGGTTAACGTGACCCGTTAGGGATCCATGCGTTTCTATCATAGCAGCTGAAGCAATAAATTATAGAAACGATTACCGTTCACCAGGGCATTGAGAAGATGAAGTATTCTCGCTGACAGACTGTGCAGTCCCACGAGAATAGCCATAACTTCCTCGTCTGATGTCGGAATAGAATGATCTTTGTGATCAGATGATCCTCTCTTCAACGGCTTTCCGTCAGTATATTGATCATCAAATTTTGAGTACTGTACGATTTTATACAAATTTCGCAAGGTGGCGGACAGCAGCAGCAAGCTTCCTTATGATCTTCTGCTGTATATCCCAAGTCCGATCTCGACGTCGTGTGGGCGACGATCTACAAGACCTCCTCAATCTGCTCTCAACCCTCATCCCACGTGAATAATGAATAAGATTAGGGTTCCAGATAAGCTGAGGTGACTTATATACATGGGCTACAGCAGGGACCAGGAGGAGAAATTGGGTTGGGCCTCCATTGGGCTTAAGTATCTAAGCTTAGCCCAAAGCTTATACTTAAGTCTAATAATAATAATATATTCCACTAAAATATTATTACTGCACTGCCTTTCCAATCCCAAAATTACGTTTTGGGCTCCTTCTTATTATGAGCCCGTTAGTCTCCCCATGTTTAAGATATACAATGTCCATTAATTAATTTAAGTTACTAACAACTCAATTAATTAATATCTCATCCAAGAGTAGTACCACTCAACCTCATTATCATGCCGGAATAAATTCCACCTGCAGGGTTTACATGATAATCCTTATGAGCTCCTCAAGGGGACATCATCAACCTATGACGGACACGGATTCCTTCTACAATCAACAACACACCATAGAGACAGCACTACTTCCCAACTCATCGAGTTTGTTGATTTAATTACATATAAATCTCACCCATTGATGAATCAAAGAAATACATACTGCCCTATGTGTCGAGGTTATTGTATAGGGATTAAGAGCACGAACTTCCATAATAACTGAGATCAAGTTCTCCTATAAGTCAGTATAAGTCGAACGATCTCAAGCGGTCCTGCTCAATACACACAAGTGCACTAATGTGATTCTATAGCCAAGACAAGCTAATACCAAACCACACTACAACCATCCCAATAGAGAGTCCCCGTCTATCTCGGTTGTGAGCATCTGTTTATACTTTATAAGGAAACCGATAATATGATCTTCCGCGTGTTGTCGCACAACATATTATCTACAGTATAAAGTAAGTGGACTATTGCATCGTGCATATAAATAAATTTAAGACTCAATCATTTGATCATATGATTCTCATTTCAAATTAATTGTTATAACATTGTTCATACAAAAAGTTAGAGTTTTAGTATATAAACCAACACAAAGATATAATCCTCAACAGTTAGAACAATGTCCAAGTTTCTTTTCCAGTCAACATAATTTGTGCCAGTAAGTTTGTGTTCTTTAAGTATAATATCAAGTGGATTAAAATTTGAAAATCCTGATAATCATGTAAATAAATACGCAGATCAAATACTTCGAATTTAAATTTTATATTGATTCCCTCAAAATAATATAAAATAAATTCAACGACATCTCAAGCACCGTGAATTTGCATGCCACGATAGTGTGGACGTATACAAACCCTAACATTTACAAGAGAATGTTTTGCCCATTAATTTCATTTGTTAACTTAACTTTATGGCAAAATAATTAATAGTTGATTCCTCTTTATCCCTGTAAATAATAGCAGTGCTCCGATGGGGAGGATACTTATTATTTGCATCTAAGTGTACACCATTATTTGATATCAAGTCCATTGCCTAAGCTTGTGTCCCTTCAGGTGGAGAAGATCACACGCGCCTAAGTAATTTTCTACAATCATCATAAAGAAATTTGTACCAGTGATTCGTAAATAAACTCATCCGATGGGGAGGAAGACATTATAGCCAACGCGCAAGTTTATTCACATCACTTACAAACCAACAATGGAGGCCATGGGAATAATTAATTAAACCCTCTCCCACTTAGTTATTTAACACCGAGGTTTTTCATGCATATAATATTCAAAATAAATACGCAATCTAGCATGCTTCTATTACAGCAAATAAAGCAGTAAATCACTTAGAACATGCATACATATATAACAATGATCAGATATCACATCAATTATATGCATTTATATAAGAGCGAATTTGATTGTTCACCACCAAGCACCAAAAAGGACGAGCCACGCTACAGAGCTGAATTCGACTCAAGTGGCAACCATCGCTAGAACTCGAATCGAGCAGCATCTGCTTTCGCATGCCGTCTGCTGCGATAAAAACTTGAGTCAATCATCTCTTGGCCCTAGCTCGACTCAAGTGCAAGCTCAGCGAGCCGTGCCCTAACTTGTGCCACATGCTGTATGCCTGCCAACCTGCACCACCAGTTGCTGCCAAAAGTGACAGACCCTCGCATCACCGCCCAGCCAATGCCCATCTGTCGTGCCTGATCCAGCCGAAGCCTGTGCACCATCTGCGCATCCTTTTCTGGCCATGTCCTGCCGAACTCGCCTGGCCAGGTTTTTATCGTCGGCCAGCAACATCCGTGCCGACTGAACTCGCTCCCTATGCAAAACCTTACACACCCGTCAGCAACATCCAGCAAAGGAAGCCATTTTTCTGCCGACTCGTGCCACTCACTGGTCTCTCTTACCGATCATGCTTCTGTCATTCTACACCCTGTCGCCATTGTCTCGTGACGCGTCGTGCTAACAGCCCAGCGCTGTGCACTGCTTGAGCGTCAGCCATGAACCAGCGCGCGCACCTGGTCACGGTTTCACGTCACCCGACGGCTTTTACCGGTTTCGTGCACCACCGTCATGCAGCCGCCCATCAATTAGGGTTTATAATGAATAACACAATTATATCAATCCCTAATTCACATGTGATCTTTTTCGAAAGTAAATCACATATTCCACATAAACCCTAGCCGAAACATTTCACGTGAAACCAAGAAACTATTAGCTCTGATACCAATTGATGGCGATCGGATCTTATGGTTCACATGATTCATTTGGGTTCCATGTAATTCTATTGCAGTGAAAACGAATAGAGTTTATTACCTTTCAACGTGGATTGCGTGTGTAGAGAACGAACAGCAGCAGTAAACAACCTTCCAGACTTCAGTTGTATTCCTATGCCTAGTCTTGACGTTGTGTGGGCAACGATCTTCAAGACAGCCTCAATCTGCAATCTCACTTCACCTCTCATGGTTTTTAATTGTGTTATACAAGTGACTGGACTGCTGAGATGACTTTTATATAGACCACAACAGGGACCAGGAGGAGAAATTAGGGTTGGGCCTCCCATTGGGCTTAAGTAACCAAGTTTAGCCCAAAACTTATACTTGAGCCCAATAATAATTAATTTCCACTAAAGAATTATTATTGCACTGCCACCCTAATCCCAAATTACGTCATGGGCTCCTTCTTATTATGAGCCCGTTAAATTCCCCGTGTTTAAGATACACAATGCACACTAATTAAATGAGTTACTGACAACTCAATTAATTAATCTATAATCCAAGAGTAGTAACACTCAACCTCAATATCATGCCGGAATAAATCCACCTGCAGGGTTTACATGATAATCCTTATTAGCTCATCAAGGGGACGTTATCAGCCTAATTTATTAGGATACGAATTCCTTCTACAATCAATATCACACCATAGAGACAACACTATCTCCCAACTCACCGAGTATACTGATTTAATGAATAAATCTTACCCATTGATGAATCAAAGAAACAAATACTGATTTACGTGTCGAAGTTATTATATAGGGATTAAGAGATCGAACTTCCATAATAACAGAGGTCTTTAGGGATGTCAATGAGCCAGGGCGGGCCAGGTAGTTGAGTACCCGGACCATGACCCATTCTTTTGTCGCGGGTCTGAGCCACCCTGTGACCCGTACAGGGTGGGTCCACCCCGTTTTTGGCCCATTTTATTTTTGATTTTATTTTAAATATTTAATCTATTATAAATAATATGTAATATATATTATTTCATTTAATTAGTAATTATTTAAATAGAAATATCATGTATTTTCTATTTAATTAATCAATTAAGCAAATATATCTTATAAATAATGAATATAATAAAAAATATAAATAAAATATACATGTTATACACATAATATGTTATATAATATAAATATTAAATGGGTCTAAACGGGTCCGAACGGGGCAAAACGGGGCATCACTACTACCTAGACCCGCCTCATTCTTGATACGGGTCAGGTCAGGTCCGCCCCAAATTCACGGGCCAGGGAGGGTCCGGGCGGGCCGGGCCATTTTTGACATCCCTAGAGGTCTTGTTCTTTTATATAGTCAGTATAAATCAAACAACTTCAGGCGGTTCTGCTCAATACACACAAAGTGCACTAGTGTAATTTTATAGTCAAGACAAACTAATACCAAATCACACTACAACCATCCCAATAGATTGTCCCCGTCTGTCTCGATTGTGAGCATCTATATATACTTTATAAGGAGCCGACAATATGATCTTCCGTTCGATTGTATGTTAATTCCTCATTTGAGGGTGCGGACTTGTTTATGTGACGTACAAAAATAGTAAGTGTGAATTTGTTTATGAGACAAATGGAGTATATTTTATTAATAATTATAATTATATATATTATATTGATATTTAAAATTATAGAATTTATATTATATTTATTTTATATTTAATTAATAATATTATAATTTTTAATAAAAAATATTAATTTAAACAATAAAAATATAAATATATAGAAAATAAATGAATATTGAACGGATACAAGTGACCCGTGAGTATTGATAAATGAGTATGAAATTTGTACGAGTTTCGTAATAAAATTATTAAACGCGACAGTTTCAGATATAAGTAGTTGATAATTAAACAATTACCTTAAAATAAATAGGTACTATACTCGTTGTCACCCTAATAAATGTAACAACATTAGTGGGAATGGAGAGAGTAATATTTATACATATTCATTTTAAATACTTTTTTTTTTGTCTAATCTTATATAGTATACATTTTATTATTCTGTACTCCTATTCTATGGTTATACTTAGGGGTGAGAAAAAAAAACCAAAAACTCGGTATGCCGAGCTCGTCGTACCGAAAAATAGCGAAAAATATTGAAATTTTCGGTATGGTATAGTCACTGTACCGAAAAAATTGGTTCGATATCGGTATATACCAATTAAAATTTCGGTATACCGAAAAAAAATTTATATATATATATATTTCATTATTTTATTTTTGTATTTGTATTTTTTTTATGGGCCATCATTCTACCTTTGCCAATAACTAAGCCCAAAATAAATACCCAACAGTCCTAGCCCATTTATAACATTACTAACATTCCAAACCCTAGCTTGAGCCTCCTGTCTCCTTACCGAATCTACACATTTTCCCAAATCATAATTCTTCCCAAATCGTTTCACTGCGACAGTCAGATGCTCTCTATTAATTCTTGTGTGTATGAAGATTAAATTAAGATGAGTTTGTCTTTAATTGGGTTTTTGTTTTTGTATGCACGTCATAAGTAGATCTGGGCAAGTGTTCATATATTTTGACTTTTAGGTGGAGTGATTAATGGCTACAAAGAGCTATGTCAGAATTTCTGGTAAATCTTTTGTGCTCTTAATTAATTTATGTTTGATGATGCTATGTGTTGAGAATATATATTGAGTTTGTGGATTTTGCAGCATTGTTATGGGTGGTAGCATACTCAATTGTTTGTGATGCAACTATTTAACCGTTATCTGGAAATTAAGCTTTACTCTGAAATTTTCAATATCTAGGATTTTCAATATCTAGGATGGAATTTCAATGGTTTTGCCTGTTTTCTTTCTCTTCTTCGTCAGATGAAAATTTCACAATGCTAATCTTGCCAACAGTGTGGTCATGAGTTCATTATTCATTTCAAGAACCAGACAAACGTTTTTTTGCTAAATTTCAAGACACATTCTTCCTGACATTAATAAATTTCGGTATTTCGGTATAATTCGGTAAATACCGAAAAAATCAGTACATTATAAATTACGGTTTGGTAACGGTATACATTTTCATATAATGAAATTTTGATGTACTGAAATTTTGGTATCGACATCGGTATGCAAAATAGTATACCTAAAATTTTGGTACGGTATAGGTATGCTGCGTTTTCCCACTTTATACTAGTTGAGCCTTTACTTTTAATGGTTGACTTTGTAAGCTTTCAGTAAAAAAATTAATTTGAATTTTAAAATATATTTGATTTGTTAAGTTACGATGAGGTAAGATTTTTAAAAGATAACGTTATAATACTTATATTATTTTCTCTAAATGGAATTGTTGAAAAGTAAGAAATACATTATAGAAGACAGAGTTTCTTGTGAGACGCTATTTATGTAAGACTGTTTGTGAGACGCTTTGTGAGACTTGTTTTTCCACCTTATACTAGTTGAGTCTTTACTTTTAATGGTTGACTTTGTAAGCTTTCAGTAAAAAAATTAATTTGAATTTTAAAATATATTTGATTTTTTAAGTTAAGATGAGGTAAGATTTTTAAAAGATGATGTTATAATACTTATATTATTTTCTTTTAACGGAATTGTTGAAAAGTAAGAAATATATTATAGAAGACAGAGTCTCTTGTGAGACGCTATTTATGTGAGATCGTTTGTGAGACGTGTTAAAATATGTTTATTATATAGATAAAGTATGTTTAATAGTTGTTAAAGAATGTTATGTGAGACCGTTTGTGAGACGTTGACATACTTTAACTACAAATAATCATATTTTACCTATATGATAAACATATTTTAATAATGGGTTAACCCGTCTCATGTCACGAGAGACTCTCATTATAGAAAGTATAAGGGTGAGTGTATATTTGAATTAAAAATATTTATTTAAATCGAGCAGGTATTGTAAGAGTTATAGAGTGTATTTGTAAATAGTGTTTATAATTCGATGAAAACAAACAAAAGTTTAAAATAATTTAAGAGCTAATATCATATGGATCTTGTTTGTATATATGCAACCTGCAGGGCCGCTCCTTTAGTGAGTCCATTGAAAGTTGACACAGGCCCAAATAATTAGGGCCATAATTGTTTTTTATTGGAATAATTATTTTAAGATACATATTAAGGATGATTATTACTCTAAGATACGTTTATCCAATTATATTACTATTGGATACCAAAATTTAAAATAATATACTTAATATAACCATACTTTTAATTAAATATTTATATGTTTGAAAATAGATATATTATCTAATTATCTATTATATCACCTTCCAACTAATTTCCTTATTTTTGGGTCAAATTGTACGCTATGTATATTTATTCTGTTTTCTTAATATATCGCAACATTGTTGCAGAACACAAATAAACTCATCATTTATGTTTTCTTAATCTATCGCAGCGTCGTTACATACCACGAATGAACTTGTAAAAAATTTTGGGATTCGAAAGACACCATCTTTGATTTTTTCTAGTAAATGAGTTGTTGAAAATCTATTTAGAACTCCAATCTTGAAATTGAAGTTAGATTGGAAATTAAAGATTCCGAAGCGTAATAAGAATACGTTAAATTAATTTCTCGTATTTAAAAAAATAGATTGTACAGTAATATAATATATTGTGCATATTATTTAACCTATTGTGCAATAACATAATAGATTGTGCAACAATTTAATTTGTTATATAACAAACTAATTTACGCACAAAAATAAAAATTGATATTTATCAAATAAATATATATGTATAATTTATTTCCAGTAAATAAATACACTTTAATAACAGTAATGTTGTGCAGTTTTATACATAAATTGTGCAGACATAAAGCCAGTTGTGCAACCTTAATCACTAATTGTGTAGACATGAAGCTTATTCAAAAATCCATCCGATGCAAATTATGCACAATTAATTATGACTGATTTTTAAAAATAAAATTAAATATCATTTTAATCCCAAAATGGTTATAATGTGGGATGATTCAATCTGCAACTTTTATGGCAGACATGTAGAGAATAAATAAGAAGGGTAAAATTGGATTTGTACAATATAATTTTATACATGTTAGTATTAATTTTGAGTCCACGTATATAATAGTAATATCCTAATATTCATTGGACCTAACAATAAGTCTTTTTTTTTTTTTTTAAGAGGTAGGTAGTTAATTGCACCCTAATCTTAAGGTTGCAGGCTCGAATCCTTATCAGTCATCACGTAGAACATTTACGTAATTTTTAAATATCTTTTTATACTTTAATTTATTTTTTTTATTTAAATATTTTCTGAATAACTTTCCTATTATTTAATTTTTTAAATGAGAGATTTCAAATTTGAAGAATTACTGTAGACTATGATAATTTTGATTTTATGGCTAAAACTTGCGTATCCCGGAGACACCTGAGTCCAAATACCTTTTAGTATTTAATAATACATTTTTTAATAATTAGTGGATAAACAAAATATTGTACCTTTATATACCTTGTACACGTGGACACAAAGACCAATTCTGATTTTATTTAAATGTATGTACTTTTAAATTATAACAAATGTGATTTTATTGTGTTGATTCATTTATTTTTAATGAATATGATTGATTTTTTTAATCATAATTATCCGTATTTGTTTCTACATATTTTGTGGTTATTTATGATTTGATCTATTTTATTATTTTTTAAATTATATTTCTTCTTCATTTTTTTTAGTATTATGGCTATACTATCCCTTGAGAAATAGCTTGCAAAACAATTTAATTGTACTCATCTAATTAATACTTTTGCTAAAAATGTCAGACAGATTGTATTTATTAGATTGTTATATTTATTTTTTACTATTATTAAAAAAATATTACTCCTTCCGTCTCGATCGGAGGTCCTCATTTGCTTTTTGAACGTGAATTAATGAGTATAATTATTTTATGTATAGTAGGTAGTTGTATTATTAGTGACTGTTAGCCATATGTGGGTCCCTTTTACTAAAAAGAGAAAATGAAGATCTTTGAATGAGACGTTAATATAATAAAATTTGTACTTTCGATAGTATTTATTATTTAATTTTTTGTATTTATATTTTTTTTTGTATGCATAAAAATAATTAGTGGTCTAAAATTAAAGAAATAATTATTCTTAACTACAAACAAACTATGTTAGTATATTACTAATAGATATAAGACATATAAAATTAGTAATAATTACAACAATTAATGATAATTTTCCTATTATATCCCTTATCTTGAATATTACTTAAAAAGATATAAATTTTCATTATCTTTTTTTAAATATTATACTTTTTTATTATATCATTAATTATTTTTAAGACTATCAAATTGCCATGTATCCTTAAATTAAATTAATTAATAAAAAAGAAATTCCAACACACATCTACGTGATAATGATACGAGACACGAAGATTGGGATGAAAACGTACCCCAAAATAGGTTGTGCAAAAATATACATTAAATGTGCGGTAATATAACCTTGTTGTGCAGCAATATAACCGTGTCGTGCAGCAAATTAATTATACTCTTAAATATATTGTGCAATATAATTATATGTTGTGCAACCATTTAATTGTATTGTGCAAATTTATACATTTATTGTGAAGATATAATTAATAAACATTTAAACACTATCATTTTCTAATTATTTAATTTAATAGTTTAATACTATTAAATTTAAGATAAATACGTGAGTTTAGATTAATACGTTAACTTATCATGCAGCAAAATTGATTTTTTATAAATATATTTTGTTTCCTTAAAAAAATAGCTTGGATAAGGGAACAAATCCCACTAATTAAGGGATTTATAAATTTAATTTTGATAAACACGTATGAAATTAAGGGCAAGAAGGTCATAATCTTTTATAATTTTGGATTTGCACCTAACAGTAATTACATAATGTATTTTGTACTCAGTATCCCAAAATTAAATTATGGCTCATTATCAGAATTCTTAAGATCGGCTGCACGTGCATCTATATATGTATTACTTTTAATTTAATAATATATATTTTTCTTAATAATCGTATAAATTATTTTACATTCAATTTTCATTAAAAAATTAATAGAAAATTCACTAACAAATTGTATAAGTTTTTTTTTATTAGTTTATATATTTTTATTCATTAATGTATAATATGTTTTTAAATGTGGGTGTAAGGTGCACCCAGGTGCATAAAATAATTTGCAAAATAATGTATAATATGTTTCTAAACGTCTCATACGATCCCTATATTCTATAATTTTATTTCACTTTGTATTTTCTAACTTTTTTTTATTAAAATAATATACTCCCCTAATAAATGACATTTAAATCTTTGTTGGTAGTAATTTAAATATTCTCCCGTCCCGCACCAAGGGTCTCTTTTTTCATTTTGGTCGTCCCACCCAAAGGGTTCCCTTTCCTTTTTTATATACATGGGTCCCACACTCACCCACTAATACAATTAAAACATGGGGTCTACACTCCCGCTAATACAACTACCCAATACACATTAAATAATAATACTCCTTAATCTACGTGAAAAAAACAAAATGCACCCTTAGTGCGGGACGGATGGAGTATTGATTATAAATGACAAGTATCTAATTTTATTAAATGGGAGATAAACGAAAATTAAAGTAGGTGATCCCTTTTTAATCCCTACTATCTTTTTACCTTCATTAAAAGTTATCTCATAAAAATTTAAAATTGAATTTTGTCTCATATCTTTTAAAATTGCATCAATTTAATTTAATTTCCACCCATTTGTTGCAAGTTAACATGTATGCTAAAAGTGATATAACTTGGTGGCGGCTGTCAACGAGTCAATAGTAAACAGAGAACGTCCCTACACCCAGAAATGATTGCACATATTAAGGCTCATTTGGTTTCTTGTTTTATATTTCTCCTTTCTCCGTCAAAATATAAATTCATTTGAAATTTAGAAAAGGTCAACTCGATCTACCAATATGGTAATCACTATCTTAATCTTCTCAATTAAATAAAATTAATTATACAGTGCACTCGGGTGCATCCTAAGATAGGGTGCACTCCCTTTAAAAAACGTATACAAATATAAAAAAATATATACAATTATGAACAAAAATGTATACAATTTAATTGTTAGTTTTTTCAATGAAAAATTGAGTGTAAAAAATATACAATTATTAAAAAATATATATACACTATTGAATAAAAAGTTATACACATATGGATGCTAGTTTTTTAATGAAAAAATGAGTGTAAGAAAAATATACAATTATTAAGAAACACGTATACAAAATAAAATAACATGTATACAAAATAGAATAAAAAGTTATACACATATGGGTGCACCCTTGCACCGTGCACCTAGGTGCACCTAATATCAACTCATTAAATAATGAGTAGGTCTTGCGTAAGACCGTCTCATATGAGACAATTTTACATATTTTAAAATAATTATCACTTTCGCTATAAAATATTATTATTTTTCATTTATACTATAAATTATTCATGAAATATTATTATTACTTTTCAGTATCATAAATATATCCTTTATTAAATACACACTTTATTTTATTTTTTATTTTTTTAATAATTATTAAATGCACACCACTTTATACCAAAATAAAAATAAAAATAAAAATAAAAAACGAACACTAGTTTGAAAACCCAATTCTCCCTCCTCACATGATCTCTCCCACTTCATAATGAAAAATAAAAATTGCAGGATCATTGATGTTGAATTGTAAAAAAAAAAAAGGAAAACGATAAGCGTCTCTAGCAACAATCTCTCCTTATCAAATTATATATGTCAATGCAAAACCATATATTGCAACTCACTTTGATGCTTACCAACTAAGATTTTTTGTAATTAATGGTGTCGTCATTTAGATTTTAGAGTATTATCAATGCAAATGCAAGACCAATTGCAAGTCACTTTGATCCCTCGGTCCCAACAAAATATTCACACCTTATCCCGAATGACTTCATCCGCACCAAAGATGTGGACTTCATTTTCTTTTGCAACTAATTCATCATGATTCGTGCATATAAGAGCAAAGTGATCTTGAAGTGAAAAGAGGTTAGGAGCTGGCGTACATCTCGATGGTGGATCCATTCCTCGTGTTGCATCTTCAAAACTCTCATTATCGTCTAACTTACTAATGGAGCTTGATATGTAAAAGTTACGGGATAAAATATTTTTTTGCCCCATAAGTTTGGTCATGTACAATTTTTGTCCCAAAAAAGATAATATTTGGGCATTTATCCCACTATCTTCATAATTGTGCCAATATTGCCCCGTTTTCGCCGAAATTTGATATTTTCGCCGGAATCGATCACGTGCATGTCACGTGATCATCGGATTTGACATTTCCCGGTGGGATAAAATATTTTTTTGCCTCATAAGTTTGACCATGTACAATTTTTGCTTCAAAAAAGATAAGATTTGGGCATTTGTCCCAATATCTTTATAGTTGCGCCAATGTTGCCCCATTTTTCCCGAAATTTGACATTTTCACTAGAATCGATCACATCCATATCACGTGATTATCGGATTTGGTATTTCCCGGCGAATTTCCTGACCTAGCGACACCATGGCATCCACATTAAGAATAATAATATTTTATTGGTAATTTAATTTTAAAAAATACCATCAATATCAATGAACTCAATTGCCCTCCATGTGCTTCCACCATCTACGCAAACTCACTCTTCTTGTCAATCAGGGATCCCCTGTGTACCCTCTCACCACCATGGGCGGTAACTGTCGGATATGCTCCTCCAAAGGCCTACCACCAATGAACGGATCACAGTATACATGGCCTCGACCCGTACCCTCCGACAGTGTGAGCAACCACATGATATCAGAGCCACGCAGAGGAGGATGGGTTCATTGGCCTTTTTTTTAGCTTCGATTCAGTCCTTCGCACCACACTGAAGAACGGATGGTTCATTATCAGTCTCGCGATTCTAATTGTGATCTGGAGATCAATATCAAGTGCACACATCCCCAAGTGGTAGACCATGTTGCTGGCGACGCTGCTTTCCATTAGGAAAACCCTAGAGAATTCAGCGAATTCTTCGATCGAAGAGTTGGCATCACGACCGGCGAGTGCTTAGGTTTTAGCCCACTGCACTTCGTCTATGAGGTTGTCGTACGCCTCCAGAAGATGATTCTCCAATGCTAGGCATTACTTGACGGAAGCGATGAGGAAAAGAACGTGAGCAACCATACGATTGCATGACTCGTGGAAGAATATGGAGTGGTGGCGCTCAAGAATACGAATCCTCCGCCGTGGAAGTAGATTATGATGGAGAGCTTGATGACATGAGTAGGGTGACGTGAGCGAAAGATCCAATGGCTGCCACCCATGTTGGTGAAAGGGTACACGAGGGATCCTCTAATTGACAAACAGAGGGAGTTTGCGAAGATGGTGGAAGTATGTGGAGGGCACGTGAGAATTGAGTGCATTGATGGTGGGTATTTTTTTAATTAAATTTATAATAAAATATTATTATTGTTGTTATTGATGTGGATGTCAATGTATCGCCAGGTCAGTAAATTCACCGGGAAATGTCAAATCAGATAATCACGTGACACACATGTGATCGATTCTAATGAAAATGTCAAATTTCGGGAAAAACAGGACAACATTGACGCAATTATAAAGATATTGAGACAAATGCCCAAACCTTATCTTTTTTGGGGCAAATATTGTACATGACCAAATTTACGGGGCAAAAAAAAATTCTCCACCAGAAAATATCAAATTCGATGATCACGTGACATGCACGTGATCGATTCCGACGAAAATGTCAAATTCTGGTAAAAACGAGGCAACATCGGTGCAATTATGAAGATAGTGGGACAAATGCCCAAATGTTATCTTTTTTTAGGGCAAAAATTATACATGACCTGGGAAAAAAAAAATCCCTAAAAGTTAATAACTCTAATATACAACAATTTAAGTTTTCACACTTTCTTAATTTTTATTTTATTTATTTTATTTTATTTTATTTTATTTTTTATTTTTTTTGTCGTGCATCATGTAGCTTAATTAGCACTATGGTTCGCAAACCATATTCAGGATAACGTATAGACGGGCAAGGAGTTCGGATTTTGTTTATTGGAAGTGTCGTATTTGGGGTGTATGAATTAAGAAAAAGGATACTTTAGATATTTTAAAATATATTTTTTAATAATGATGTAATATATTGGGGGTGTATTTAATAAAATGGGAATGTATATAGATTCACCCTATCTTTATCTTATTCTCTCATTCATCTCTCATTCTATATCTCACATAAATTAATACTCTCTCGGTCCGCGTTAAGGTTTATATAATCTATTTTAGTTTGTTTCAGGTTAAGGTTTACATTTATTTTTTGCCAAATTCCGCTCACATAAAACAATTAATTATTCCATATATGACTCACATAAAACAATTAATTATTTTATATAAGGTTCACATACAACACTAATATAACTACTCACTTCACATTAAATATTATTTGGGATAGTTACTACTAGTTATATTAAAAACTCCTTTATTACTATTAGATATAAACATAAAAAATATTACTACTAACTATAAAAATATATAGTGATATTCCAATATTACACTTACAATGTGCTGCACATAAATGTTTGTGTGCAGCATAAAAGTTCGTGTGCAACAAAAATTATGTGCAGTAAAAAGTGTGTGCAACAAAAGTTATGTGCAACAAAAAAGAGTGTGTCCAACAAAAAAAGTATGAATCGTAAATGTCATGTGCAGCGAAAAAATTATATACTCCTACACTCCGGCAGTGGCTCCGGCAACTTCGGCGGAGGGGTGGCTGATGGCGGCGACGAAGGTCCGGCGATGACGAATAGATTTAAACTTTATATTAAATAAAATATTAATTGATGTGAGAGAAAAGATGAAAAATCATATAGAAGGGAAAAAAATATTAATTTATGATAGATTATTTACGGTAGCGAATAGGTAAGGATTATTATCGTTTGCAGGTTTATATAGGGGGGAATTTAAGGATATTATTAAATCTAAACGTGCATGGAACAAAAAACTCAAATAAAACATTCAGGGTATACTTGATTTAAGTTTAAGTTAATTTAATAAACTAATGAATATTGTTAATTCATTTTTGTTTTGGGCTTTAGTATAATAGATTTAGTCTTTTATGTCAAATTAAATATTAATTGATGTAAGAGAATAAATATAAAATATTAATTAATGAGAGATAATATATGAATGGGATGAGATGACGGTTAATAGGGTTTGTAACTGTATATAGAAGAGATTTATTAAATTTAAATGTGAAATAATAAACTCAAGTCAAAGAGACGGATCATTCATGGACAAAATGAAGTATATTTTAAAATTTATTAAAAAATAATTAAATAAAAGTAAGTGCTTTGTTGGCTATACTAATTAATATATTATCCCTTTTCCTATTCATAAATTTCGGCACATGTGTATTAACTATAATTCATGTTTGAATTCACGTAATTATAATTTTTTTTTCATTTCAAATAAAAAATATTAAATTTTATTAATTACTATTATTAATATTATTATTATTAATTATTCATTAGATAGTTTAATTATTTTATTATCACTTTATTTTAATTAAGTATTATTTTATATTAAAAATATTATTACTTTTTATTAATCATACAAATTGTTCATAAAATAATTAAACTAGACGATTATCACTTTTTCTTTATCATGTATCACTTTTTATTAAATATATTATCACTTTTTATTTTAATGAATTGTTCGTAAAATAATTCAATTAGAGGAATATCACATTCTTTGATTAATTAATTAAGAATCATTTTTCATTAAAAATGTTATCACTTTTTAATATTTCAGTAAATTTTTCATGAAATATATATTTTTAATTAGTTATCACTTTTTATTAAAGATATTATCATTTATTTTAAAACGTTATCACTTTTTATTTGTATTAATGAAATAGTTCAAATCACTAATAAATTTATAATATTTAAATTAAAAAATAAATTAAATGAATAATAAATTTCAAATTAATAAAATATTAAATAATAAAAATATATTTTAAAAAAAGGTTATAGAAATATATGTAAAAGACCTAATTAATTTACATTCATAATTAATATATATATTTTACTTTAGTGTTTAATATATATTTTTAGGATTGAGTTTTTTTTAGGCATAATCATAATTTTTGTGGTTCACAGTTATAATACTTTTGTGATTACATTGTATTTCATCATGGTAATTCATGATATTTTGTACAATTTATATATATATATATATATATATATATATATATATATATATATATATATATATATATATATATATATATATATATATATATATATCGTACATCCTATTTCACAAGTGCAAAGCTCATTACTATTTTTATGTATGATAATTATTATTCATTAGAAAATATGATATAATAAATAAATAAATTTAAAATGGTAATACTACTTTCTAATGCAAACAATAATAAATATTATGTGCATGCATAAAAGTTAATATTTTAATTTTTATGTACAAAGGTAATAATTGAATTAGGATATTGTGGAGGATAACGAAAATAAAAGGGTTAATTATATGAAAAGTTTTAACTTTTTTTGTTAATTGTGAATTAGTTCAAATTTTTGGATATTTACAAATAAGTATTTAACTTTAATAAGGGATTACAAATCAAACCACCGATCAAATTTTGACCAATTTTAATTCCGCTCAAATCCTAGGTGAAAAATTTAAAAAAAGAAAAGAAAAGAAAAGTTAATTCCCCTAATAATCCAACGTGGAAAATATATTTTGCCCAAATCCAACCCAGATCCTTCATTTCAATCGTCTGTAGCCGTCAAAGCCACCACCAGCAACTGCGCGGATCTGAACACCTTCACTATCGTGTGCCACTGCTACTTGCTGGAAGCCCGACAACTCTCCGCCAGCGAAGGCCGAACCCGCTTCCAGCCGGAGAAGATGCGCTCACCGCAGGAAGGAGTTCAATACCGTCGACCACCACCACCGTGCAGCCGGCCCCTGTTGCCTCAATCCAGAACGCCAAGCCTCCCGAAGCCCATCGAGCTACCACCACCGTGCGCTGTCGATGTCACACCAGATTTGCCAGACGTCGAAACCACCCATCTCCATCCGCGCGCTGCTTACTGTTGCCGGAGAACACCGCTGCAAGCTGTCACTAGGCCACCACCACCACTCGCTTCGCCGAGACACCACCACGGCCGTTCCCTTCGTCGGAATTTACGCCACTGCCATTGTTGGGTGTGGAAGATCACACAGATAAGTCTGCAGATCAACATTAGAGAGGGATTGTTGGGGTTGGGATGGGAGTTTCTAATTGCAATTCTTCTCTTCCACCCTTCTGATTTCACGCACTTAATTCCCTCTCTCTCAGAGCTTCATCTTCTTCCATAAGTAACAATGGTGAATATATATATTTAATTGATTTGTGTGTGGTTGAGATGGAGGCCAAAGAGAACTAAGATTGAGTTGCTGGAATACGTGAAGAAGGCGTCATCGCCGCTGTTTCCACTGAAGACGTATATGCTCATGGATGATCCGGCCAAAGACGACATCGTTTCTGGCAACCACGGAATGCAGCAAACGTGGAGTCTAATTTTTTGTAAATTTATTTTTTAAAAGTCAGGTACTGGTCGCTATTTTCTTTAGTAAAATATGAATCTCACCTTCAAGTATAAGATTGCAAGACAAATTTGAGGGTTTTTGAAAGGATATTAATTAAACTAATTAGAACTAAAATTAAATAATTAAATTAATTATAAAATAAAATAAATCACACAAGAGAATTCAATTTAAAAATTCAAGAATGGAGAATTGGTAATGCTCGGGCTAACAACTTATTAACTATGTGACTAATTTATCTAGACCCAAATTAATTATCTGCAGACGTTTATAAGAGGATCACTAAGCCTAGTTAAATCTCATTGATCTGATAGAATCTAACACTTATAATAAGCTGCAAATCCCTAGGATCGATAAAGAATTAACACTCACTTCCTCTATAGGTACTTCATGCTAAATTCCATTAAATGCTAGAGCACTAGACTTCCTTTTTTATGTACTAAATTATTAACCCCTTTTGTCTCCTTACCAATTACTTAATAATGATATTTTACCAAGTAATTAATATTCTAAATTGATTGTCTAACACTTTTACTACCTGATTGGTATGATAGAAATGAAATTATGATGGAATTGAATGCTTTTAGGAATGGAATAAAGATAGGAAATGAATGATTTAATATTAAAACTCTCATGATTGGTATGATTTAAGAATAACATTGTCATGTAAAATGAATTTATTAGTTAATTTTAATTTTATTGTTAATAATTTACAATATGGTGTAAGGATTGCATAATTTACAATATGGTGTATTTATTTTTTAATTTAATAATTAAAATATAAATCAAAATAATTAAATGTATTATTTATATAATTTAAAATTTAAAATTATTCAATTTTAAATATAATTATTAATGAATTTATTTTTAATTTTAAAGTAAAAAAATATTATTATATAATAAAATATAAGTAAATATTTTATATATGAAAAAAATTGATTCTTTCGTTGGGAATAGCTAAACCCATAGTTTAGGGAGGAATCACAATTCCTCACTTTTGAGAATACTCATTCCTTATCGAATGATGATTCCCATTAAAAAAATATACAAATCATAATATACCAATCATAATAATAGGAATGCTGATTCCATTCTCATTCCATTCCTTTATACCAATCATGACATTAGGAATTATAGTCCAATCCTCTAAGACTGTCAAAGGAAACAACAACTATCATGCAGAATTAAATAATCCTATTAACTATCAGTCAATGATACCGTCAAGAATAATTAAAGGAATTAAAACTCAAAATACAATAACATGAAGTCTCAAAATATCCTCTTCAATAAGGAAATAAACATTCTGCAGAGTAATAAAACCAAGTCTAGGGCAATCAAATCACATAGTCAAAACTGTATTAGCGCCCTAACATTACCAACAAAGAAATTTAGCCCATGGATTTACGAGGGCAAATCACAAAGATATAATTAACCCTAACCATTGTTCTAAAATAGCAGAAAATAATAACTGTAAAGTAGAAAACCCTTTTGGAGGAATTCGACTCTTCAATCACAATCTCCGTCAGAATCTCCGTCTCCAATCCAAGTAGCAACTTCAATCGTCTCTCCGGTGGATGGATGGCGGATGATGGGTAGAAGATGAAAATCGGATATGGTGAATTAGAGTTTAAAACCCTAAGTGATGTGGTGGTTGTAGATTATACAGTTTCTCCACACTTTTATGTGGTGATGAGAATGAAGTATATATAGGTATGAGAATGAAATAAGGTAAGGAGTAGGAGATATGAGATCTTGAAAAATAAGAAAAAATATAATTATGGAAGATATAGAGGATTGTGAGATTAGGAAATAACTTGGCCACCAAGAAAATAAGAAAAAGAGGGTAATTTTCGTGAATTTTTGGAATTCTCGCTGACAGCTGCGCGACCTCACGGTTTTGAACATAACTTCTCCATCCGAATTCTGATTTAAGCGATTCTAGTGCCCACGCGACCCTTTCTTCCGTATCTTTTCAACCATGTATCACACATCTAATTTGGACTTCCAAAAAAATACAGAAAAATTATACAAATTGATCTTCTGTTTTCTTGCATATTGCATAAGTTCACCCTTCATTCCAATTTTGTATTTTTTATCCTTTTTCCTAACAAAGCACAATAAAATACCTCTCAAGCACCTTTTAGTCAATAATCATTCAAAGTATTAAGATTTATGCAAATAATAGCAATTAAACACTCAAAGAGGTATCAAATCGGACACTAAAATACATGAATTTCCACTCTCATCATACCCCCAAACTTAAGGTGTTGTTCATCCTCGAACAACGAAACGACAAACCAAGAGAAAGAAAAATGAGATAGAAAGTCATGTTTTAAGGGGACGATCTAAACATCAAATGAGCCTTCAAAAGATATAATCAATCTTAACTTGGTTCACATAACTTCAAATTCGAAAGCATTAATTCATTCAAAATATGCAAGTTAAGATAATTACTTCACCAATTCAAGTGCTCAATCCACCTATGCTCACATGATATATGGTGTAACTCTCACGCTCATGGTGTATAAAGTGTACACCTATTGGGTTATATATATAAGTGCTCTCAAATTCAATTCAAGTGCATGCGTAACCATAAGCTTGCTCATTGTCTCAACTCTCCTTTTACTTATAACTAGCAAATTATGAATCAAAAAAGATTTTTTATTTGGTTGTAACATAGACTCTTTGGATAAGGTAAGATATATATGGATAAGTGACTCAAATTCGGATCAATCAAATGACCATCTATCATGATCTTTCATTCTTCCTCATTGATTAGCCATAACTTGTAGTCGGAATGACTAATTAAAGAATTTATTGAACCACATGGAGGAAGGTACTAGAGTTTAAGCGATCTAAAGTTTATCGTGATTTTATAAGGACGATCGAAAAGGAGGATAGATAAACATGAAAATAAAAGGAATGCAAAGATAAATGATGGGTTCCAAATGATGCAAGAATGAGATGGATAGGATGTAGGCCTTCAATAAGACTCCCAAAAGCACATAGGATCGTGACCAAAACAAACACCTCCCACTAGGTACTAATTACTCTACGAGTTCCCTAATGAGGTACTAAATCATAGACAATATTCTCTTTTAAGGTACTATGAATTCACTAATAGTTTTGGTCGCCTCACCTAATCAACCAATATCTCGATTAAGCTAATCAAATGTTCCATCAAAGGGTTCTAAATCTAGAAGGATATCTCTATCTCATTCTAAATTAATGCACATGAGTGTATGATGAAATGATTTAATGAACTATCCTAAACACATAATTGATTTATCAATCTAATCACATGCCCATGACAATTAATCACACATATCATCATATAAATCAAGCAATGAACAATCAATGATAGAAATAATACAAAGCCCATTCAAGATTAAAATCCAATTGCATAAAAACTAAATTATCAAACACTAATCATGGGGCTAATCTCACAAATGAGATTAGCCCCTCATAGTCACAAGGAATTCAACATAGACATTAAAATCCTTACAAACCATGATCAACCTATAAAGAAAGTCACAAAAATTAGAATTAGATCCCCCCCTTTGAAGTCCTTCAATGGAGATCTTCTTCTTCTTATGATCTCACTCTCTCTTGCTTCCTTGATCACTTGGATGGTAGATTTGATGGAGGGGATCAAGTATGGATGGATGGATGAAGAATGGATGAAGATGATGGTGTAAATAGAGAAAATGGTGTGTGAGGTGTGTGTGCAGGGAAAAACCATGAAAATCTGATCAAATATTGAAGTATTGGGTATTTATACCCCTTGAGAAGCTTCTAGAATGTTTCTGATTTTTTTACAGAAATTTACACAACACGACTCAAGTGCATGCACATGGCTTGAGTCATGTCATGTCTTTTTGGCATTTCTCGACAGCAGACGGAGCTCGAGTCGAGTCGGTAACTCGGCTCGTGTCTTGATTCCAGGCACGACTCGTGTTCTGCGCATGCCTCTAGTCGTGTCAGAGTTTTTGGGTCAACGCGAACTTACGACGGCACACGAGTTGTGTGCCGCAACACGGCCAAGGGATGGTCGTGTTGTGCATTCTGAAGTCATCGCACGGCCATTCTGCACAGGCCCGTGCGCGGCGCTCGACTCGTGCTGAGCCAGTTCGACTCGAGCTGCAGCACTCGAGTCGTGCTTGGTCGTGCCCTGTTTTTCTTTTTCGTTTCATCTCCCTTCTCCGTTTTCTCTATTTTCACCTGTTTTACATACGTTTAAGCTCATTCTCACACTTTTTTATAAAAACACAAAACACAACCAAATAACACATAAATACGAATAAAATACTACAAAAATGGATATAAAAAGACATTAAAATCTAGGTGAAAA
Source organism: Pogostemon cablin (assembly GCA_023678885.1). Lineage (NCBI taxonomy): Eukaryota > Viridiplantae > Streptophyta > Magnoliopsida > Lamiales > Lamiaceae > Pogostemon > Pogostemon cablin. The sequence goes on along the minus strand of CM042994.1, from coordinate 20,123,620 downwards.
TATCACTCATCACTCATCACTTTCATTACAGTACCATTCCTCCTCAACTTAAAAACAACAACCATCTTCTTTTAATTCTCTTTAACTCTTCAACTCCATCTTTTTCCTTCCTTCACTTTTTTAAATGGGGTACCAGTTTCGGGCACTACCCCTCACATCCTCCATAGGGTACTAGATTAAGCACTACCCTATGGTGTATGTTTTCATGGAGTACTAGATTTAAACACTACTCCATGAATTTTATCTTTTTATCCTTTCTTCATCATCCTTTTCACTTCCAACATATTCACATTCTTCTTCTAACCTCCTCAACAATTACTCAACTGATCCAAGTAAAACAATGAAAAATCAAATACTGATTAAGCTCAAATGAGATATTCAAAGAATGAATTTTTCTAGGCTCAAAAGATTGACTAAGGATTTAATGAATTCAGGTTAAGTGTATGGAAAAGATGGGCTAAAAATCAAAGATGGCTTAATATCATTTCCATAATCCACTAGAATATTCTCGAATATTCAAGGAGACTCAAGACAAGTTCTTGAATACATGCACAAGAACGATACGCTCAAGAATAAAATATCATGCATCAATGTATTCATGATTTAAAGGCTCAAATCTTGTTTGATTTTTTCATAGAATGAACGAGCACTCTTCAAGGTTACGCATACATCATAACAAGCACATCAAGAACTTCAAGTACTTAAGAATTAAAACATATTCCCCTTATCAATCATAATCAATATCTTATCAAAGGCATCATAAAACCTCATAGATCTCCATGAAATTCAGGTCATAGAATTTAAAGCTCACGCTTCTTACTCACAAGAATTCAAAACTCACATAAAAAATTAGAATAAGGAACGAAGTAACCTGATTTTAATCTCCTTCACATTTTGCATGTTCCTCAAGTTTTCTAACTCCGTCAGGCATAGGCCTCAGATAGAACTCACTTTGCCACTCCAATACCCTTTTCAATCAATAAAGCTCAAACACAAAACTCATCATCACAGGAGATATAAAAATATCTGAAAAACAAAAATCGATAACAGAACACCAAAGGACACACTAACACTAACAAAAACACACAAGACACTTGAATAGTCGCAAAAAAATTCAAAAGATTGAATAAATTTGAACATTCTAAAAAAACCAACCTCTAAGCACACAGACACTAAAACAATGTAGAGTAAACATACCTGGGTGCGGATGGAATAAGAGAAGAACATCACACCCCCCAAACTTAGATGAAAACATGAGTTGAATCTAAGTTTAAAAGGATGTTATTACCTTAAGTTTAAGCACGCACCTTGAGTATAATTCACCTAACACAAGACACAACAAAAATAAACAAAATAAAGGCAATAAAATGGTGGGTTGCCTCCCACCAAGCGCTCTTGTTTAACGTCGAGGAGCTCGACGGAATGCAGACTCAGAGATGTTCGGACTCATGCATCAACACTTCTTCATCATATTTCATCTTCACTTTGAAGTGTTGTTTCGTCTTCTTTCGATCCATCCAATCCATCTCTCCCTTCTTACTCTCAAGGGTCAACTTGTTTGGATCTCTATCTTTATATTCTTCTTTCCTATCAACATCAAGATCAGACAAATAAGAGCCACATATATCCGGAGGGACTGGTTGAATTTATGTCCATGTTCCTTCTTCAATCCATGATGCCTCTCTTTTCTCTTTCCTGCAAGCATTCAAAACACTTAAACAATCTAGATAAAATATCAGATGAAAAACTAGATTCAACATTAATAATATGAGTAGGGAAAGAAGGACTATTACTGATACAAGTTTTCAATCGATCCTCTGTCATAATCAATGGCAGCTTCTCCTCCACACTCTCATCAACAACATCAATGGACTTGCAGTTGGCCACTACAGAAGGATGTTTCAAAGCATCAAGTGTGAACATGATCTCCTCGTCCCCCACTCTAAGCTTCAATTTTCCATCAATTAGCTCAACATCAATTAGAGCTCTAGCAATGGCTAGGAATGGTCTACCTAAAATCAGAGGCACATTGTTGTCCTCTTCCATATCAAGCACCAGGAAATCAACAGGGAAGAAGAACTTATCCACCTTTACAAGTACATCCTCAACAACTCCTCTAGGATACGCAATAGACTTATCAACTAGCTGCAACGTAACCGAAATGGGCTTCATCTCCCCAAAACTAACTCTTGAACATACTTAAGGACATAAGATTTACACTAGCCCCCAAGTCACACAAAGCTTTACAAGTGTCATTTTTCCCAATTTGCACCGGGATGGTGAACCTACTCGGATCATTTACTTTAGCTGGCAACTTTCTCTCAATTATGGCACTGCACTCTTCAGTCAAATTCACTGTCTCCTTGTCTACTAAACTCTGCTTATTGGACATGATCTCCTTAAGAAACTTCATATAGTGTGGCATCTACTCAAGTGCTTAAGCAAATGACATGTTGATCTGGATCTACTTGTAGATGTTTACAAATTTCAAAAAATTTTCATCAAGACCCTTCTTCAACTGTCTAGAGGGAAAAGTAGAGGGAAAAGGAATATGGTATTTCATCTTCGGTATCCCCAAACTGTTTCTCTCAAGTTCATCCTTTTTTTTCCTTTCTCTCTTGGTTCTTTTCCACTTTTTCTTAGTAACAACAGACTGCTCAACATCTCTTTCCAGATCCTCAGTATCACGATGTTGAGGAAGAGAATCAACAAGCATGACATTAGGGTCACATAGTAGGTATCGAGAGCGAGGTGCTGGGCGTCATGCCGTGTGATCCACTCAGCGCTCACTCGCCATCCACATGGCTTTAGCCGTGTGAGCTTTTTGATGATGCTTCGTCACGCACAGCTCTGGGTGATGGTGTCGCATGGCTATCACTCGATAGTCAAACGACGATGTGCAAGTCCACACGGTGATCGCCCGTTGACCACTCGACATCGTGTATTTGCACTCGGTGCTCGCCGGGTGTGTCTCTTGACCAGTAATGTTCATTTGGCATCTTCAGTCCTTCGTACTGTGTACCACTCCTCAAAGTAATAGCATAACACTGATGTTCTCTCGGATTCAATTCAGTCTGTGCAGGAAATTTACCTTGCTGTTGCAACTTACCCAATGCAGCATTCAACTGACTTATAGCAAGATCTGTCTCTTTCTGCGGTTTCCTGGTTTGTGACCATCATCTTAAGCATAAAATCCATCTTATCTTCCAACGATGCTCTTCCGTCACTAGATTTCTGAGCTGGATTTATTTCCTGAGGTGGTGTAACTGCGCTATTAGAATTAGACTTAGACAGATTTTCATTCATTCTTTGATTGTTGAAGTTCCAATTTTCTTGGTTCTAACCTTGCTGAAATTGACTGTTGTCCCCTTGGTCATTCCTCCCCCAAATTGATTGTTAGGTTGAAAATTCTGTCTAATTCTGTATTTCCCTTGAAAAATCTATCCCATAGCATAGTTTGCATCCTCTAACTGCTCTTCATCTCCAGCCATCATCACTTCCTCTCTAGATCTGTTTTCTCGCATGAGGCGGTCAAACTTCTTACTGAGCTCATGCAATCGATCATGGATATCTAACACTTTATGATTTATGGACTGTATCTCTACCTTATCCACTTTGTCAAAAATGGCTTCTCATTCTGCTCTCTCTTCCGGCCAATCATAGGTATTAACTGCCATCTCCTCGAATATCTCTTCTGCTGTCTCTGCAGACTGCTTGAATATAGATCCACCCGCTGTCCCGTCCACCAACACTCTTGAATTTCTTCTTAGGCCTTGATAGAAGAAGCCTAAATAAGTATCCGTTGAAAATTCGTGTTTGGGACAGCTGCACAACAGCTCTTTGAACCTCTCCCACGCCTCATAGAAACTGTCTAATTATCCTTGTTTGAATTGTGTGATCTTCTTCTTTATCAAGAAACACTTGGAGGGAGGGAAGTATTTGTTCAGGAATTTATCTGCAAGTTGCTCCCAAGTAGTACAACAACCTCGAGAAAGATTGTTATACCTCTCATTGGCTTTCCCCGTAAGTGAAAATAGGAAAAGCCGCATCCTGATAGCATCCTCCAGAATATTCTTATGCTTTTGCATCCTCGTATACTCATCAAATATCTGCAGATGCTCACTAGGATTCTCCAAAGGGCTTCCATTAAACTGTTGTCTCTCCTCCATTCGGATCAGTCCGAAAGACAGCTTAATATTATCTGCGGTGATCGCAGGTTCATTAAGTCCATCATTAGTAGTATGCTTCAGTTTATATTGATCCCACATAGGGGTCGGGGCCTGATTATCAACCATCTCTCTAGTCTCAATTTCTTCAGCCAAATCAGATCCCTCAAGTTGCCATGAAAGAAGTTCAACTTCCACTAGTAACTCTTCTTCTAACGAGTGATAACTACTTGACTCTGGACTAGGAATAGGTGTAGCCGACTGCTTTCTCTTCCTTCTGTTCTCTCTAATAAGTGCTTCAAGCTCTAGGTTTAATGGTTCGATTGCTCGTCCACTTGACCTAGTGATCATACACCTGTTCTCACACAGAAAAATTAGAATTGTTTGGATAATGATTAGCCATAATTTTTTGTTAGGATGATCAATTTAAGAATTTATCAAACCACAGGGAGAAAGGTACTAGTGCTTAAGCGATATCACGTTTATTATAATTTTATAGAGATGAATCATCAATAGATTGAGTGATCAAACAAGTAAATAAAATCAATCAAAGCAAGCAAGCAAGCAATGATCAATAAACAATATAGATAAATGAATAGTGGTTTTCCAAATTAAGTAAAAGTGAGATTAACAACAATTAAGAAGTGGAAATTCTAGGATAAATGCATCAAATTCATATGAATAATGTGTATAAAACTAAGGGCTAACACTAAGTTCACCTAAACTCCCTCTCGAGATGGATATGATATGAATCTCAATTAGCTCAATGGATTGGTTCTCACTCAAACAATTCCAATTAGGTACTAAGGTTTAATGAGAGCCCCTTCACACGATTAATCAACCTCTCGATCAAACCAATCGGATGTCCTATCAAAGGGTTCTAAATTCTAAAGGACATCTCTATCTCTTTAAGATCTATAATGCACATAAGGTATATGACAAAATGGTTCAATTAATTATCCTAAATATGCAATTGACTTCTCAATCTAATCACATGTTTGAAACAACAAACCACACAAATCATCATAAACATCAAAATCTAAAGAATCAATGATAGAAAATCAGTTAACCCAATCAACATATGAATTTAAATACACAAATTCCAAAATTATCCAACAACTCTCATGTTGCTAATCTCACAAGGGAGATTAGCCTACCATATTCAAAAGAAAATCAACATAGACATTAAAATCCTTACAAAACATGATAAAAAATAAAGTTTCAATACAAAGTGTTGATGAAAACTCCCTTGGATGGCTCCAATGGTGATCTTCTTCGTCCCTTTGCAATTCTCCTCTCTTCCTTACTTCTTTTCCTCAAATGGATGGTGATTTTGATGGTTGGATGAAGATAGATAGAATGGATGGTGAATGGATGAAGATGATGGTCTAAAATGGAGGAAATGGTGTGTGATGTGTGTGTCCAAGTGAAGCCCTTATGGAATCTCTTGAAATGTTGAACTTGAGATTATACATTTTCCAAACTTGGGCCTCCAATTTTGCATCAACTGGGCTTTTTACACATATTGTCATGCACTGGAAGGTGAAAGCCCCGAAATTTTAGCCCAAAAGCATGCAACACGAGTTGGCCTTCCCAACTCGAGTTGCAAGACGAGTCGAGTTACATTGCATGTAACTCATGCTAACCTAGCTCGACTCGTGTTGGAAACTCATGCACTCGTCTGTTCGGTCGTGTTGCGAGGCTCTGAAACTAAAAAACCTTCAGAACCCACCTCGACTCGAGTTGCAAGTTGAGTTACGACTTGACAACTCGAGTTGGCTCACTGGACACCTTTTCTGCTCAACACAGCATGCAACTCGACTTGGATCAGCCTTAACACGACTCGAGTTGCAAGTCAAGTTGGGTCTTGCAAGTTGAGTTGGCTCACTGTATACATTCTGACCTTCTACAGACCTCAACTAGACTCGAGTTGCAAGTCGAGTTGTGTCTTGCAAGTCGAGTAAGCTTGTTTTCAGTCCATTTTTTGCTCGTTTTCGTTTCTGCTTCATTTTCACCTGTTTTTAGCATGTTTAAGCTCAGTCTCACACATTTCCATAAAAACACATAACATTACCAAATAATACTTAAAATACGGATAAAATAATATGAAACGGATATAAAAAAACTAAAATTTAGGTGAAAATATCACTCATCAAATCTCCAAACTTAAAGTGTTGTGCGTCCCTGAACAACGAAAATGATAAACCAAGAGGGAAGATTTTCACCTAGGAAAAGACTAAACGAACATCAGTAATAACACATCGAAAGTAACAAGAACTACAAATTATGCTAAGTCATCCTACAACATTAAGTTCATGACCTGAGGAATTAACAAGTTCAATCACAAGAGAATAAAGTGTAATATAGTCCCTTTTTGGTCCAAGCCTCACGTTAGATATCAATTTCACTCAACACTCTATGAAGTGGGGTAAATCAACACTCATCAACCGATTGACTCGACTTGCTATAAACTTGCTCGCGGACTACATTCACAAACCACCAAAATTTCCATTAGTGATAAAAAAGGTGTTTAATTAGGATGTAATGATAGACTCTTTGGTAGGGTAGGAAAAATATGGGTAATAGTGACTAATCAAGTGTAAGTAATCGAAGAGATGATCAACTTCCTCAACTTCTCCACTTTTCTTTCTTCCTTTCTATCTTTGGTAATCACAAGCACTAATCATCAACTTTCCTTGGATTGAGCTTCTTTTAATGCATGCTTCATTTCTCGAACTTTTAAGTACTTGAGCATCTTGTTTTTGTTTTGCTCATTTTCTTGTTTTGAGGTTGCATGTCCATTCTTGTTTGTGCTCTTTTCATCCTTTTTCTTACTTATTTACCATTTCCTTTCTTCTTTTTCTTTCTTATCAAACTTTCTAGCTACCATCTCCATAATCTCACATAAAATGGCAAATATATAAGGCTCATGTGGATAATCAAGGCTTGTAATGTGCTTATATCACAAGAAATAGGCTTAAAGGCTCAAAATGGTTAACTAGGGATGATGTTCATGTTAAGGAAATATTTGGCAATGACTATGAATAACAAGGATGTCCTTAGATCATATCATTAATTTCTACTAATCGGGCTCGTTCCCATAGTCCTTGAGCAAGTTCTAACTTATCAAACACAACCAATCCACTCATGAAGAAAAATCATGTATGCACGATTGAGGCTCAAATGCTCACAAGCTTGTACTCGAACCTTGAGGAACTTATTACCCCACATTCATCTCAAAATTGAACAAGTTAAATAAAATATATCACAATTTGAAAGTGCAGAGATTCTTAATCATAACTTGCTTATCACAACAACATATCATCACTCATGTTCAAAAATGACTCACGACATCCCAAATACAAACCACCAAACAACCCTAAATAAAAATGAGAAAACACACAAAACATATAAGAAAAGACTCACCAAACAAATAATAAAACAAAAACGCATAACATTCAAGAATAAAAATTCCATCCATCACTAAACAATGAAGCACACATTCTACACAATCCAAGATCAAGTAAGCTCACAAACATCCCCATCTTTGATTGAAAAGTAAACCTCCTAAAAACATAACACACGAAGTAGCATGTTAATCCAATCAATCCAAATCAACATAAATTCATGTCAAGCAACTAGAAGTGGTAGAGTATAGAGCAAACTCCCTCAATAGGCATATGGTAGTGGAAGTTGTTAGCTCCGAGCTCAATTCGTGCTTCCAATACCCTTCATACATGCTCAACAACTCATTAAAATCATTAGCTCAACAATTTCATTAAAAATATGGACAATCATGCACCTCAACACCACCAATCGGACCAAAATCAAACCAAAATTCATGAGAAAATTTTAAAATTGGGTCAATTTTACAACACGAATCACACTCAAGTGGTGAGTCACACCACACACTCTCCCCCCAAACTTAAATCGAAACAAGTTGAGAATTAAGTTTGCAAAAAGTGGTGGGATTTACCCTTGTAGTTTCCATTAATGATCTTCTTGTGAAGAAGCATACGCATCCAACGAATTGAGTTATATCCACCATGCACTCTCCCATAAACTTAACTCGAGACAAGAGTCGAGACTTAAGTTTGCAACAAATGGTGAGACATGCCTACTCGAATCCATGAAGCACTTCGCTTATCTTTAATATGCATTTTCTCACGAGCTTAATCCCCCTACAAGACCAAAATACAAATAAGCGTAAAAAGATAAAAAGAATGGGTTGTCTTCCATTTAGCGCTAAGTTTATCGTCTTCAAGCCGGATGGAATTTTACGATCATTGAACCAAATGTTGGTCCATCACACTTTCTCCTCGCATCCTCACTTTGAAAATTTTCTTTGCTTTCTTCTTATCTACTAGCTAAACTTCACCATTCTTGCTTACAAGCATCAAATCATCATCGAGAAGTGATTCTAGTGGACTTCCTCTTTCTCCTTTGTCTATTTTCCAATCGAGCTCCGATGCTTTCTTCCTATCAATGTCACAAGAAGACAAGTTAGAATTTGACATTTTCATATAATCATGAAGAAATGAATTTAAGTTGTCAAAGAGAAGAAAATCATGATCCATAAAATCATCCGGAGGCTTCAAATAAGACTTGATTCCTTTTTCTTTGTTACATAAGAATGTAACCCTCTTTCCTTTTGAGCTCAAGGAAAGCTCTTCTCTACCAACATCAATTTTTGCTCTTCCCGTAGCTAGAAATGACCTTCCCGAAATAAGTGGAATTTGAGGGTCTGCCTTCACTTCCAACACCATGAAATCAACCGGGAAAACTAGCCCCTTCACTTTCACCTCCACGTCTTCAACTACCCCTAGTGGCTTAACAACATCTCCATTTACCACCTCAAGATGGATAGTAGTAGGCTTGAGCTCTCCCATTTCAAGGTTCTTGAAAGTAGCATGAGATATCACATTGACGCTCGCCTCCAAGTCACACAATGCATCAATAATTTCTTTCCCTTCAAAATCACATGGGATTATGAACTTACCCGGATCACCAACTTAAGTAGGCCTCTCCTTATGCACCAATTAACTTGTTTCGAGTAGCTCTTCTTTCTTTTTCTCCTCATACTTTTTCTTAAGAACTTTCACATGCTCTTCAAACTCCTTTTCTTCTCCTCCTTAACAAACATTTGTGGATATGAAATAGGGAATGGAGTGATCGGAATACCCTAATAGTCACATTTGTATTCCTCTACTTTGACCTTCTCCTCCACTTTCTTTTCCTCTTGCACCCTTTTCCACTTAGGTATCCATTTAGACCCCTTCTCTTCTTTCTTACTTATCTCTTCATTTTCTTCACCAACCTTGCATTACACAAACCCTTCTTTATCCTTTTGTTTCTCTTTCATATCAACTAACAAACATTGAGCTTTCAGATTAACTTCGATTGTGGCTGGAAACTTTTTTTTGTTGAGTACTCAAAGCACTTGCAATTTGTCCAACATTATATTCTAAATCTTTGAGTCTCTTTTCATTTGCTTCTTCGGCTTTTCTCCAAACTTCATCTTGAGCTCTTCTTGATTTCTCTTGAGCTTTGTTCGATGCAATCAATTTTCAAAGAGTTCGTCGGTCGTTGTTTTCCCCTCATTGTTTGGTGCCTTAGCCCCCGGATGATATCCCGGAGGATAAGCAACCACATTGTTTGAGTTAGAGTAGGAAAAGTTGTCTTGTCTCATTTATTGTGGATAAGAACTTCCACCACCTTGATTGTTAAAACCTCCTCCTTGCTTAGGTTGAAAATTACCTTGGAAATTATTTTGGTAATTCCCTTGGCAACCCCTTCCTTGCATGCAGAGTACATCTTCAATCCTTGGCATAGACTTAGCCCATTGCTCTCCACTCACACTATTCGGAGGAAGCACACCTTGATCAACTTGACTTTCAACCATATTAGCTCCTTGATTGTTCACACCTTGGTTCAAGCTCATTTATCTCAAGACCTCCGCTGCTATCATTTCAACACTTGGCACACTTGGCTCAACATTCAAACTTTTCACACTAAACTATTGTCCTTAATCAAAATTCTCAAATCCATAGCATCCACTTACTCTTTCCGATGGCCATTGATAAACATTTGTAGTAATTTCATCAAAAATTCTTACAGCCCTTTCCGGAGTCACTCCAAGTACGGATCCACTAGCCAAAGCATCAACAAGCACTCTTTGTCCATTCACTAATCCTTGATAGAAAAATCCTACTTGTTGATTTTTTGAAAAACCATGTTGTGGACACTTGTGAAGCATATCTTTAAAACTTTATGGTGGATAGCTATGTTCGAGCACGATCCCTCAACGAGAATGAAAATAATCTTATCCTAATACAATCCTCACTCACCCTATTCATCTTCATGGTGTTGGCAATCTCAACAAATTAAGCTAGATGAGCATTAGGATCCTCATTCGAGGTTCCACCAAATTGTTGGTCTCTCACCAAAGAAATCAAGCCCGCTTTAATTTCAAAGTTGTTGGCATTGATTGGTGGACCCATCATATGTGGCATGGCCCTCGGCATGAAGAAATCTCGAATCACCCTTTGATCATTATGAATTTCATGTTGCACCGGAGGTGGTGGTGGTGACACATATGCTTTTTGAGGAGGAGCATAAGCTTGTGGAAAGCCTTGTTGAAGTAAAGCTTGTTGCACCATTTGTTGAAGCAAAGCTTGATTTTTATAGTTCCAAAATTTTGATAGGCATGTTAAGGAGGGTTGACATTAAATTGAGGTGCTTGGTCTTGCACGTTCACTTGTTGTCCGCCTTCCCCATCATGCTCTATTTTCACACGATTATCACCTTGAAAATTCTCCATTTGATCACTCTCTTTTGATTTGTTCTCCTTTCTCCTTCTTCAAAAAGTTTGCTTGATTTCTAAGTCAATAGGCTCTAATTGTGTCCCCCTTGACCTCGTTTGCATACACCTTCACAAAAAAAGAGAAGTTAGAACCAAAGTTTTCAAAAGCAAATAACAAATAGAAAATAAAATAAAAAATATCCCTATTAAGATTACTTAAAACGATCCTTCTTCAAGCTACTAGCAACCGTTGCCTCCCCGGCAATGGCGCCATTTGATTGGCCATAATTTGTAGTTGGGATGACCAATTCAAGAATTTATCGAACCACATGGAGGAAGGTACTAGTGCTTAAGCGATATCACGTTTCTTGTAATTTTATAGAGATAAATCATCAATAGATTGAGTGATCAAACAAGTAAATAAAATCAATCAAAGCAAGCAAGCAATGATAAACAAACAAGATAGATAAATGAAGAGTGGTTTTCCAAATTAAGTAAAAGTGAGATTAACAACAATTAAGAAACGGAAATCCTAGGATAAATGCATCAAATTCATATGAGTCATGGGTATAAGACTAAGAATCAACACTAAGTTCACCTAAACTCCCTCTCAAGATGGATATGATATGAATCTCAATTAGCTCAATGGATTGGTTCTCACTCAAACAATTTCAACTAGGTACTAAGCTTGAAATGAGAGTCCTTTCACACGATTAATCAACCTCTCGATCAAACCAATGGATGTCCTATCAAAGGGTTCTAAATCCTAAAGGACATCTTTATCTCTTTAAGATCTATAATGCATATGAGGTATATGACAAAATGATTTAATTAATTATCCTAAATATGCAATTGACTTCTCAATCTAATCATATGTTTGAAACAACAAACCACACAAATCATCATAAACATCAAGATCTACAGCATCAATGATAGAAAATCAATTAACCCAATCAACATATGAATTTAAATACACAAATCCCAAAATTATCCAACAATTCTCATGTTGCTAATCTCACAAGGGAGATTAGCCTACCATATTCAAAAGAAAATCAACATAGACATTAAAATCTTTACAAAACATGATAAACAATAAGGTTTCAATACAAAGTGTTGATGAAAACTCCCTTGGATGGCTCCAATGGTGATCTTCTTCTTCCCTTTGCAATTCTCCTCTTCCTTGCTTCTTTTCCTCAAATGGATGGTGATTTTGATGGTTGGATGAAGATAGATGGAATGGATGGTGAATGGATGAAGATGATGGTGTGAAATTGAGGAAATTGTGTGTGATGTGTGTGTCCAAGTGAAGCCCTTATGGAATCTCTTCAAATATTGAACTTGAGAGTATTTACACCTCTTCCAAACTTGGGCCTCGAATTTTGCATCAACTGGGCTTTTTACACACATTGTCATGCACTAGAAAGTGAAAGCCCTGAATTTTGGCCCAAAAGCATGCAACACGAGTTGGCCTTCCCAACTCGAGTTGCAACACGAGTTGAGTTACATTGCGTGTAACTCATGCTGACCTAGCTCGACTCGTGTTAGCAACTCATGCACTCGCCTGTTCGGTCATTTTGCGAGGCTCTAAAATTGGAAAACCTTTGGAACCAAACTCGACTCGAGTTGCAAGTCGAGTTACGACTTGACAACTCGAGTTGGCTCACTGGATACCTTTTCTGCTCAACACGACATGCAACTCGACTTGGATTAGCCTCAACACGACTTGAGTTGCAAGACGAGTTGGGTCTTGCAAGTCGAGTGGTCTCACTGTATACATTCTGACCTTCTACGGACCTCAACTCGACTCGAGTTGGGTCTTGCAAGTCGAGTAAGCTTGTTTTCAGCCCATTTCTTGCTCGTTTTTATTTTTGCTTTATTTTTACCTATTTTTAACATGTTTAAGCTCATTCTCACACATTTCCATAAAAACACATAACACAACCAAATAATACATAAAATACGGATAAAATAATATGAAAACGGATCTAAAAAAATACTAAAATTTAGGTAAAAATATCACTCATCAGATAACAAATAAAATTTAAAGCAAATAAAATTTAACGTCCTACAAGAAAATAAATCACTATAGAACTAAATTTAAATCTATAAACTATCCCCGACAGGCGGCGCCAAGAACTTGATCGCTATTTTCTTTAGACAAATATGAATCTCGCCCTCAAGTATAAGGAATCAATTGTAGTGCACGTGTGATCAAGTTAAATTATTGAACCCATGGGATAGTTACAAATTTAAGAAGGAATTCTACTAATGATAAATCAACTGCAAGACAAATTCGGGGGTTTTTGAAAGGATATTAATTAAACTAATTAGAAATTAAATCAAACAATTAAATTAATTATAAAATAAAATAAATCACGCAAGAGAATTTGATTTAAAAGTTCAAGAATGGAGAATTGATAATGTTCGGGCTAACAGCTTAACTATGTAACTAATTTATCTAGACCCAAATTAATTGTCTGCTGACGTTTATAAGAGGATCACTAAGCTTAGTTAAATCTCCTTGATCAGGTAGAATCTGACACTTATAGTGAGCTCCAAATCCTAGGATCGATAAGGAATTAACTTTCACTCTCTCTATAGGTATGATCGTTGTCATTTTCACCTATATTTTAGTGTCTTTATTTGTGGATATTCGTATGTTTGTATTCATATTTGTGTAACTTTTGGTAGAGTTTTGTGTTAATTGGGAGAGATGTGTACATGTTGATAAATGTGTGAAATGAGCTTAAATGTATGTGAAATAGGTCAAAAACAGAGCAAAACTGAGTCGGGAGCTGAAACGGGCTGAAAGACACCCAAACTCGAGTTGCAAGGTCTTACTCGACTTGCAACTCGAGTCAAATTGAGGGTCGAGCAAAGGCAGAATGTGTCCAGTAGCTCAACTCGAGTTGTAATGTCCAACTCCACTTGCAACTCGAGTCGAGTTTGGTGCCGAGTCAAATTGACAGGCGAGAGCTCGAGTTACCCAACTCGAGCCGAGCTGTGTCAGAACAAGTCGAGTTGGGGCAGAACAACGTCCAAAATTTGTCTAGTGAGCCAACTCGAGTTGCAAGACGTAACTCGACTTGCAACTCGAGTCGAGCTAGGTTCAGGGGATTGTCCAGTTTGCAGAGTCATGCAACTCGACTTGACAGGTAGTAGCTCGAGTTACAGCTCGAGTCGAGCTGGGTAAAAAGCAGGAAAAAAATCAAAAAATTCTAGAAGCTTCTAGAAGTTTCCCAAGGGGTTTAAATACTCAATTGGTGAGAAAATTAGAGAGATGAATAATTTTGGATCAGTTTCCACACACACTAGACACTAAAATCACACACATTCATCTCTATCTCTTCCCCTTCATCCATCCAATCCACTTGATCTCCTCAAATCCATCCATTAATCCATCCATCTATCAATCTAAGAAGAGGAATTCATCATTGGTTGAAGATTATAGCATGATCAAGGAGGAGGTTCAGGGGATTCTCTAGTTTGCAGAGTCATGCAACTCAACTTGACAGGCAGTAGCTCGAGTTGCAGCTCGAGTCGAGCTGGGTAAAAAGCAGAAAAAAATCAGAAAATTCTAGAAGCTTCTAGAAGTTTCCCAAGGGGTTTAAATACTCAATTGGTGAGAAAATTTGAGAGAGGAATCATTTTGGATCAGTTTCCACACACACTAGACACCAAAATCACACACATTCATCTATATCTCTTCCCCTTCATCCATCCAATCTACTTGATCTCCTCAAATCCATCCATTAATCCATCCATCTACCAATCTAAGAAGAGGAATTCATCATTAGTTGAAGATTATAGCATGATCAAGGAGGAGGTTCAGGGGATTGTCTAGTTTGTAGAGTCATGCAACTCAACTTGACAGGCAGTAGCTCGAGTTGCAGCTCGAGTCGAGCTGGGTAAAAAGCAGGAAAAAAATCAAAAAATTCCAGAAGCTTCTAGAAGTTCCCAAGGGGTTTAAATACTCAATTGGTGTGAAAATTAGAGAGAGGAATTATTTTGGAGCAGTTTCCACACACACTAAACACCAAAAATCACACACATTCATCTCCATCTCTTCCACCCTTCACTTCATCCATCCAATCCACTTGATCTTCTCAAATTCATCCATAAATCTATCCATCCACCAATCTAAGAAGAGGAATTCATCAATGATTGAAGATTTTAGCATGTTGGAGAGAAGGAAGCCATCTTCACAAAAGGGAAGTCAATCTACTCTTCAATTGTTATTTTTCTTCATATTTTGGCTCAAATGGAGCAAGCCAATGAGTGTATTGATTTGAACATGATGTATAGTTGATAGTCCTATAGTAGGGCTAATCATATGATTGGTTGAGAAGAATGCTAGATATGTAGGAGTTAAGATGTTGAATTGATTTAATTTTGGACTTCCTTTTATGATTAATGAATCATGTTTCATTTCAATACTTGTGTGATTAAATGCTCTATTCATAGTGTTAGGATGTCCATTCCAATATTATGATTAGTGGTTTAATTGAATCATATATAAAGATGTGCATGCATGTTAGTGTGAGGGGAGGTAGGTCATATCCTTCTTATGCTTAGAACATTCATAGGGGGACACTTAAGAAATTGAGTGAAAAGAACCAAACTTATGATCATAGTACCTTAAGAAAATTGAGAGTAAGAACAATCTTAGTAGATTTAGACTTGTCAAAGAGTCGAGAATCTAATTTCCTTGGCCATAGGGATTAGGGGTAAAAACATGATTGCTTTTAGTCCATAATTAATTAAGTTTAATATTAAGAGTCATGCATATCTAACTAGTTTCTTAATCATGAGTATGATTAGCCTTCCTCTCTTCTTAGATACATTCTATCCATTCCATTCATCTTGTTACTTGTTTGATATTTGATACAATTAGTTATTAATTGATTTCTTAGTTAATTGATTAGAATAATAAGTAGTATAAAACCAAACCTTCAATCTTGTCACTCTTACAAAACACAATCAATGACAAATCCGGATACAACTATGAGTTTACTTTTCCTTGGGACGACATACTTATAAATTTTGTTACTTGGTCACACGTGTACAACAACGATAGAGTCTTTTACTCTAATTCATTTTGATAAAAAAAATGAGACTAAGAACAAGGTACTTCATGCTAAATTCCATCAAAGGCTAGAGCACTAGACTTCCCTTTCTATGTACTAAATTATTAACCCTTTTTGTCTCCTTACCAATTACTTAATAATGATGTTTTACCAAGTAATTAATATTCCAAATTGATTGTCTAACACTCTTAGGAATTATAGGCAAATCCCCTAAGACTGTCACATGAAACAACAACTATCATGCAGAAATAAAGAATCCTATTAACAATCAATCAGTAATACCGTCAAGAATAATTAAAGGAATCAAAACTCAAAACACAATAATATGAAGTCTCAAAATATCCTCTTCAATAAGGAAATAAACATTCTGCAAAGTAATAAATCCAAGTCTTAGGCAATCAAATCACATAGTCAAAACTGTATTAACGCTCTAACATTACCAACAAAGAAATTTAGTCCATGAATTTATGAGGGCAAATCACAAAGATGTAATTAACCCTAACCATTGTTCTAAAATAGTAGAAAATAATAATTGTAAAGTAGAAAACCCTTTTGGAGGAATTCGACTCTTCAATCACGATCTCCGTCGGAATCTTCGTCTCCGATCCAAGTAGCAACTCCAATCGTCTCTCTGGTGGATGGATGGCAGATGATGGGTAGAAGATGAAAAGCAGATATGGTGAATTAGGATTTAAAACCCAAGGTGATGTGGTGGTGGTAGATTAGGCGGTTTCTCCACACTTTTATGTGGTGATGAGAATGAAGTATATATAGGTGTGAGAATGGAATAAGATAAGCAGTAGGAGATATGTGATCTTGAAAAATAAGGAAAAATATAATTATGGAAGATATGGAGGGATGTGAGATTAGGAAATAACTTGTCCACCAAGAAAATAAGAAAAAGAGGGTAATTTTCGTGAATTTTGGGAATTCTAACTGGCAGCTGCGCGACCTCACGATTTTGAACATAACTTCTTCATCCGAATTCTGATTAAGCGATTCTAGTACCCACGTGACCCTCTCTTCCGTATCTTTCCAACCATCACACATCTAGTTTGGACTTCCAAAAAAACAGAAAAATTATGCAAAGTGATCTTCTGTTTTCTTGCATGTTGCACAAGTTCACCCTTCATTCAAACTTTGCATTTTTTTATCCTTTTTCCTATCAGAACACAACAAAATACCTCTCAAGCACCTTTTAGTCAATAATTATTCAAAGTATTAAGATTTATGCAAATAATAACAATTAAACACTTAAAGAGGTATCAAATCGGACCCAAAAATACATGAATTTTCACTCTCATCAGGTACTTATTTGTAAATATCTAAAAATTTGAACTAATTCGCAATCGGCAAAAAGGTTGGGAATTTTCATGTAATTAGCCTAAAATAAAAAGGTATTAATACACAATTTTTTTATGTTTGATATAAGGTTTGAGAAATTTAAATTCCTTAATTATTTCTATTGCAATGACTACTCATTTTGAATTTTCTATTTTACAATGGTACTCCACTTTGTATTCCACAAAATATTAAAATATCATATAAAAATAATAACCATTAAACCCTTGCAAATGATGATTATTTACGCAACAATTATAACAGATGACATATATTTAATAAATAAAACATTTGAATGACTACTTCATCCTCTTCAATCAACTTTATTCCTATTATTATTCTCATTATTAGTGTTGTTATAATTGGAGTTAGACGAACTGATAGACGCACAATTTGAAGTTCAACCTGTTGGACTAGTTCAACTAGAAAATTAGATTTCACATAAGATTAAAACTAATTTAGTCTCATAACCTTACTGAATCCAATATAGGTCCTAATAAACTTAACTTTTCAATTTAGTCTCAAATAGTAATGGATTATACCAATGTTGTCCCAAATAGAAGTTTTTCGACGAATATTTCCTATGTGACAGTTTGTGTATTTTTCAACTCACAAGCAAGTGTACCTGGTTATCATAGAAAATACTCAAATAATAAAAATTTTGAACCCTAGGAAGTTTAACTTTAGATTGAAAGAACACTTGAACTTGTGCTTATATCGTTTTATAAGGATGAACGAAGATAATGATAAGAAAAGAACTCAATCAAACCAGACAAAATAAAATAGGAGAAAATAAAATGGTGTTAATTAAATAGGAGAAGATAAAATGATGTTAAAAGAAAAGTAATAAAATATGAAATTAGAAACAATCAAAGTGCCTTAAAATTAATTTTATCATGCAGAAGAAACAGACAAGATAGGAATTAGACTAGAGGCGGTCATGACTGTAACTAGGTGTAGTTGGTCGCATACTATGGTTAATTAAGTCCCAATTTTTTTTTTTTAAAAAAAGCTTTTTTTTCAAAAAAAATTAGTGGGTGGTATTTTTTCAAAATGAAGTATTAAAAGTGACATTTTCGTTGATGCCCATTCTTTTAATCAGTTCTTATTAATATTTAATGAAAATATTAATTATTTTTTAATTAAAATATAAGTTAAATATTTTATAAGAACTTATAGTAGATAAAATTATATTTTTTTAATTAAATAATTCAATTGAATATTGCTTTCCTTTGATCATGTACACTATTTATTAAAAATATTATCACATTTTATTTGTGTTATAAATTATTCACGTATATAATAGTTAATTGATGACTATAATTTTTCCTTTATTAAGTATTACCTTCTATGTTTTCACAAACCCCATCGCGCCATGGAAGGTGCCTTCGGTTACCAAGACTTATAGAAGAACGAATATGGTAAGGTCACAACTTTCCTTGGCTCCGTTCTCTTCGATGCTGCTTTTGGTGGGTGTAGCTTCAACATCGTCATCGGCATCCGCCTCCGGAGCACTAGCTGTCAAGCCATCAGCCGGGGCTGTGGCTGAGACTTCTTGGGCAGATATATCCTCTATTGGTTCTTCTTCTATCGGGCTTGTAGCCAATGGTGGAGACAGCTTCTTCTTGGCCGGTAAAGTGAATTTTACCGACAAAAGTTACGGAGTTAGCAACCATTCTTTGTTCATTCTGGGATCGACAATCGAGCAAGAAAGGCTTAGAACAGAGATATTATACGGCTGTGAGGTGACAGTGCGTTTGAGTCTAAAATCAAGTGGAGCGCCTCGGAAGGCTGAGCCGAAGATGATGCTGTCATCTTTTCAGTGGGAGACGATGATAAATCTTTGCTTTATTTTTTCTTATTTGTTTGAAGTAGATAATGCTATATATTCAAATGTGCATATTTATCGCTGGAATTAACCGTAAATAGGGTGGTGAGGTGGTCTATTGATTAAATATTAACTCGGGTTATATTAGATATATTACTTCAATTTTGTATTCAGTAGTAATATATTTAAATAGACAAAGTCTCTTGTGAGACGGTAATTATGTGAGACATATCGACCCATTGTTAAAGTATCATTGTTATAGTTAAAATATATTTTTATAAAATATGATGAATAATTAATTAAAGTATGTTTTTAGGGTGTTATAGGATGATTCACTGCAAACATATTTTAACTAGCAATAAACATACTTTACTTATATAATAAACATATTTTAATAATTGGTCGATATCTGCACTTCACATCCACAACAATTTTCATAACATTTCATTTTTTTCCTCCAAAGACAACATCATTTCTCATTTTCCATATTAATCAAATACCAATATTTTGAAAACCGGATAGGACCGACCGGTTCAACCGGTTGAACCAAGAACCGAAGTCAAAACCGACCCAAAACCACCTTAAAACCATTTTCTCAATTAAACCGCAAAGAACCGGTTTGAACTGGTCAAAACCGATAAACCGGTAAAATCGATAGAACTGGAATTGGCCAGTTTTATTTCCAAACTCTATTTTATTCTCATACAATTCCAATTCTATTCTGTTCTATTTGCAAACAAATGACTAAAATCTAATTGCAAACAAAAAAAACTGAGATCTAAGAAAGATCTATTCGCAAACAACCTGAAATGAGTGGAGATCTAATTATAAAAAAAGAAGAAGGCTAAGATCTAAGAAAGAGAACAGAACAAGCGGCCCATTCTCTGAATTAGTACTTTGGCAGGCAACAACTTTTGGCGCTGTGTCGAAACGGCGCCACCATCCTCTGTCAAATGTGGCAGAAGTTTTTAAAACAAAATTATAAAATTATTGCAAGAGAGTAACAGAACAAATAAGAGAGAGAAACGATTTTTGTGGCTGAAAAGGAGAGAGAGGAGAATGCCTGTGTTTTAAAATTATAAGAATGAGAAAGGGCTGCATATTAGAGAGAGAGTCGCGTCTGTGAAATGGGGCAGAATAGAGATGCCCTAATTGCTTTAATGCTTTAACATTATATAAAAATTATATTATTAATATAAAAATCTAAGTATGGTGTTTGACTTTTTTTTTTTTTACTTTTAGAGTATTTATTATTTATATTGATTTTTTTTCATATTTTACTTTATATTTTTATGGTATTAACTATTAAGTTGATTTATAAACTAATAATCAATATTTTAAATTATATTTTATTAAAATTTTTAATTTATTATTATTTTTAATAGTGATTTTTATAATAATAATAATATAAATATAATTAAAATGAGGTAATTTAATTTTTCCGGTTGAAACGCCGGTCCGACCGATCCGACCGGTTGAACCTCGAACCGTTAGGGCTGTCGGTTTGATCTACAATTTAATTTTCAAAACACTGCCAAATACCACACATCCAGAATAATAAAGCAATAGAATTACCAAGTTTTGATCGAAATAAATCTCCAAACAACAGAAAATTATTTTTGATCAACTCATGTATAGGAGTACTTACCCCTAACCATTTAAGGCATTCGAACTAGAATTTTGAACTCCAACTGTAATGGAAGAGCAGATGTTCACCTGTTTCCACTCTATTCTTGCACAATGGACACATGACTCCAATATTCAAAGGAAGACAATTCCTCCTTCTCAGATTTACTGTCATGGCGAGTCTTCCTTTAATTGCTTTCCATACCATGAGTTGTACTCTGGGATCGCAACACTTCTCCAAACTTGACTATAGATTTTTTCATCTTCTTGCTCTCTTGTTAACTTCTTCCTTCACAATACTTTGTATGCTTTTTTGACGTTGTAGATCTCTTTGCTGTTTGATTTTCACCTCCACGTGTCTTTTGCTTCTTTAGATAATTTGAACATGTTGATAAATGACAATAAAGTATCAAGGTCGTCAGTTTCAAAACTTCTAAGTGATATTCTCCATTCCCTTCCCCATTTCCACTCCTCCCAAGCCCATTCTCTCATCTCGCTAATCCTTGCTTATTTTTTTGTACGGTTTTGAAATAATCTAGGATATTTAGACATCAAAATACCCTTCCCAGAGCAATCTTCTCCCTAAAAACTAGTATCCAAGCCATTCCCCACCTTTCTACTAATACTCTCTTTAAACCACTCCCCTTATGATCTTTCAGAGACTTGACTATACTCCCCCACCACCCACTAATTCTAATATTATATGGCTTCAAACCTAAACTCATTAGTTCCATCAGTGCCACCCCTCTTCTACTCTCTACTAACCTAACCCATAATATATTTTTCTCAATCAGGCCCTCCAAGTCCACTTCCCCAAAAGAGCAATATTGAAACTTTCAAGTTCCTGAACACCAAGACCCCCTAAATATTTTTGTAATATCCCAAACATTTATATTTATTTTTACACTACTTTCATAATGCTACTAATAAAATTTGTTTTGCTCTTAAATTTTACAGGAAGAATTGATGAAGACATCCAAGTTCAACTGAACTCCTAGCACAAATAAAATAAAATAGATAAAACAAAAAGGGAGAAAAGAAAATTATTTTGAATTTAAATAGAGAATAGTAAAATAGGCAAAATATTTTAACTAACCATTTTAGATGATATTAAATATATATATATATATATATATATATATATATATATATATGGGTCAATTACTATGGGATATACATAAAATAATGCATAATTGCTATAAATTACATGACTTACACAATTTGAAAATGGGTCGTGCTTTCGGAATCCTAAATTCCCAAAAATCTTAGATCCCCTTCAAAATTTCTCTCCAAATCTCTTCCAAATCTCCTTCATATTTCTTCCAGATTTCTCTCCAAACTGTGCAAAATAACTCTGATTTCGTTCCAGATTTCTGTCATCCATTCCAAATCTATGCTCTAGTTCAATCGAGCAAATCTCATCCCGATTTCTTCCAGATTTATCTCCAAACCGTGCAATCTCACTCTAATTTCCCTCATATCATGAACCTATGGTTTTATTTCATTTGATCATTCTAGCGTTCCAAATTTCTATCATCCATTCCAAATTTGTGCTCTAATTCAATCTTTGCTCGAGCTCATAATAATCTCTGAAAATCTTCTCCAAATCGGGGTTCATTCTCGTTGAAGTTGAAGAAAGGTAAGCCCTATTCTTGCAATTGTGCATTCCCAATTTCTATTCCATACGTGAATTATTGTTTTACTAATTTCTGTTTCATACGATTCTAAGTGATTAAATTCTCACCACCGTTGGAAATTCTAATTGTGCATCTTCTAATTCTATTTTATTATTTGCGATTCTGATTTGGACACCTACTGATTCGATTGAATCTCCTAAGCAAGTGTAATCGGTAGCCAAAATTCAAAGTGTGCTTTTCCAATTTCTCTTCCCCGCGATTACGAAATATTAGGGTTTTGGACGCCTACTGATTCGATTGCATATAAGGTATCACTTTGTTAAATTTCTTCTTGTTCAATTTTATATTCTATTTGACAAAGGTCTTGTATATGAAAAATTGGTTTCAATACTTGTATTCTATTTTATTATTCTGCAGCAGAGAGCATCAGTGCAATGCTGAGATAAATGCATGAATGGTGTATGTTGTGATTCAATATAGCTTGAAATGAATAATTAGAGGTTCTATTAGACAAGTTTGTTATATTTTTTTGAGCTGGATTTTTTTGTTTCATGATGTCTTGTGATGAATATATATATGGTCAATCTGTTAAGATATGATACTTGCAAACACAAATGTTTAAACCTCAAAAAGTCTCATTGAGTAATCCCTATCAGTTTGTTTCATACTTGGAAGTTATGCATATGCATACTTCTGTGCATCCCTATTTTTTTGTGCATACATTCTGTGCATCTCTATCATTTTGTTTCATACTTGGAAGTTATGCATATGTAGTTAGCATTAGTGTATAGATATCCTTTATTCTATCAGTTTGTTTCATACTTGGAAGTTATGCACATGTAGTTAAGGAGGGCCAGACATGTCTTGTAATGTAATCGTAGATATTATGTATAAAATATATATGTGGACTTTAGGCTTACATGATAAGTCAGCTTGCACTAACTTGTAGTGTTTGTAAGCCTTATAACTTAGTTTTGTACTTTTTTGTGCATCTTCTCCTATATTTTTCATTATTTTTTCCAACTACTCTATAACCTATATTCATGGTGATTAAATGTGAGATATATTGGTTTGTTCTTCTATGTAAAGGTACAAAATGAGGTAGAGAGTCAGTTTTCATAAAAAAATAGAGGGCAAAATCAGCTACAAGAAAATCACTTTCAACTTGAAAAAAAATTGCACAAACATTGCAGCAGTAACCTTAACAAAGTCTAAAGCTAAAGGTTGTTTATGAACAATCATATATATTTCATTTTATATTATTGTATATTTAAGCCTGATTTTTTTAAATATTATTTATATATAAACAGGGAAGAAACTTATATTGGCAGAAGATTATGATTTTGAAGAGTTTGGTACATCAAGGACGAAAAGCCGGTGTAAAGATAATTTGCCAAAAAGTAGCATTCCTCGCCCAATTAATTCCTTTGGTGAGTTTATTATGAAATTTAATGTTAGATTTTAGTACTATAATAACTGAGTACATTTGGAGTTTAAATTATGTTTTTAGCTATTTTATTTTTTAAAATATTCATAGAGGGTGATGTGAATATCCCTTTTGATGGGTGTAGAGAAAAACTTGATACCCCTTTTGATATATGAGTGGGTGGTGCTTGTTTTTCTTCTATATCTGTGATACACTTTCTTTGTCATACCCCTTTTACTATCTCATTCAGTGTGTTTTATATCTACAACACTGTCACCCCGTCAATAATACATCAAATAACCTAGAGATAGAGGTCTATAGATACATCTAATCTAGAATTTCAACTTGTTTTCTTTTTGGTGTTGGATGATTCTTTTTTTCTTTCAATACCATGAATCGTGTTGTCTTTGGTTGTATGAATTCCTATTGGTACTGTTTGTCTATATTTTTCCTCTTGAGATATTTTGAACATTTTGTTTTTGTGATTTTATGATCTATGGTTTTTGTTGGATTATTTTGGACTAATTTTTGGTCAAGTCTTTTCCTTTGCAAATAAGTAAATCTGGTCTTTTGTGTTACCAGTTCTGATTTTTACAAGTTATGCTTCATTTTAGTGCGAAATTGATTAAATTGTGTAGAAATTATTTTTGCACGATTGTTTTGCATATTTCTTAACCTAAGTTCTCTTTTACACGTATTCCGACTACACATAGGAAATTTTACAAAATTAATTAAATTGTGCAAAAATTATTTTTGCACATTTTTTAACCTAAGTCCTCTTTTATATGTATTCCGACTCCATATAGGAAATTGTGCAAAATTGATTAAATTGTGCAAAAATTATTTTTGCATAATTTTTTTGCACATTTCTTAACATAAGTCCTCTTTTACACATTACGATTCCATATAGTAAATTGTGCAAAATTGATTAAATTGTGCAAACTTGATTTTTGCATATTTCTTAACTTAAGTCCTCTTTTACACATATTTTCCGACTCCACATAGAAAATTGTTCAAAATTGATAAATTGTACAAACTTCATTTTTGCACAATGTTTTTGCACATTTCTAACACAAATTACGACTCAACACATTAAATTGTGAAAATTTTGAGTTTTGCACCAATTTTATGTTTGAGCACATGCTTTCTCCAGATTTTCTTTTATGCAAATTATTTTATATCTGTGCTAATTGATATAACCGATTGAAATAAGTTCTGTGACAGTGGATTCAGAAGAAAGCCTTTTTTGAAGTAATTTAAGAGGGGCTACAAAATGCATAAACTCATTAAGCTACATTAAAACAGATTTAGAGGAGATAAGGAGGACACCATTATGGGTTTTATTTGATTCCATTAGAAAAACAACAAGTGATTATTCAAAGAAATATCTAGGGAAGTGGGAGTGTGATGTAAAAATACTGCAAAGTTACGATATAAAATCAGGTTTGTTTGTTTTAGGTGGAAATCAATTGTTCTTATCTAAGGTGGACGTTCAGATTGTGTTTGGGATTAGTGGTGGCTCAAATGCAGTACCACTGAAAGGATATGATTACACTTTACCTTCTTGGGTGATTAGATGCTTCGGAGAGAAAGTTCTCTTGAAAGAACATAAAAGTATGTTATACCCATCTCTAATAATGAAGAAGATAAAAGAAGTGGTGACTAGAGATGACAACCATAAGAGCAAAGATATCACAAGACTAATCATATGCTACCTATTCTCGACCCTACTTGCTCCTTAAAATAATGGGTTGATGGTGTGGCATCTCAAAGCTACCATGGAGGATATAAGTGCGCTTTGTAGCTATGATTGGAGCAATTATATCATTGAAATGCTGAAAAGTCATATAAGGGCCACCAAGAACTTAAAAATAGGAGGTTGTGCCATGCTACTACCAGTATGTTTTTTTAATTATGCTAATATTAAAATATAGTACTTAGAATCTTATTTCTTTGATAAATGATTTGTTTTGTACTTTTCTAGTTTTGGATTTGCGAGCACACAAATTTGGTTCGTCCTCGTGAAGGATTTCTATTTCCTCGGTTGTTAAAGTGGGACTTTAACGAGCTGCACAATGCAATGCTTTAGCATGAAGAATTAGATAAGATAGAGGTAAGTGAACTCTATATAAGAATGCATAATTCAATGGGTTGATCATTGTGTTTTACTATAATCTTACGATTTTATGCTATCTTTATACTCAATTCATAACAGATAAGTGAAGTTACATTGAATCCAACTTCTGAGGAGGTTGAAATCATTACAAAATACGAGGATATCGTTCATGAGGACTCAGGCTGCCCAAATGGAGAAAGTTCAGAATTCAAGTCTGCAAAAGGAATGAAAGAGGCTGCTTGCGATTTAATTAAAAAAATCCTTGAAGCGCAAATCAAACTCTCCTATGGTTCGAGAAGTCGTGATAGACATGCCATCATTCAATTTCGGTATATCCCAAGAGGAAAGTCCAGCAAAAAGGGTAAAATTTAAATTGGTTTATAGTTAGCTTATTATCTAAAAATCAGATCTTGCACATTTTTTTTTTAACATGTGATTACATATTTCAATTTTTTTTTTGTAGGAGAAGGTAACAACCACAATTGAAGATACTCCTACACAATATCCAGGGATGGAGTCATGTGTCTAACAAGAAAGTTATCCAGTCAAGAAAGATATTGCAAAAATTTTAATGATGAAAGATGTAGAAATTTTAATGTTGAATGAAGAGAATACAAATCTTCGAATACAATTGGAAGCTAAAGTGGAGGAGTCAATGACACAATTTTGTGAAAAACAAGAAAATATTAACCACATCACTGCAGTCGAGAATCTCCACAAAGCTAAAAAATGGAATGAAGAATTGGTGGTCAAGAATAAGAAGTTAAAGGCTGAGGCGCGCAAGCTAAAAGTTAATAAAAAAGTATCTCCCAGCACATTGGTACGTAGAGTGAAACATAGGACGACAAAAGGTGATAGAGCTCAGAAGGAAATATCACCGGAGATGGATAAGGTAGACACAACTGAGATTATTGAGGGGTATGATGAAGGATACCCGCTCCATCACAAACAAAACCGTGGCACCTTTAAGTTAAAGAAAATTTGTTGGCTGTGACAAGGACCAGAGATGCAGTATTGAAAACCATTAAAGATCGTTGGGAAGCGGGAGATGAAGGGTAAGATAAAGCTACAAACAATGGTTGAATTAGCAATATTGAATCTGAATTTGCTTCTTCTCTTTTTTTTTTCAGGATGTCTTTTTGGAGGAATGTGAAGTTGTGTGACGTTACTATCAACAATATCCTTGATATTTTAGAAGGCAATAGGATTTTAGACACTGTAAGTTTTAAAAATAGAATGTAATTTTATCTTCTGATTTGCACAATGACACAACTATTGTTGTTGTGCTTTATAGGTGATTGATGGTTGGGCTCAATTAATGCATAAAAAATATGAATGTGCTAGATACAAAAATTTTCCCTACGTATTTTTTCATGCTACTTGGTAAGAGTTGGACAATTCTATTGCATATCATTTACTAAAACAAGTGAATTACTTTATGTTTTGTAAGTAGTCGATTTAATAGTATTTATTTTAAAATATGCAGGAACTTATTAAGCGTAATCAAAACAGTAGAAGCAAAATAATGGATAGCTATGTTGATGCACATATAGATGAAGCAATAAAAAAAATGCCTTGGTGTTCCCTCTTTTAAGCACAGCTGACCACTGGACAATCATTAATCTTGACTTGAGCAAATGCGTTTGGCAGTTTTTCAATTCAATGAAACCGAGAAGACAAAATTCAGATAATAACTTGAAGAACTCCGGGATTCTGGTTAGAATAACATTTTATTAGAAAATCGTACAAGTTGACAGATAGCAGCAGCAAATAATCTTCCGGTCTTCTGCTGTATTCCCATGTCCAATCTCGACGTCGTGTGGGCGATGATCTTCGAGATCTTCTCAATATGTTGTTCTGTCTACCCTCTTCACGTGTTAGGAGTGTCTCTCTAGGGTTAGAATAGCTAAGATGACTTACATATGAGCTACAGCAGAGACCAGGAGGAGAAATTAGAGTTGGTCCTCCACTGGGCTTAAGTATTAAAGCTTAGCCCAAAGCTTATACTTAAGTCCAATAATAATAATATACCACTAAAATATTATTACTACACTACCGTTCTAATTCCATAATTACGTTATGGGCTTCTTATTATGAGCTCGACAGTCTTCCCATGTTTAAGATATACAATGCCCATTAATTAATTAAGTTACTGACAACTCTATTAATTAATATCTCATCCGAGAGTAGTACCAATCAACCTCATTATCATGCCGGAATAAATCCACCTGCAGGGTTTACATGATAATCCTTATGAGCTCCTCAAGGGGACATCATCAACCTATGTCGGACACGAAATTCCTTCTACAATCAACAGCACACCATAGAGACAGCACTATTTCCCAACTCACAGAGTTTGTTGATTTAATACATGTAAATCTCACCCATTGATGAATCGAAAAAATACATACTGCCATATGTGTCGAGGTTATTGTATAGGGATTAAGAGCACGGACATCCATAATAACTGATATCAAGTTCTCCTATATAGTCAGTATAAGTCGAACGATCTCAAGCGGCTCTGCTCAATACACACAAAGTGCATTAATGTGATTCTATAGCCAAGATGAGCTAATACCAAACCACACTACAACTATCCCAATAGAGAGTCCCCGTCTATCTCGATTGTGAGTATCTGTTTATACTTTATAAGGAAATCGATAATATGATCTTCCGCGTGTTGTCCACAACATATTATCTACAGTATAAAGTAAGTGGACTATTGCATCGTGCATATAAATAAATTATAAGACACAATCATTTGATCATATGATTCTCATTTCAAATAAATTGTTATAACATTGTTCATACATAAAGCTAGACTTTTAGTATACAATCCAACAATCTCCCACTTATACTAAAAGACTATGATGTCATATCTTCTGCCATACATCTGATTCCCACTCCCACTACATGACCATCAAAAGCTCTCGCCTTAAGGCCCTTGTAAATGGATTTACTAGGTCATCATCCGATGCAATCTTGGCGACAACAACCTTCCCCTCATCATACGATTTCTCATAACAGGTGCTACTTGCGCTCCATGTATTTAATTGCCTTATGGGCTCGTGATTCCTTCAAGTTTGCAACTGCACTATTATTATCACAATAAATTGTGATAACCTTGGGCAAACTTAGAAACACTTCAAAGTTCATCTTGATGTTTCTAGAGTCATACAGATACTTTGGCTGCCTCAGAGGCTCCAATTTATTATCTTCCCATGATGGAGTCCGGAGTCCGAAATATATTTCTATATAACACTCCTCCATATTATGTCTCAACTTCCTAAAAATTAAACACATAACTTTTGTGGTGGATTTACTGTCGTCCTTATCTGATTTGAAAAATCTGAATCTATGTAACCCATAAGAAGCAGTGAATCTATTCGGTAAGTCCACATATAATTTTTGGTCCTTTTCAGGTACATAAGTATATGTCTTACCACAGTTCATCATTCTTATTTCGGGTTACCTTGATACCCACTGTCCATGCATTTAGCAAAACAAATATCCTATCTCGTGCATAGCGATCATTAGATTAAGCTTCCTTATTCGCCGAAGCATAATGAACCGCATTCATCACCTTTATCTTCTTTTGTGTCATAAGACATATTTCCTTAGATAAAGTCACATGCTAAAACAAGTAATGGTCGTATCAATTCATGAAGCTTGAGACAAGCATAACATCCTTTCTTGTGATCTGTATTATCATGATCAAAAAGATATATTTTGCTTTTCTTAAGTCCTTCATTTCATACTGTTTTATCAACCATACCCATACGCCCGATAATACTCTTTCATTGTCTCATATGAGCAATATATCATCCACGTACAATATAAGAAATACCACCACGTTTCTGTCACTCTTTTCAATACACAAGACACATCCGCGCATTGAATAAATCCATATGCCTGGATTTTCTCATCAAAACGGATGTTTCATGATCTTGAAGCTTGCTTTAGTCCATTGATGGACACCTTAAGCTTACAATCAAAATGCTCTTAGCCCTTTGCAATGAATCACTCTGGTTGCTTCACATAGACGTTTCCCTCATGACTTCCATTCAGGAAAGCTGTCTTGACATCTATTTGTTATTCCTCATAATCAATATGAATAGCAATAAATAAAAGTATCCGGATCGACATAAGCATAGCTACCGGCAAATAGATTTTCTCAAAATCGAACCATTTGTTTCTGAGTATACCTTTTTCGCAACAAGCTTTACTTCCAAGGTTCTCACCTTACCGTATGATCCTCTTTTATTTTGTATGACCACTTCCAATGACTTTTACACCAGTTAGAGGTTATATAGGCTCCCAGATTTAATTTAGAATCCATAGATCCCATTTTATAATTCATTGCAACTTACTAAGATTCTGTATTTCAATCTTGTAGTGCTTCGTCGTATCCGTGGGTCAATTCCATGTTTACTAGCGACCAAGTCTCACGACTCTCCCAAGACATAAATGTATCCGGTTGTAGAACAACTCTCCCACTATGACAAGGCACTACAGACAATTGTGTATTAGATGTGACACGCGATGCAGTTTACCTTGTGGTATATCCTCTTATACACTTGGTACTATACTTTGTGTTTTCCCTCTCACTTCCTTTAGAACAACTTATACATGGGTTTGTGATTTATTACATAGTCCTTTTCCTAAAAATTTAGTGTTTGTGTTAACAATCACCCTTCGATCTTTTGGACTAAATAAATCATCACCATCCATTTTTCTAGGATATCCCACAAACAGACAAACGTTATACGACATGCTGTTTCTAGGGCATACCCATAAACTAAATTTAATTATTCCAAATAGCTCATCATCTATCTAACCTTTTTCATAATAGTCTTATTCCTTCTTTCCGCCACACCATTCAGCTGGGGTATGCTCGGTGTAGACTACTTGAGATTTTAATCTCATCATCTGATAAATAGCTCCTAAACTATCCCAAGAGGTACTCGCCACCATGATTAAGTCGTAATGTCCACCTCTCGTCAGGATAGTCTTAGGACCGCTTAAATCAGTATGAACTATTTCCAACATATCTTTGCATGGCTCTATACCCCTTTTGCCTTGAAAGGATTTTAATCATTTTACTTCCAAGCAAGACTCGCAAATCAGATAGTTTACACTTCAGATAAACCCAATGGTCCATCGGCTATCAACCTTTGAATCCTACTCAAGTAAAATTGATCTAGTCTTAGATGCCAAAAGTATGTTTAGTTCATCTCCGAAGGTTCCTTTCTCTTACTAAGATTATAAGATGCGTTATTAATTACTATTTGTTGCATCCGAGGGATAAAAAAAGATTTAAGAGTGCACAAATTGTCACCAACATACCATAACAGATTATAGTTTCATCCTTCATTACTATGACCATGCCATTTAAAAAAAATGGAGTATCCATCCGTAAATGCATAGAAAACGAAAAGAAATTCTTTCTATGAAAACGTGCGTAAAGATAATTTCTCAAAATCAAACGTATATTCATATCGTAAGATAAATAAACAACTCCCACTGCAACAACCACTACTAATTTCGTAGTATTACCCATGTCAATAACAATCTCATCATCACTTAGTTGCAGACTTTTAGTGATTCCGGTATCTACACACAACGTGTCAGTAGATGCCATCACTAATCATGCTTCAACGACTAGTGAATGAGTTACTAGCCTTATTCATACCTTGATGAAAATGGATTTCCTTTGCCACATGTTTTGTCAGAAGTTCCCTATCATATACAATCTCTTATATTTCAGACAGAACTTACTCAAAACACCTAGGCAAACTATGAAAAATAAATTGATCTAGGTTTTCCTTTCAAATTCTACTCCAAGTATTTCCAATTCATTCATCAAATTAACCATGACCTCTTTCCTTTCTAACTTACTCAAGCATCCGAAGAGTTACATGAGGCCATCATATTTCTATGAATCTCCCACCTCTCCACTAGAGACTTTAATAGGCATCATGGGACATCCTTAGTAAGAACACATATGTTTTCCTAAGCAGTAAAAATCGAAACCAAGATTCTTTTCTAATCATCTAATTTTGGACATGTAAATATGTTTCTTATAGTAAACAATAAGTGAGATAAAATCATTTGAAAATTCAGAGAATCATAAATAAATACACCGATCAAATCTTTGAATTTATCCATTTATATTGATTCCCTCAAAACAATATAAAAATAAAATTCACTGACATCTCAAGCACTGTGAGTCTACATGCCACGATAGTGTGGACGTATACAAACCCGAACATTTACAAGATAAGGTTTTACCTATTAATTTCATTTGTCAACCTAAACTCATGACAAAATAATTAATATTCGGTTCCTCTTTTGCCACGCAAATAAAAGCAGTGACTCAGATGGGGAGGATACTTATTATTTGCATCTAAGTATACACCATTATTTGACCCCAAGTCCACGGCCCAAGCTTATGTGCCTTATAGATAGAGAAGTACACACGCGCTCGGATAACTTTCTACAGTCATCAATTATAAATTTGTTCTAGTGAACCGCATATAAACTCATCCGATGGGGAGGATGGTTTATGCCAACACGCAAGTTCATGTGCATCACATTACAAACAATAATTATTTAATGAAGTCTGTGCCAGTGATCCGTGAATAAACTCATCCGATGGGAAGGAAGGTCTATGCCAGCACGCAAGTTTACTCACATCACTTACAAACCAATAATGGAGGCTGCGGGAATTATTTACTAATTCCCTCTCCCACTTAGTTAATTAACACCGAGGGTTTTTAAAATGCATATAATATTCAAAATAAAATACGCAACTTAGCATGCTCCTGTTACGACACATACGGCGCTAAATCACAGAAAATCATGCATAGCATATATAACAATAATCAATTATTTAAATCAATTAAGAAAATTTATATATCAGAGAATTCGATTGTTCGCCACCAAGCACAAATACGAGCAACGACCTCCAGATTAGCAAAATTTCGAAAATCTCCAGATTATCAAAATTTTGAAAATATCGATATCGACCATCGATATCGTCGAGATTATCGAAATCATCGATATCGACCAGATTATCAAAATTTTGAGAAAATTCCATATTATCAAAATTTCAAAACTATCGATATCGACCGTCGATATCGTCCAGATTATCGAAATCATCGATATCGACCAGATTATCAAATTTTCAAAAATTTCCATATTAACAAAATTTTGAAATTTCCATATTATCAAATTTTCAAAAACTTCCAAATTATCAAATTTTCGAAAAAACTCCAGATTATCAAAATTTTGAAAATATCCAAATTATCAAATTTTCGAAATTTCCAGATTATCAAATTTTTAAAATTTCTAGATTATCAAATTTTCAAAAATTTCCAGATTATCAAGTTTTCTAAATTTCCAGATTATCAAATTTTCAAAATTTCCAGATTATCAAATTTTTAAAAATTTCCAGATTATTAAAATTTTGAAAATATACAGATTATCAAATTTTCAAAAATTTCCAGATTATCAAATTTTTGAAAATTTTCAAATTATCAAAATTTTAAAATTTTCAGATTATCAAATTTTTGAAAATAACCAGATTATCAAATTTTTAAAAATTTCCAGATTATCAAATTTTCGAAATTTCCAGATTATCAAATTTTCGAAAATTTTCATATTATCAAATTTTCGAAATTTCCAGATTATCAAATTTTTGAAAAGTGCCGTTAAATGTATAGAGTATGCAACAAGAAACAATAATTTCTAAACCCTAGTCAACGTTTGACACATCTATATGGTATCTGAATAAGGTATACTAGCATAACATGAATACTTTTAAACCCTTTCACCTTTTGACATAAGCCCTAGTCTAACGTTTCACGCTTCACCACGAAATCGAAGCTCTAATACCAATTATTGGTGTTCGATCATTTGGTTAATGTGAACTATTAGGGTTCCATATGTTTCTAATTCAGCGGAAACAAGAAATCAAAGAAACGTATTACCTTTCACCAGGGTATGTTGAAAAAAATGGATTCTCGCTGGTAGTCTGCGCTGCCTCACTGTTTTGGGCATAACTCTCTCGTCTGATCTCCGATTTGAGTGATCTATGTGCCAAAACGATCCTCTCTTCAGTGGCTTTCTGTCAGTATACCACGCGTTGAATTATAACTTCTGTACAATTTTATAAAAAAATGTGCAATTTGATGGACAGCAGCAGCAAATAACCTTCTGGTCTTTTGCTGTATTCCCATGTCCAATCTCGACGTCCTATGGGCGACGATCTTCGAGATCTTCTCAATCTGCTATTCCGTCTACCCTCTTCACATGTTAGGCGTGTCTCTCTAGGTTAGAACAGCTGAGATGACTTATATATGGGCTACAACAGGGACCAGGAGGAGAAATTAGAGTTTGGCCTCCACTGGGCTTAAGTATCCAAGCTTAGCCCAAAGCTTATACTTATGTCCAATAATAATAATAATATATACCACTAAAATATTATTACTGCACTCCCGTTCTAATTCCATAATTACGTTATGGACTCCTTCTTATTATGAGCTCGACAGTCTCCCCGTGTTTAAGATATACATTGCCAATTAATTAATTAAGTTACTGACAACTTCATTAATTAATATATCATCCGAGAGTAGTATCACTCAACCTCATTATCATGCCGGAATAAATCCACCTGCAGGGTTTACATGATAATCCTTATGAGCTCCTCAAGGGGACATCATCAACCTATGTCGGACACGAAATTCCTTCTACAATCAACAGCACACCATAGAGACAGCACTATTTCCCAACTCACAGAGTTTGTTGATTTAATACATGTAAATCTCACCCATTGATGAATCGAAAAAATACATACTGCCATATGTGTCGAGGTTATTGTATAGGGATTAAGAGCACGGACATCCATAATAACTGATATCAAGTTCTCCTATATAGTCAGTATAAGTCGAACGATCTCAAGCGGCCCTGCTCAATACACACAAAGTGCATTAATGTGATTCTATAGCCAAGATGAGCTAATACCAAACCAAACCACACTACAACTATCCCAATAGAGAGTCCCCGTCTATCTCGATTGTGAGTATCTGTTTATACTTTATAAGGAAATCGATAATATGATCTTCCGCGTGTTGTCCACAACATATTATCTACAGTATAAAGTAAGTGGACTATTGCATCGTGCATATAAATAAATTATAATCATATGATTCTCATTTCAAATAAATTGTTATAACATTGTTCATACATAAAGCTAGACTTTTAGTATACAATCCAACAATCTCCCACTTATACTAAAAGACTATGATGTCATATCTTCTGCCATACATCTGATTCCCACTCCCACTACATGACCATCAAAAGCTCTCGCCTTAAGGCCCTTGTAAATGGATTTACTAGGTCATCATCCGATGCAATCTTGGCGACAACAACCTTCCCCTCATCATACGATTTCTCGTAACAGGTGCTACTTGCGCTCCATGTATTTAATTGCCTTATGGGCTCGTGATTCCTTCAAGTTTGCAACTGCACTATTATTATCACAATAAATTGTGATAACCTTGGGCAAACTTAGAAACACTTCAAAGTTCATCTTGATGTTTCTAGAGTCATACAGATACTTTGACTGCCTCAGAGGCTCCAATTTATTATCTTTCCATGATGGAGTCCGGAGTCTGAAATATATTTCTATATAACACTCCTCCATATTATGTCTCAACTTCCTAAAAATTAAACACATAACTTTTGTGGTGGATTTACTGTCGTCCCTATCTGATTTGAAAAATCTGAATCTATGTAACCCATAAGAAGCAGTGAATCTATTCGGTAAGTCCACATATAATTTTTGGTCCTTTTCAGGTACATAAGTATATGTCTTACCACAGTTCATTATTCTTATTTCAGGTTACCTTGATACCCACTGTCCATGCATTTAGCAAAACAAATATCTTATCTCGTGCATAGCGATCATTAGATTAAGCTTCCTTATTCGCCGAAGCATAATGAACCGCATTCATCACCTTTATCTTCTTTTGTGTCATAAGACATATTTCCTTAGATAAAGTCACATGCTAAAATAAGTAATGATCGTATCAATTCATGAAGCTTGAGACAAGCATAACATCCTTTCTTGTGATCTGTATTATCATGATCAAAAAGATATATTTTGTTTTTCTTAAGTCCTTCATTTCATACTGCTTTATCAACCATACCCATACGCCCGATAATACTCTTTCATTGTCTCATATGAGCAATATATCATCCACGTACAATATAAGAAATACCACCACGTTTCTGTCACTCTTTTCAATACACAAGACACATCCGCGCATTGAATAAATCCGCGCAAGCGAAGACACCTCTTCATTAAATCTGCAGCGAACACAGTTGTAGTGAAGGATTGCATTCAACAATCACTCGGCTTTTTGAATTTTGGGGTGATAGTATGCATGCTTATTGAAAGCTTTATGAAAGGTAAAAATGTAGAAATGAGGATACTTTCTGAATCGGATGCTGTGGAATATCGAGCAAAGATGGTTAATTACTATGTTGAACCAGTAGAAAATAGGGTCTTTTAGTTTTCTTGTAAACGTCTATGACAAGTTTTTTGGCACACACTTTCTTATGTTAATTTTATTGTAAAATTACTTTATGTTGTTATGCTGGATTCTAGTTATGCAAACTAGGTTACCTGCTCCTATTTGTTGTGTTGGTAGATATGAAATTTTAGTGTTTTTATGTTGGCAGATGATTGGTGAATGAATTGTAGTGATTTTTTTTGTGTTGGCAGGTGTGAAATTTTAGTGTTTTTGTGTTGGCAGATGATTGATGAATGAATTGTAGTGAAAGTTTTTGGGTTTATTTATTTGAATTTTCATCAAATCTTCAGGGTTTATTTTCTAATAGATGAACCTTAGATCCATATATTGGATTTTGAAATTAAACACAATTAAGCCCATTTGAAATCCCTTATCAAATGTAATTCTTTCATCAAAGGTCAAATCCTTTCATCCAAATGTAATCATACAGATTGATACTTGAAGATGCATAAACCAGTTAATAATTTAAATATGAAGAGATTTGATAAAATTTCCATGGGAGAAATAGAAGAATCTAAATACAAACTCATCTAGTTGCATATTTATTAACTCTTGAAGTGCGGTTGATCCATTTGGGAAAAAAGTAGGCTAAATGCAAGAAAATGAAGTTAACTGATCTCACACATTTACTCAAAACGTGAGGATCATATAAATACTAAAGTAAAATACTCACTAAAAAATTAAAAGCTACATGCATTATCTATAACATCAGTTGAGTCCTCAAATAAATTTCACAACAATATCATTTTCAACCAAGATTTTGACCATTTCAACTAATATTTTTTCAGATCAAGTTACTGCTCAACAAATACACATTAAACCCTTTAAAAGAAGCACAAATATTATTGAATAAAAAGAGATTAGAATGCAAATGTTCAGAGAATGCATCAATTAAAAAAGGCATCATGAAACTGAGTAGCAACTTAAGAACATAGCATATTTTAGTGTTCACTATACTCGATAAAGTGCAAGCTATATAAGGTTGTAATCCTTGATTACATCAACTGATACACTTGATGGAATGAACTTAGTAACATCAACCCACTTTTTGGAGAAAACATTTGCACATTTTTCCTGTATAAAAAGCAAACATCAATAAATGAATATTGAATTTTTTTTTCCTAAACACCAAATAAGAAGAGAAAACATGGGAGAAAGGATATGGTGTCAGCGATAGTAGGTGTTCGACCAACTGATGCTCTCCAAAAAAGCATTGCAGCAGCAATTATATAATGAACAATGATAATCAAGAAAGGGGCATGATGAAAGGCACCCCCTAGAGTTTTGTGGCATTTATAGTATTTCGAATTTTCCAACATTAAGTAAGAATGACTGACATTTGAATCTAGAAAGGAAGCTGGTATAAAGTCACTAAAAAGATTGCACATTGGGAAAGAAGCCTATTTTTTTCCTTTTTTAAGCAGCTTGATGAATTTTGTACAGATTGGCCCTAGTGATTGGAATATTGTTCAGGCACCTAGTCTTATCAATCATCTAGCTGTTTCAATTGTAATTTTTCAGAAGTGCTTGTAATCTTTCATAACAAAATAAATTTTGTTATTGTTTCTGTAATCTTCCTCTTTGGTTTTCTCTTTTACTTAAGCATGAGAATCTGAACCTTTGGCTATTACATTTTTTAATTTAATTGCAAGTGAGAGTCTTAGTTCTGTACATTGAAATATGTAGAAACCTTATATTAAAGCCCAAGAAAATAATACAGGTTTACACATTAAAAGTGTAACTATTGCTTTGTTGTTTTATAATTATGCATCATCCTGCTTTTGATTCTCAACAACTGATAATGTAAAGATTGCACATTAGGAAAGAAGCCTCTTTTTTCCTTTTTTATATTTCTGTTCAACTCTTCAAAGCATCACAAAAGAGAAATACAATCAAAGGTTGATATGTCTAGGTGTATCCAACTAATCAATCACCAATGATGAACACAATGTGAATAAGGTTACAAACCTAATAGCTCTAAAACTAGAATAGAATTTCATAATCTTATGTAATAAATGCAAGAGGATAATTAAAAACAATAACAAATTTGGTTAATGGAAAGATAGGAATCACCAAAATAAAGCTAGCTCAATCCAACTACCCAATCACAGCATATAAGTGTTATCAACTACTTATCTTAAACGTATTATCAACTACCACATCACGGCATATAAGAGTTCTCCCGGTGCCACTATCCAAAAATTGTTAATTAACCACTATCCAAACTACTCATTATAGTGTTATCACCATTAGGCAGCCTTAAACTTGTTTTTGTACAACTTTCTGTCATTTTGGGGTTAAAGAATCGTATTTTAAACACCTAAATAAAGCTAGCTCAATACAAAATCAGACCCTTTCACAACATACACCTTCACAGGATACATATAACAATTCAAATCTCATATCAACAGCAAAACAAAAATATAATCTAAATTAATGAACAAAACACTATATCTTTAAGTCAAAAAGAAAATGAATACTCATACCTTGCTAGCAAAGCATCTTCAACTTGCTTTTCTCCTCTTACAAAACTCCCCATATGATGGAATTCTACTCTTCTTGGGATGACTAGGTGGTCGTTTCAATAATGATGGAAGAATGGGATTATCAATGATTGGTTCGACTTCAAGGCTATACGTTTCGGAAATTAGATGTATCTCGTGTATGTAAGACTCCCAATATTTTGTAATAAAAAAAATCACTGATGTAGTTAAAATAAGATCCATTGCTCGCACGAATCACAGCTACAGTATATGGACAAGGGAAACCAAAAATTTGCCATAGTTCACAGGAATATGTTCTACGTTTTAAGTCAACACGAACTGAAGGTTAAGATGCTACCTCGTAGTCCCCAGTAGTGCATATAAGAATATTCCATGAGCGACCAAAGTCTATCAAATCTTGCCATACTACCTCTTTTGTGGGGCACAATTCTCCAGTCCATTTTGAACTTTCGATCTTCCTTTCAACAAACCATGAATTGATACCTATGTCGTTGATCAAGTGAATTACATAAATAAGATACAAAGCATAACAAAAATACAAAGACAATGAAATAAGTGAACTTGCTTTATGGTACCTTTACGAATAGAGTCTAACATATGAGTTATTAGTAAGGCCCTAGCATTATTGATCCATGCATTGAATGATTCTATAGCATTAGAAGTCATTTCACCATATCTAGTAATTTAAGGAGAAAAGGCAACTGCCCACTTTTTATATGAAAAATTTGTCAGCCATTGTTCAGCTCTTTTCCCTCCTTCTTGTTTGAATTTTGCAAGATTCTCATCAAACAAACTCGTTGTCAGAGCATATGCACATGCCTTGAAAAGAACACCCATAATAGGTCTATCTGAGCTGTTCCATGACTTAGAAAATCACCCTTTCAAGTTTGTTAGCAGATGAAACAAAAAAAGAAGTGCAAGGGCTGATCAAAAACTAAAGAAAATGCAGACATTAAGCCTACATTACGATAAAAAATGTAGAAGATTGGTTCATCATGCATCACATTATCTCGTATTTTTCTCAAAAACTATTCCCAATTTTCTGTATTCTCTGCTGAGACAACTGCAATTGCTACTAGAAAAAGCCCTATATTTTTCAAATAAAAAAAAGACATGTAAGACAAACTGCAAATGTATATTGCATAAATATATGAAATTCTACTAGAATGAATAATGTTACCGTTGTCACCATCATTTGCAGTGGAAGCAAGTAGAGTTTCCTTAGATCGACCTTTCAAGAACATGCCATCAATAAAGAACATTGGCCGACAACACTTAAAGCCATCTATGCAAGCCTTGAAAACTATAAACAATTGTTCAAAATGATGAGATATAGGATTTTTCTGTAATGTAACAATTCTGCCAGGATTTGTGGCGAGCACAGCAGCACATTACTAGCGAAGCTCGTCGTAGGATTGATCATAAGAACCCCAAACTTGATCCTTTGCTTTTTCTGCAGTACGCCAAGCTTTTCAGTATGGAATTTTAATTCCTTAACTATGTAGAAAATCATGTTTCACATTGCTCCCTCCAATGTTTGGTTTCTCTCTAACGCTTTCTAACATCAGATTTCCAATAATTTTGGGGCACAAACGTTTGGTTATGTTATTTCCCAAATCCCCAGCACATCTATGCACCAAATTCACAGCATACACTTAAAATTGTGACGATAAGGAAATACGCTTTGCTTTGATGAACCACTCGCACCCATGCGTCGTTGATCTCTCACAAATTGCATGAACGTATTTTGCATCATTCCTCTTATATTGAAAGAAAAAGTCATTCCGTGTAGCATACTTTATAAGTTGATCCCTAAACTCTTTAGCTCCACCGTGAAACAGAGTACCTTTGCCATCTTTCATTAAATTAGCCCAAGGATCTGACAAAAACACTTTCTTATCAAGGGATGGAAAGATATCATAACATGACATATTTGAGATTTTACGCAACTCTTCAGACTGTCAACCTAACATATTGTGCTGCATCTCTTTGTCATGTTGAGATTTCAGACAGATTGTGGTATGATTCATAACACTACTAGCAATTTGGTCACTCAGTGCAATTTCTTTTGTAAAGTTTAAACCATTCACATATACCTTGCTTGAAACTTCATTCATGGATCTAATTTGGCAAAGAATAATTATATTATTCAGATATGCGTCCGAAACAACATTAGGCAATGATCCAACACAACATAGAAAATCGAAATCCACTCTTTGCAATTCATTCTACTTTTCACAAATTTAAGAATACACATCGAGCCAAGATGTACTGGGCAACAATACAATTAATTTATAGTGTTTGGCGTGTTCAACAGTAAGAATAATAGATTTATCCATATATGATGAATCTCCCTGTTCAATCAGCAAAAAAAATCCAAATAATTCACTTGAATTAAAGCAGGTTGCGTAATGAATAGGCAACCAACAAATTTTCATATTGATAACGTACGTATGAAAGCGATTTTTACAAATTGTGGTTGATTGCTTCCCGCGATCAAGAGTATGAAATCAGATTAAGCAAAGAGAATGACTCCAAGTTCGTAGAGCAGAGTGAATGAAATCGGATTCCTTCCCGCGATTCTGAAATTTGATTAAGAAGCTTAGAGAATGAACTCAGGTTCGTAGAGCAGAGAGGATAAATTCAGCGCATGTTTAAATGAAAAATTCAAATCTAATTTGTTTTACTAAGGGTCAATTTGGTCACTTTGATACCAATTTGTGTAGTGGGTGATAAATATTTTTTCCCCTTGTATGTAATAGTAATTAAGCTAAAAAAGAGGTATCTAATAGTAATAAACTATATATATATATATATATATATATATAATATATAATAATTTTAAAATAATAAATAAATAAGTAAATAATAGGTATAGGCATTTTTCCAAACCTAGTATGCAACTAGGCAGTAACTTGAAAAAAAATTTTTGACGAAATCTCACACGCACTTGCATTCACTCTAGGTGAAAATTTGCCTATATATAGCCCTTCGTTTGGGTAATTCTTCACCCCAACATTTTGGTAAAAATTCATACTCTTTTTTAGTATTTCTTTTAAATTAATATTATTATTATTGAGTTTTGTATTATAAAAATTATTATTATTATATCACAATATATTAGTACTATACATATACAAATATCATTTTATGATTTAAAAGAAAGGCCAAACCTCTGACCTGATCATAAAATGATAGTACAAATCTTTTTATTATTAGTATTACAACTATACTATTATTATTATTGTTGTTGTTGTTGTTATTATTATTGTTATTATTATTATTATTATCATCATCATCATCATCATCATCATCATCATTATTTTATGATTTAAAAGGAAGGTCAGACATCTGATATCATAAAATGATAATAGAAATTTATATTAATATTATTATTCTTATTACTATTGTAATATTTTTATCACAATATTATTATTAATATTGTTATCATTTTATGATATAAAAGGAAGGTCGAGCGGTGAAAGTTTTTTAATGAACCATTTGTGCTAGGTTAAGCGTTGGTGAACAGGACGTCGGATCACTCTTCCACTCAAGTTGTAACACAAAATTTTAAAAGAGTCAAAGGTGGGTAAATGGTTGAAATTGGTCCGATGTTACTGTTGGATTGCATATGAAGTATGCTTAATTCTTCTCTTATGATAGTGGAAGTATAGGTCATGAATTTTATGATTGCGGCTGACGAGTCATGATAATGGTAGTAGTAGACGGGCTATAAATAGAGCCGTCAAAATTGGTTGGGACCGCCGGGCCGAACCGCACCCGCCTATATAATTGGTGGGTTGGGCCGAATATTTGTAGCCCGTAATCCACCTAGGCCCGCACGGCCTAAACCCGCCAAATAGCGGGCTGAGGCGGGTTTGGCCCGTCCCGCCCCGTCTAAGCCCACCACATGTCAAACTCGAGAGAAATGCCTAAAGTTTATCTTTCGTGTATTATGCTTTACAAAAGTTTACTGCTTTAAATTTGTTCTTCTTTTAATTCTTGATTTAGATTGAAAATTTGAAAAAAAAAAGTTGATTATGTTTAGGTAATTATTTTGTTTTGGGGGTAATTAATATTTGTGTTTGTATTTATATTCTTGCAGATTAGAAGTAAAAAATTATGGAGTGCCGATTTCAATCAAAGTAATAATATATATGATATTAGAATATGAACTTACGTGATAAATATAAGTCGAGGAAAATTTCAAATGTTTGGAACTTTTTTGTGAAGAGAGGAGTTGTTGAGAATGCAGATTCTATAGGAATCATGTTTATGTTTTAATTGTCTTTTTGATATTGTAGTATTTTGTACTATTATTTTGGTATTTCATTTTAATAATATCATCCCTAATTAAAAAGAAAAAAGAAAAAATTGGTGGGTTGACCCGCCATAGCCCGCGATCCGCCTTTGGATGGGTTGGACCGAACATTTCTAGCCCGCAACCCGGCTAGGCCTGCC
This sequence comes from Pogostemon cablin, assembly GCA_023678885.1. Lineage (NCBI taxonomy): Eukaryota > Viridiplantae > Streptophyta > Magnoliopsida > Lamiales > Lamiaceae > Pogostemon > Pogostemon cablin. Next base: position 20,080,028 of record CM042994.1, on the reverse strand, counting down.
CCATCTAAGCCCGCCAAATGGCGGGTTGAGGGGGTTTTGGCCCGCCTCGCCCCGCTGGCCCGTTTTGATAGCTCTAGCTATGAAACATGGTAGTGACTAACTCTCGGGTTGTCATGAAAAAGAGTAATCATATCATTATGTATTTACTGATTAACATTCTGTCAAAATTACCCACTGGGATTTTAATCTCACATTTTTAAACAAAAAATTTTTAGGTCAATGATTGGGACATCTGGACTGCGACAAGCCGTGACATTCTCCGTGGTTCTCATAATAATTCTACATAAATATTTATAAAGATGCAATGATTATGAATTTACAAAGGGTTAATTGTAAATAAAACCACGATCTTACACCTATTGCAAGTTAATCCTTACTTTTAAGAAATTGCAAAAAAAAAACCACCACCTTTAAGTATGGTTGCAAAACGCACCCAAAAAACCCATACTTTTAGTCACAAATTGGGTATGCTTTGCAACAATATTTAAAGGTGGTGATTTTTTTTGCAATTTCTCAAAAGTGGGGATTAATTTACAGTAGGAGTAAAGTTCGTGGTTTTTTTTTTTTGCAATTAACCCATTTACAAATAAATGGTTTCTTAATGTAATTTTCAATATGAACTGGGTTGTAAATGTAATTTTCAATATATATATATATATGTATGTACGTACGTACGTATACATTAAATTTTATTATTAGCATTACATTATTAAGATATTATAAACTCATTTTCAAAAGTTATAAATCATATTTTCTTCTTTTAAAAATATCGTATCAAACTATTAAGTAAGTCTATAATAATATTTTCGATTTAATAGTAGTACTTCAATTTCAAATAAATAAATAAATAAAAATTTTGAGCCCAGGGTGCTACAGTTTTGGATCAGTTATTGTTTCCCATTTGACCCAATGTTATTTTTTGATGTTTATATCCCCTCCCCCCAAGAAGAATTGTCTTTGGATACTCTCAATCTCTCGAATGGTAGTTTTTGGAGAACGGTATATTGACGGTGGATATAGCGGTAAAGAGGTAACAACCGAATTCAGCAAGGTGAATCTTCCCGCCCTTGAGATTTTCAACTCACTCCATTTTGAAATTCTGTTTTTTATCTTCACTATGGCAGGTTCCCAATCAACTCTCCTATTGTAGGATTTCCCAATGTCAACCCCTAAATATTTAAGAGGAAACTTTCCAATGTCAAATTCCATAATTTCTGCCATATCTGTCAAACTGCCCTCTTCTACATTCAGCCCTAATAAATTGCGCTCCTTTTCATATATTAGAGATACTCTATTAATTCGTTCTTTGAGTATAGTTTCTCCACTTACATCTGGAACCAAATTAAGACTTGGTTAGGATGGATGGAGAACCCCAACTCAGTGGAAGACACTCTCAAGAGAATCTTCAAAACCACAAAAAAAGAAGAAAAAGGAAAGAAGACTTTTCTTAATTGCATGGTCAGTGTTCATTAATCAGGTATGGATTGAGAGGAACAAAATTCATGGAGAAGCATTGAGGAAGAATGCAGGAATAGTGGAAATGATCAAGTATACCATAGTGTACTTGTACATGAATATCATAGTGTACTTGTACATGAACTACAGTTAATCATAGAGATGTAAAGGACACATTGGTAGGCAATGAAGTTATTTTTCTTATACAACAACAATAACCTAAGCAATTGTAACCTATTGTTCTAAAATAATAATTTACCAATTTCAGAGATACTATATTAATTCAATATAAAATAATCATATAGTAATTGATAATAAAAAAAAGGTCACATGAAACATAATTTTCATTCAATATTAAGATTTCACACATTTTTTCCCTCTCTATTACTGTACATTAACCACCTTATGAAAAAAACACTGTCATACTAATAGGTTTAATTAAGCATTTCACCAACCAATCATTCCCAGTGTTTTGCGGAGATTTGTGGCTGCTCTTAAAATATACTAAAATAATCACAATTGCTCCAATAAAATAAAATTATTTTATAAATAAATTATCAAATTTGGCAGCTCATATTTTGGCTGCGTAACTCCAACTCTAGTGTGGTACCTCAATTTCACCCAAACTCTGACTCACACAATCATGCAATCATATACAGGGTAAGCAAGCAACTACCCCAGTTCATATTTCTTTTTTTCTTTTTTTTTAAATGTGAATTCTTTTTTTCTTTTTTTTAAATGTGAATATAAAAATTAAAAAAAAATGTTAGAGATAAATATCCGTTCAAATTAAATGCACATGTCACATTGCATTAAATAAAATTAATTTTATGTCATATAAGAGTAGGCGAGTAGGGAAGTAGCACGTCGTTTTCAGGTGGCGCCCACCAACCCCAAGTGCATGCATTTACTGACACAGGGCACACACGTAAACACACACGCAAATACACGCACTCCAGAGTGTACTCGTATCGTATACATTTCACACACACTGTAGGTGTATTTACGTACGTGTTGTTCTAGAAGAGTAGGGTAGGCCACATCAAGTAGCTGGTTTTATCCAACCACCGTTTGCCGTCCCTGACTGGCTTAGCTGTTCATCATTTTGGTATTTGCCGATTCTCTCTTTCTCTCTCTCATCAGGCCCCCACTCTCTCTCTCTCTCTCTCTCTAAGAATTGGCCATAGCAAAAGACAAAGGGCGAATACTTGCATATACTATATGTGTGTTCACAAAATCCTAGTCTTTTGTTCTTCTGCTCTTGTTAAAGCTGTTCCCCATAGAAATTCAACCCATTTTCAGTCTTTTCTTCGGGTTATCTCTCGTTGGTCGGTAGATAGATGCAATAAATGCGCACACACAGGATTATCTATACCTATATACTTGTGAACTTGTATATGTGAAGAGATTCAGATAGATACATATAGATAAACCCTTGTTGCTTTAATTAGAGGAAACGATGCCAGCTTGGTGGGGGAAAAAATCAGGGGGAAGCAAGAGTTCAGAAAAGAGTTCATCGGTGAAGAGCGATAGGAAGAGAGAGAAAGAAATTGACAGTAAAGTCAACAGCTTTGACGAAGTCCTGCTATCGAGAAATTCACCGAGAAGCAGCAGGGAATTTTATGCTGGAGCTAAGGAATTAGGGAGCGGAGATCCGTCTGGATTTTCAGGGTTTGATTCAGCTTCTTCTTTGGATAGAGCGCATCCTTTACCCAGACCTTCGGACCCGTACAGTGATCGTGGTCAGGGAGTCGGGATCGGATCCGGGTCGGGTTCTGTTTCGAGCGTGAGCTCGTCTGGATCTTGTGATGATCACGCTCATGTTGCTGTTGATCACGCTGCTGCTAGGTTGGTTTCATTTTTGGGGGTTTTCTGATTTGGGACTTTTTGGCGATTGAATGATGAAAATTTCTTTTTCTTTAATGGGTGACTTGTGTGATTGATTCTCAGATTTTTGTGATTTCTTATCTGATACATGGTTGGATTTGATTGATTACTTGGTTGATTCCTAAGGATTGGGCTCATATGTGTTATTATCAGATCTGTAACTGTTTTGACTTTTCTTTATTCCCTTCTTTGAACTCGAGCTGATCTCTTGTGGATTACATTTGATTTGTGGACATGGTTGTTCTTCTAAGTTCATCTACAAAGGATTTTCACTCCTATGACCTTGAACTTTTTACTTTTTTTTTTTTTGTCAAGACAACTAATTATTTGTTGTTTGTGCTTTTCTCTTGCACAGATTGCTAATGAAATTCAACTCCCTTCAATTCTGTCTCTAAATATGATCTAGCTAAAGTTTATGAGGTGAATTCGTGAATTAGATTCTTTTATATTAATGCTTTCAAAATTTGTTTCACAAACCTTGTTGGCCCTAATCTTGACCATTGAGGGCAGAGGAATAAGGAATTTACATATTAGGAGTGATTGGTTCGAAGTATTTTTTGTTTCTCTGGGTTAGATAAGAAAGAAAAGAATATATAAAAGTTGCTTGTATTGGTTTATGTTATGCTCAATTCCTGCAGCTATTGATGTCTAATTTAAATTCTGTGGCAGAGGACATGGGGAGAACCGAAGTCCTTTATTGCGCAGCCCAGGTCGAGGATCCCGGTGTACTACAACTCCTCTATCCCCTCTTCATGCGCGACTCAATGGAATGAATTTAGACTCTCCACCCGCGAAACATGAGGAGGGAAAGAGTGAGGGTCATAGGTTACCCCTCCCACCTAGTTCTCCGGTTAGCCCTTCTGCATTACCAACCCCAAGAAGTCCTGGTGTATCTGAAAGTTCAGGTAGCATTTCCTCGAAATGGAGGAAAGGAAGGCTTCTAGGACGAGGCACTTTTGGTCATGTTTATCTTGGATTTAACAGGTATGAGAATTTATGCAAGAATATTTGGAAACGAGATGCATGTTTCATCGTTTTCCTTGTTCAAAGAAAAAAACGTTTATTTTCACTCAAATCCCACTGTGCTACACTATTTGTCAATCTGTTAATTCTGTGAAAAAATTTAACTTCCTTTCATCTCCCTATGTCTATTCACATCTTGACATGTGATGTCTGAATGGCAGTGAGAATGGTCAAATGTGCGCAATAAAAGAAGTTAAAGTTGTTTCGGATGATCAATCATCGAAAGAAAGCCTCAAGCAACTGAATCAGGTTCTCAGCAGTAGTTACTGGATTGATAGATGAAAAAGAACATGCAGTTCACTTTTTATGCATTAACTTGGCTTTGTTTATTGACTTTTGACATTTTTTGTTATCTTTTCAGGAAATAGCGTTGCTAAGTCAGCTTTCGCATGCAAATATTGTTCAATACTATGGAAGTGATCTGGTAAGAGTTAGTTTTGTTTAACTTTTAGTTTGTATTACAGTACATCTCTGCTTGTGTATCTATGTCTGTAATTTAATCCACCAATTGTATCTTGACGCTTGCATCTCTTATTTAAATGGCTAATCATGTCCGTGAGGCAATTCTTTCATCTAACTTTTTCTCAATTCTTTCTCCAGAGTGAAGAGAGGCTATCAGTTTATTTGGAGTATGTTTCTGGAGGATCTATCCACAAATTACTTCAAGAGTATGGCCCCTTTGCAGAACCTGTTATTCAAAATTACACCCGTCAAATTCTCTCTGGCCTTGCATACTTGCACGGACGCAACACAGTGCACAGGTGCTGCTCGGTTCTCTCCTGGTGATCAAAACATTACATCTGTACGTGAGATCATGATCTTCTAATAATTTCATCACTTCTTTGCAGAGATATTAAAGGAGCCAACATTTTAGTCGACCCAAATGGTGAAATAAAACTCGCCGATTTTGGCATGGCCAAACATGTACGTCTCAGTTTCCTTGTTTTGCTAGTTATTATCAATCCTAGACATATCTTTCTAGGCCACTGAAACTTTGGAAAGTGGTTGTAATTTCTATAAAATGGCAGTACACGAAAAAACATAGTTTGCCAATGAGTTAATTCCAACTATCAGTGAGTTGAAAAACAGCCATCTGCATCCAAGTTCTGACATCTTGCACACAGCATTTACTTGCCTTGAGTTTGATAACTCTCTTTGGAGTGAAGTTTGCACCAAGCTTATGGCAAGTGTGCTTTCAATTCCCTTATGAGAGTGCTTTCAATTCCTTTATGAGTTGCATGAAATTTCTCCCAAAAGGATTTACTGTGCTTGACTTTTGTAAAACTATTGTAATTGTGATCAATTTTATTTTCTCAAAACCCACACTTAAGCAAAAATTTCGTGCTATCTGGCTACTGATCGTACAAGGGAAGTAATCTTATGTTCCTCAATCAAGTAATTTCCATTTCTATAGTATAGATAATATATGATGGAAAACTCAGGATAGGTAACAAGTACGCGTAATGTTGATATTCCTGGGTCAGCTGAGTAATTTATGATACCTTTCATTTCACAGTAATACCTCTCTCATGTAACGACTTATACTTTATAGATTGCTTCCTGCTCTTCAATGTTATCCTTCAAAGGAAGTCCGTATTGGATGGCGCCTGAGGTATGTTGTTATTACAACATGAAGAATGTATATGATTTATCTTCTCGGAATAATTTCTGATCCGCATGCTATTCTCCCTCAGGTTGTTATGAACACAAATGGATACAGTCTTCCTGTGGATATCTGGAGCTTAGGTTGCACAGTTCTTGAAATGGCATTGGCTAAGCCGCCCTGGAGCCAATATGAAGGGGTTAGACTTTTTAACTTGCATTCGATTCGTTGATTGTTGGTTATTATCATGAAGTGGCTCTGATATTAAAGTTTTGGGTTGGCTTTATTTTACAGGTTGCTGCTATATTTAAAATTGGGAATAGCAGAGATACTCCGGAAATTCCAGATCACCTATCCGCCCATGCGAAAAATTTTATAAGGCAATGTTTACAAAGGGAGCCATCTGCTAGGCCCACAGCATCCCAACTACTTAGTCACCCGTTTGTTAGAAATCAAACCACAGCAAGGGCAGCCAATGTCAATATAACAAGGGAAGCATTTCCTCGGGCCTTCGATGGAAGTCGTACTCCGGTAATTTTTTCATGAACTGCATGATCCCTTATAGCTTGATCTTCTCAAGAATTTTTGAATAATATAGTTTCCACTTTCCTGCATCCTTTGAGATATGTTCTTTCTTGTGTTTTAGAACATTCTTGATGAATGAAACAACCTGTTTTTACTGCATATCTATGTATTTCATTATAGTAGCTAGCTTAGCAGAAGCCTGTTTTTAACCATACATAATTTCAAAGTGTAATCATGATTCATGGCTCTATGCCAACCCAGATTTTTCGTGCGATCTGTCTAAATTTTGCATTGATAATCATGGCAGACTGCTGTGGAAATGCAATCGAGCAGAATGAGCAACGGTTCTTTTGACAGAGATGATGTTCTAAAGTTAACAGTGGTACCACGGAACTTGATAAATCCGAGGTACTACTGAACTGCTCAAATTTCATCCGTGCATTTATTAAGCTTATTGCTGACGTTGAGTTTTACTTTTGCTTCAATTTGTATCTGCAGGGATAACACAAGAACAATAACGTCATTGCCCGTATCTCCTTCCTCAAGCCCACTACGACACGATGGAGCAGCGTACAACAGCTTTTTTCTTTCGCCACCACACCCCTCTTACCCTTACATCGCGCAGAGCAATCAAAATTACAATCATCACTCAGTATTCCCAGCAAGGCCCGTCCCAAGAAGCTCTCTTGATCCGTGGTTCGAGATCCCACAATACAGAGCTCAACCAGCTTTCAGATCCCCAACAAGAAACATACTTTAGACAGGCAATTCTAAATCCTTACGAGGCTCGTAAGAATCAACTAGGGGAGTTAAAGATGCTCGGTTTCCTCAGCAGTATCTGGCGGGGGGCGGGAAGAGGATCGCGAGGATGTTGATGATGCGTGGTCTGAAACTGAATTGCATGTAAGAATTTCAATGAGTCGGAACCCTATTGTGTATGATGGCCGTGTAAATAGAGACGATCATGATCATACTCACACCCGAGAGCTTCTGATGTATACTATAGAGAATATTTGATCAAGAATTGTTGCCAAGAATTTTCTATTCTGCAATCCTGTGTCTCAACCCACGAAGAGTGTCTCATAGATATCTGCATTTATAATAAAAGGAAGTATGTATGAGGTGGTCAATTGCTGAAAAATGTGATTCAATCAAGGTTCTGTCAACCTCATTTCCCTCGTCTGTGTATTTATTACATGCGGATGGATATTCCTTAGATGAAACGTCAATTGGAATAGTATTAATACTGTTACAGAAAAAATACAAAACATGGATTAGGATTCCCAAGGATTCAGAAAAATATTGTCTTCCATTTCAAAGTTACTCCCTCCATTACACTTAAATGTTACCCTGTCGTTCTGCACTTCCATCATACTTAAATGTTGCACTCTCGTACTGCACTTAACTACAGAACTTAACTACACTGGTATACTACGCTGGTATTATATATACGTAATTCAAAAAAAAATATTTTTTGATCAATTTTATTGGGGAAATTTGTAAAAATACCACTATCAATAGTTTTTATTATTATTATTATTATTATTATTATTATTTGAGAAATGCCACCCACATTTTTTTTTTGAAATATGTCACTTTTGAATTATTTATTTATTTATTTATTTTATAGAAATACCCTTCTCTTTATTAAGATTAGAATGCCTACATATCTCTTTGCCAATTTTCTTGCGGGAGAAATAAACACATTCATGAAATTCTCTTCTCACCTTTCATCTTCATTAAGATTAGAATGCATGTATATCTCTGCCAATTTTCTTTGCGGGAGAAATAAACACATTCATGGAATTCTCTTCTCACCTTTCATCTTGATAGAAGAATCTACAACGGTACAACGCAACCCAACATGAATCTAGATTAATAAATTTTACAATTTGTTTTTCATGAACTAAATTTAAGATTTTGTGAAAATTAACATGCGAGTTATAAAATTTGTTGGGTTGATGTTATTTTGGTGTTTGATTAGATTAATAAGACTTTATACATCATTCTGACATGATTTCTCCACATTCATGGAATTCTCTTCTCACCTTTCATCTTGATAGAAGAATCTACAACGGTACAACGCAACCCAACATAAATCTAGATTAATAAAATTTACAATTTGTTTTTCATGAACTAAATTTAGGATTTTGTGAAAATTAACATGTGAGTTATAAAATTTGTTGGGTTGATGTTATTTTGGTGTTTGATTAGATTAATAAGACTTTATACATCACCTGACATGTTTAGAATATTGATTAACAAACATATTATGATTATTTTGGTAAAAATCTAAACTTGGAGGTATAGAAATCATGATTTACGCAAAGTTGCGTGCGAGCTTGCATGACAGGTTGCATGTAAGGTCGCATGCACCTTCAACAAGTAGTCACTTGCAAGTCGCATGAATGATTGCGTGAGTAGTCGCACAGATGGTTGCTTGTGGGTCGCATAGTTAGTCGCGTGCAAACTCGCGTGCATGGTCACTTGATTAGTCGCATGAGTAGTCGCAAGCGTGCATGGTCGCTTAGTTAGTCGCATGCATGGTCGCGTGAGTAGTTACGTGCACATGATTTGTCAAGCATATAAACAAATGAGGCTGCATTAAATAAAGTATATACAATTTTTAACCTTTTTTTAAATATTAAATATATTTTTCAAATTTCAGATAAGATTACTATTCTATACCTTTGGGATGGAAAATTGCTACGTAAATCTAGTCAATGGAAATATGATGGAGAGGAAACTAAGTCAAAAATTGTATGGGACGCTTTCGTCTATTTGTTTAGAGGTGAATGTTTAGGAAAAAAAGTATATTAAAGACGCTAAGAATGAATGGACTTTGGTACTCTATGAACAAACACCTAACCAATGTGGAGAAGATGTTTGCGGTCTTTTAGCTATCAAGTTCATTGAGTATCTTGCCACTGGCCACTTGGTAGATAAGATCGATCCTTCAAAATGTGTGGAGTGGAGAAAATGATTTTGTCGGAGATATTCTCAAATGAACTCGTAAACTGTAATTAGTAGAACTTCAACTATTTAGTTATAAGATGAACTTATAACAATGCAGTTTGCAAAACATGTTAGCTTAGCATTTTTGTTGAGTTGTGTTGTGTACTCAAATCATTGTAAATTTAGGAATTTTTGTTTGGACCATTGACTTTTATGTATTCGAAGTTCCTTTAATCATTGTTTTTCATATATAATTAGACGTGCTTTCAGATTGAGGATTGTAATATTTGTGTAGAATTTCTTGTACTAACTGCGCGATCTATTATGCGACTAAAGTGCATTTCATGCACACACGCGACCCTACATGCGAATGGTTGTGCGACTAACTAATAAAACATAAGTAATATTGTGAAGTACTAAACAAACATAATAAACTTTAAAGTCTCAAATTAAACTGTCAACACAAAGTAAACATATAAATTACATAAAAAAAATATAAACATACTAAGTTCATACAAAGTCTATGATGGTGGATGTAAAGGTTTGAGATTTTTGCATGTTTTTCGATTAAGCCCAGTTCGATGGAAACGCGAGCTAGATCTTTTCACCATCTCATCTCTTTGAGACAGTATTCGTTGTTTCCTCAGTTGAGCTATTGAGACACGCATTCAAAGTGGAAGCACAATAATGTCTTTAATTTGGTCGGGGATATCCCATTCTTTGTGCTCATCAATGGGCCCATCAAGATTGATCCTTTCATTTTGGTCACGATCTTCTTCTTCGGATTCAAAGTAATCATGCTCGCTTACAAAAGAACTGTTGGGTTCATCGAATTCAAACTGAATGCCACCACTAATATCATCATGATTATTCACATCTAGAATTGTATTTCTTGATGAATTAATCAAAATTTGATTAGGAGAAACCATTGAAGTTATATTTCCATAATAATTTCCAAACGCAAGGGCAATGACAATGAATCTTTCTTATTCATCATCAACAACAATTGCATGTCATATAACTCATTCACCGGACAATTGTAGCCTTCATTTTGCCAAACCCATACATATCCATGAAAAAACTCAACCAAGTACCAATAACCTTTCATTGTCTATTTTATTACTCCTCTTTCCTCTCGTCTTAATTACTCACTCGGTCAATAAAATCATTTACCCTTTCTTCATTTGTTTATCCAACAAAATCCTACACCTTATAAAAGGAAACAATAATTTATCCAATAACATCACAAATTACTTTAATTTCAAATTTTCACTCCTTCAATTAAAAATTATATAAGTAGAAAAAGATTAAAAAATAAATTTTAGAGTTAAGTTAAATAAACATTCTTTTATAATAAAATATTTATTAATATAATATTTAGGTGAAGCTTTAAATAAAATAAATATTACTTCACGTAAGGTGAGATCTTTTACCTATGACTGATATAGATTTTGTCACGTATACAAAGGGCAAGTGTACTCTTGTCGCGTGTAGCCACAAATGATCAAGTTTTATATCAATCCATGGGAGAAACGAGCTATAGTCTAAGCGTTCTCGCGTGTATCGTAATTTTATAGAGAAAATTCATAATTGGATTTTGGTTGAACAAGTAATTAAAATTTTAAACAAGCAAACCAACAAATAAGAAAGTAATTATAGATAAACTAAACATGATTAATGAACCAAGTTGAGTAAAAGTGAGATTAACAACATTAGGGATATGAAAATTTTAGAATAAATGCATCAAACTTATATGTTTAGTGGGCTAAAGATTAAGGGCAATCATTAACTTCATCTAAACTCTCTATCAAGATGAAGAGAATCTAGATCCTTACAAGGATCCCTAAATGGCTCCTAGGAATGAGTCTTAATCAAAGCTAGAAAATCAACAAACCTATTCAACTCATAAATTAAAATGCATAAATCCTAAAATTATCCAAAATCATTCATGTTGCTTATCTTTCAAAGGAGATTAGCCTACCATAATCTTAAAGAAAACAACTAGATCAATTTTATCTTTAAAATTCATGGCAAAACTGTTGGCGTTCGATCGTTTGGTTAACGTGAATCGTTAGGGTTTTATACATTTCTAATTCAGCGAAAGCAAGAAAACAAAGAAACGTATTACCTTTCACCAGGGTATGTTGAAGAAAATGGATTCTCGCCGGCAGCCTGCACAGCCTCACCGTTTTGGGCATAACTCTCTCATTCGATCTCGAAATTGAGTGATCTATGCGCCAAAACGATTCTCTCTTCCATGGCTTTCCGTCAGTATATCACATGTCAAATTTTGAGGTCTGTACCATTTTATAAAAATCATGTAAATTGATGGATAGCAGCAGCAAACAACCTTCCGGTCTTCTGCTGTATTCCCAAGTCCAATCTCGACGTCGTGTGGGCGACGATCTTTGAGATCTTATCAATCTGCTATTCCGTCTACCCTCTTCACGTGTTAGGCGTGTCTCATCTAGGGTTAGAACAGTTGAGATGACTTATATATGGGCTACAGCAGAGACCAGGAGGAGAAATTAGAGTTGGGCCTCCATTGGGCTTAAGTATCCAAGCTTAGCCCAAAGCTTATACTTAAGTCTAATAATAATAATATCTATCACTAAAATATTATTACTGCACTACCGTTCTAATCCCATAATTACGTTATGGGCTCCTTATTATTATGAACTCGACAGTCTCCCCATGTTTAAGATATACAATGCCCATTAATTAATTAAGTTACTGAAAACTCCATTAATTAATATCTCATCCGAGAGTAGTATCACTCAACCTCATTATCATGCCGGAATAAATCCACCTGCAGGGTTTACATGATAATTTTTATGAGTTCCTCAAGGGGAAATCATCAACCTATGTCGGACACGGATTCCTTCTACAATCAACAGCACACCATAGAGACAGCACTATTTCCCAACTCACCGAGTTTGCTGATTTAATTACATGTAAATCTTACCCATTGATGAATCAAAAAAATACATATTGTCTTACGTGTTGAGATTATTGTATAGGGATTAAGAGCACGAACATCCATAATAACAGAAATCAAGTTCTCCTATAAGTCAGTATAAGTCGAACGATCTCAAACGGTCCTACTCAATACACACAAAGTGCACTAATGTGATTCTATAGTCAAGACAAACTAATACCAAATCACACTATAACCATTCTGATAGAGAGTCCTCGTCTATCTCGGTTGTGAGCATCTGTTTATACTTCATAAGAAAACCGATAATATGATCTTCCGTGTGTTGTCGCACAACATATTATCTACAGTATAAAGTAAGTGGACTATTGTATCATACATATAAATAAATTATAAGACGCAATCATTTGATCATATGATTCTCATTTCAAATAAATTATTATAACGTTGTTTATACTAAAGCTAGACTTTTAGTATACAATCCAACACTATAAAGTTGATTGCAAAAATTGAATTAAAACTCCCTTAAACTTCTTCAATGGAGATCCTCTTCAACTCTTAGCAATACCCACTCTCCAATGCTCTTCTTGCTCCCTTGGATGGTGAATTAAAATTAAGGGTAGATGTATAGATGGAAGATGGATAAAGATGAAGGTGTAATTTCTCTCAAGTGGTGAGTGATGTGTGTTACCAACCAAGGCCTTTATGATTTTGGCTGCAAGGTTGAAATTGGGGGTATTTATAACCCCTTGAAAAACCATGATATCGCATTAGACAGCTAGAAATTTAACACGGAAATTCAACTGAAATTTCGTGCTTCGGTCGAGTTTCTCTGCTTTTCATGTTTCTTCGAACTGAATCGCGATTTCTTCCTCCAATCTGCACAAAAATTCGACCGAGTTTTAGTCTTCAGTCGAATTTTTCTATTTTCTCACTGAATTTTTTACTGATCCTATAAGAGGAATTCGACTGAATTTCTCTGCCCCTATTCAAAAATTTTCTATCAAGTTTTTGTGAAAAAATCAATTTTCACCATGTGAGAGAAATTCGACCGAGTTTTCTTGACTCTCTTTGGAATTTTACTTCATCTCCACATTTTGCTCGATTCTTTATCCAAAACACCTATTTATCAACAATGTAAGCTCAAGTTACTACATTTCATCAAATCCATGAAACTCATAGGAATAACGACATGAAACACACAAAACGAGCACAAAAATAACACAAAAACACTATAAAATCTAAGTGAATTAGACGGCAATCAATGACCTGCTGCAACCTACTTAAAAAATGGGTCATGTGACCATAGGGACAGCTAAGAATTAGCCCTAAATTAAGAGAACCTAGCCTTCCTTCACCACAAAGTTGTAACAAGTACACACAAACCTCAATGGGGATTTCACCACAAAGTTGTAGAAGAGAACCTAGCCTTCCTTCACAGTGTCTTTCTAGTAAACAACATTAATAACTAATAAGTAGAGGAAATTGCAGGTATTTCTACAATAATAGGTAAGTATTCTGGTAATGAAAACGAAGAGATATAACCCAGTAAAACAAGGAATACACAATATAATGTAGGTTTATGTCATATAACATAGTAAAATTTACACTTTATTTCAAAGTTAGCCACAACTAGTAAGGCTGAATGAAATTTTAAAAATAGGTTTAATCGATATGGTAAAAGGTGTAGAATCATACCAAATTACAGGGGTCAATTCGGAAGTATAATTCACCTAGACGAAATCTTTGTCTATGATTTAGCTCACCAAAAATTAGGATGGATAAGTTCCCCATATTAGGTCTCTACATTGTGATAACATCTATTTAAGAAAGATGATCATATGGTCATATGGCTGCAACCTTACATGCACATAGTGACTTTTGAGAATGTTAGAAAGATTTGGGCAGATATATGATTAAGACCAAAAATATCCAAGATAACTAAAAGTAAGCATACAATCATACATGTAAAGAAATTGCAAGCCAAAATATAATCATAAGAATAGATATAGAATCCTTCATGAAGTTGAAAAAAATAATTATATAAGATGTTTATTTAACCCAGATAAACACAACAATAACATTAAGTTGTGGAAACATTACAACTTATAAATGGTGGCTCTAATTACGACATAAAAATACACATGTGTGCATTTCAAATGGTAAATTTAATTAAAAAATAAATAAAAAAATAATCCAACTGAAGCCCTAGAAATTGAGCTGTCTAAATTAAATTTTGCCACCACAATAAAACAAAATTCCTCAAGCTAATAGCTCAAAACTTCGTTACACCCACGATGAATACATTGCACTTAAAGACATGATAAAGTAAATTAAGTTAGGATAAACAACCTGAAATCAATTGCAGCCAAATACAGTAAAAAATACTTAGGTTGTGTTTGAATGGATGTAATTGAGGAGGGATTTATAAATCTCTCCCTCAAACCCCTTTTTCATGTTTGCGTAAAACTTCGAATCAATGAATTTATAAATTCAAGATTTTAAATTAATGAATTTCAAACCATGGATTTGATTTTAATATTTTTAATTGTTTTGCATGGATTTTCAAATCCTTACTCATACCGTGTCATTTGAAATCCTTCGATTATGTAATTGATATATTAATATATAAAATTAATAAATTAATTTAAAAAATATTTTTTACTATTACTTTTTTAACCCCTACAACCCAGCCTACCCCCACCTATCCCCCCTACCACCCACCCACTGATCGCCTTTATTTTCACCTAAATTTTAGTATCTTTTTATGTGTATTTTCGTATAATTTTATTATTATTTTATGTATATTTTGATGGTGTTTTATGTTATTATGAAAATGTGTGAAAATGAGCTTAAACATATGAAAAACATGTGAAAACGAAGCAAAACGGAGTCGGGAGCTAAAACGGAGGAAGAGTGCAGAGCTCGATCAAGACCCTAGTCGATTCTGGCACTCGAGTTGAGCTCAAGAGAAAAGCCCAGGTCAAGTTGCCGAGGTCGACCGTCGTGAAATAATAGTCATAAAGAGGGTAGATGATTATGGGCAATGTGGCATAATGCAATCAGTCTAGACAACACATTTTAATAGTCATTCGAATGCTAACAAAAGTTATCTTTTGGAATCTCTACTACAAAAGCATCAAATGAAACAAAAGAAATAATTGCATATTTTAATTCTATAATATTGCATGAACTTTAAAATGCAAATTGACTAACTACAGCAGCACATTGCAAGAATAGCCTGGTAGAAAGAATCGATGGAAAGGGAACTCACAATTACCTAGACCACCCCGACCTTTGTTAATTTATTTCTCTTTGTTTTGTTATTTCTAAGGTTTCAACAATTATTCGTGTCATTTTTTCACAAGTTGGATAAAAAGAAAAATAAAGTTTTAAATAGTTTACATCAAAATGTAGTAAAACTCAAAAAAAAATTAAGTTTTAAATAGTTTTAATCAAAATAGAGCAAAACTTAATGAAGCAGAAATAATGGGGAACATGATTGTACTGAAATTCATACCTTCCATTCCACAGATGTTATACCTGCGACGAAGAGGGGGATTTCGCTTGTGAATGCCTCACAAATAAATTCAATTTTAGGAAATTCGGATGAACTCAATTAATCACAGTCGATTGAATGGAGAAGGAGCATTGCAGAAAGCGGGACAGAAATAGATTAGGGTTTCAGAAAATTGATTTGAAAGGGTGATGGGCGGAAGGGGGTCCGGTGAGAGTAGGGGGAGAAAAAAACCACTGTGAGTTTAGGATTTTCATCATTTTTGTTCAAGAAATTTTTCATAATAGCAAATAAATCTTTTAAGTTTGTATAAATGGTGCAAAAGGCCTCAAAATTTTAATAAGAAATGAAAAGGAAATTATCAAATAAATTAAAGGTGGAGATTAATTGTTAAACGATGAATGGGAAAGATCAAAATTAAAAATAGTCAAAATTTGTCAAAATTAGCAAATACATTTTTCTTTTATATATATATAGATAGATATGATTTGTTTACATATTTTTTTGTTTGGTCAACATCTTCTAGGTTACTCTTTTGTATTAATTAGGTTACTCTTTATAATGATTTAAATTACTACAACAAACTCTTTATATTGATTGTTTACTCTTTTCTATTAATTGAGTACTCTTTATAATGATTTGGATTACTACAATAAACCCTTTAAGTTGATTTGGTATGTTCTGTTCTGTTTGGTTAACATCTTCTAGGTTACTCTTTTCTATTAATTGAGTTACTCTTTATAATGATTTGGATTACTACAACAAACCCTTTATGTTGATTTGATATGTTCTGTTCTGTTTGGTCAACAAAGTTACTTTTTCTTATTAATTGGGTTACTCTTTGTAATGAATTGTGTTACTCTTTGATTTAAAACTTGGGTCTTCTGAAAATGAAGTCATGTATTCTGAAGAATTAAATTAAATTGTGTGTCATCTCTAAGTTGATAGACTACTCTATAGAAATAATTAGATTACGCTTTGTAATTAATTGGATCACTCTATTGAAATAATTATATTACTTTTTGAAATTAATTTGATAATTATTTAGAATTAGTAGGATTACTCTTTGGAATTAATAATGTGAAAAATTAAATTGTATGTCATCTTTAAGTTGATAGATCACTTTATAGAAATAAAGGTTACTCTTTGTAATCAACTAGTATTTACCTGGTCGCGCGTTGCGCGGGTAAGGATATTTTTTAAATTTTTTTATGTAAATTTTTTTTTATGAGGTTATTAATATTCTCTTGGAATTGAAGAATAATCTAAATTAATCTAAAACCACAACGATCTCAAGCATGACTTTATTGTGATTCTTAAATCACTGTTATTAACAATTATTAGCACTGAAATGTTTAGTCTGAGAAGAAGCATGAGAAATGAGATAGTTTTACCTGGTGATGATGATAAGATTGATGAGTATGCGTTGTCGTTCTAGGTTGAATTTCTCAATTGTTGATATTAGCATGTAGTAGAACTTGAACATGGAACTAAATATTTGGAATAGTCTGCAAATTCATTGTCACATTAGATAGAATTTTTCATGAGGAAGATTATAGAATGGGTAATGATGAGAAATGTTATTGATATGTAATATAATGTAAATATTGAATTACAACTTTGCTAAGCATGTTAAAAATTAATTATGTTTGAATTATGATCAATTATAACCGTCATGCGTTTCTAATTCATTTAAGAATTCATTCGCCCAAATTAGTGCATATAGTTATTAGTTAAAGAAACCTGGTTATTTGTATAATAATCATGAATACTTAGAATTTATCAATTTTTTTTTGCCGTAGAAGAGATATACAATTACTATAAACCAAGTGAAAATTGAATCAATACACATTATTGGCTTATAACGTTTTATGCATGAACATCTGTACCCGTGTTTTTTACATTTAAAAATTCATTACAATATTACGTCTCAAACTTCGGTTAGCAATACATGCAAGTTACTCGTACTCGTTTAATACAAATTTATTTTTTTATAATATATTATTTAGTGATTTAATTAATATTTTAAATAAAATTATATTATTATTAATTAAATTTTAAATAAATACAATATAATCCTTTTTAATAAATTTGATTTTAAAAAAAGACTTATACTTTTAAATTAAATATATAACATATTTCATTATATATAACTTATATATTACAGTAAGTATTAAAAATATTACATGATATATGTATAAACGGGTAGTCGCAAATATCCAATGAGTATACTTGTATTTGTCACAAATCCTAATTTTGGATAATTTTTTTAAATAGCAAGGTCTATATTTAAATTATGATGGCATATGAATTCGAGTAGTTTATATTTAAATGAATACGGATAAGATTACTCTACCATTGTCATCTATGTGCGAAATCAATTTAAAATTAAATGTAATAATATTAATGTCAATCCCCTTATTTTTATTCAAGTTCTATAATTTCTTCTTTTACATTTTCAACTATTATTATTACATTTCCATAATTTTTTCCTTTTCAACTTATTTATTTGTAATAATATTTTCAAAACTCACAAGACTATGAAATCATATTATAGTTTTATAATGAGTAAATTACCAAAACCTCTCTCGATGTTTGTCAAATTACCAAATAAACCGTGGTAATCTTTCTCATCATTACATATATAGAATCTTCCTCATGAAAAGTTCTATCTAATGTGACAATTAATCTGCAGTTTCTTCCATATATTTAGTTACATGCTCAAGTTCTATTACATGCTAATATCAACAATTGAGAAATTCAACTTAGAACGACAATGCGTACTCATCAATCTGATCATCATCACCAGTTAAAACTATTACATTTCTCATGCTTCTTCCAAAACTAAACATTTCAGTTCTCATGGTTGTTAATGAGAGCGGTTTAAGAATCACAATCAAGTCATACATGAGATCGTTGTGGTTTTTATTAAAATAAATTACTCTTTAATTCTAAGGGAATATTATTAACCTCATAAAAAATAAAAGTTTACATATAAAAATATTTAAAAAATATCCCGATCCGCGCAACGCGCATTTTTATATTAACCATATAAATTTTATTTTTCGTATATTTATTTGAATTTATATATTTTGAAATTATATGTTTTATTTTTACATATATTATCCATTTTTATGTAATATTTTTTATTTAACATAATATAATTTATGATTATCAATTAATATTTAGAAATATCTGCTTATTTCGAGATACTCATACTTGTATTTAGTGATGGCAATGAATAAGACACCTACCTTTTTTGCGGCCCGCGTAATTTAAATAATCAGTACGCGTACTCATCCCACTAAAAAAATCATTATGACACCCATGCATGTCTCGATAAAAAGAATCATTTTGATTTCCGTACCCTTTCCGTTAAAAAGAATCATGATAGTCATACTCGTTCCAAACTTATTTAACCATACCCGCGAATTACCCGTACCCATTTCATACTTATTAATTTTATATATAATTATATTTTTAATATTTAATTCAATATTTTAATGAAAATTCGCTATTATTAAGTGAATGTAATATAAATTCTATTATTCTTACAATTAAATATTAAAATAAATATAATTAAAAAATTACCAATATTTATTAAATACTCCATATAAAATATTTCATAATATATAAATTATATTAACTTGTTATAGTTATTAAATTAATACAAATCACATTTGTAGTTTTCTGAAAAATAATAAATGACTAAATATAACTACACAAAAATCATCACTTTTGTTGTATAAATATTATAGTAAGTCTCACTTGTCTTTGAAAAATCACAATTTTTTTGTTGAAATACACTGTAAAAACTAATACAATACCCCTAATATTTTGTTTTATGAGTTTTAATATTAAAATATATCCATGTAACCATGTCATTTCTTTCATTGCAGAGTGAAAATAAACGAAACAATGAATAGGTAAAGTCAGCAAATAATTTAGTGATTACCTTTTATGGTATAAGTAACAGTTGTAATGGATAAAAGCTAAAAATAAAATAAAGCTTTGTTTTGAAATTACCTTAAGCAGATACTCGAACTCCGCTAAATTCATTATCACAAAATATATAAATATTCCTGAAGGATCTTTCAAGAAAAACATAAGATCTTAAATTCATAATGAAAATAAAAAATACTACTCAAAAAAAGATCTTAAATTTCTATTAATATGAAGAAAAGTCATAGAAAATATAATTTAAATAAAGAAGAGACGATTGAACAATTGAACACTTGAAATGTAAAGCTTTGATTGATATTTATTTCTACCTTCTATTTTTTATAATTTCTTCAAATATTTTTCATAAAAAGGACCACCATCTTCATGCTCCTACAACTTTAGAAACATCTTCACATTATGAATTCAAAATTACAAAAAAAAAATAATAAGAATAATAAGAATCCTATTTAAAAGATTCCCCAAGAATATAATACATAAGTAAGAATTAATGACAAATCTCTTTATTTATTTTATGATGCTTCAATTATATATTCAAACTTGAAGATCTGGGATAAAAATGAAAAATAAAATATAAGAAAATTCCTAATATGACAGGTAAGAAAGAACTAAGGCAAAAGTTCTTGTGCACCCGGACACACGGAACACATTTCGTGCGTCTTTAAAATTTTGTATTAAATTGTATACCCTTTATTTTCTAAAGAAAATCATTGTATGTATCTGGGCGCATGAACAACACTCCGTGTGACTTTAGAATTTTGTGTTAAATTGTATACCCTTTTAGTATAAAAATGTGTATCCTTTATTTTCTAAAGAAAAAAATATTAATGAAAAGCGTATACCCTTTAGAACAAAATGGTGTACCTTTTATTAATTAAAGTGTATACCCTTTAAATCAAAGCAATGTACCCTTACCCATAATACTAAATTTCTAAAGGCGCAAGTAATGTGTTCCCATGCGTCCGGGCACACGCAAGCCTCACTCAAGAATTAATGGCGCCATACATCATTATTTATCTTCTGATGCTACAATTATGCATCAAAACTTAAAATGTTGGGATAAAATCAAAATAAAATAAAAGATTTTTCCAACAAAAGAACAATTTGAGAGGATTAACCCTATGATACGTAAAAGTTAAAAGATATTCAAAATTGTGCTACATGAGAAGTACTCTATTAAAAACTATTTTCTTCGCTCTATGAATATATAAATTTAAATAAATCGACTACTCATCGACCAAATTCAGATACAGAGGTATAGTAGAGCAAATCTTATTCTTAGGCATGAATTGATGCACAGGTTGAGAGTATAAACAGAAATTATAAAGGGAGTTAATAGTTGTTTGTGGTAACTCAGAAACACAACTCTAAATTCTTCCAACAACCTTGCCTTTATTATCTCTAACTTCTTAAACATTAGTTATAGCAATCAATCAAAAGGAAAAGAAATGGAGATTCACATAATTCAATTAATAATTTGTTAAAAATCTCCTATGAAAATTTTGATAATCTATTTTCTGTAGAAACAAAACAACAACAAATAAATAACAAAGTCTTGATATGTATAAATACAACAATTAAAATATTAAATGCATAGGTTTCTCATATGAGAAATAAATTTCTGTTTTTGAATGTAGGAAATTTCTTGAACCAACCATCATGTACAATTATAAAAGAGTTCAAGACCATTTGCAAAGCATCAAATGAAACATCAGGCGTACCTTAAGTACTGGACTAAAGTAAGACTGAACCCCGTCTCAAATAAAAATGCATTCACATATTTTACCTTGTCCATGGGAAAATTAAACTTCCACAAAGGTTGAAGTCAATGCCTGCAAGTAAAAAGATATGTAAAATTAGTAACTATTTTAGAATGATTATGAGAAATAGAATCTAAAAAACTTGCAATTATTAAACAGCAAAAGTGGTAATTATATACTAAATCAGTATCTAAACTTCATCACTCTTCACCTTCACCATCATCCCATCTTTGAATGTTGAACCTGATTCTTCTCACTCTATTTCCTCTTCAAGTTAATTTGTGGACTTCATGGTCAAATCAGTTGGAGTCACCTGCAATTAAAAAATTATTAATAACAATTTTGAAGGAGAAGATATTTAGTGCATGTAAACTACGGAGCTTAAAGTCTAAAAACTATTTATTATCGATCCACTCCTCAATTTAACCCATGAGTCAATTGAGTCATTAAATAATATAAAGATTAAATGAACACAAAGCAAAGGAAAATATGTCGCATTCATGCTGAAGATTGTAGGTGTATTGATCCATAATCAATTAAAGTGTGCGAAAACTACAGCAGCAATTTAATAATTTTACATGATGTAATCAATATCTCAATTCTGTTAATGTACCCCTCTTATGAATATCATGCACTGCAAGAAATTACCATTAGAAGAAAAAACTAACCTTCACATGTAAGGAGGAGCGAGAATACCAACGAATATCTTATTGCACCAGAAAATGATAGGTGAAATAAAAATGATGACAGGGTTGAAAAAAAAAGGAATGGATCAGACTAACTGTAATTAATGGTTGAGATCACATTAAGTTCAGATTAACAAAAAATAGGATTCCGAAAATTCTCTAAATTTCTATGCCAACTAAACTTTTATCAGATTTAAAAGGAATACTAAATCTCACTATAAGACTAAATACTCTTTTGAACTGCATTTCTATTTTTTATAAATGTTTCAAGTGATAAATAGTGGCATAAAACATAAAAACATAACAAATGAATGGTCCAATATATGAATATCCACTTTTGATGTAGCAGCAAAGATATCTTCTCAATCCAAACCCATAACGAAAAATGCAAGTGAAACTCAATATTAGAGCTTTTAGGCTGAAGAGAGGAAACCCTACCTGATTATAAGCATCAGTATCAAGAAATTCATGATGAAGCGTGTGACTGCAATTTGTTGATAGAAGAAAAATATGTGCTGCTGCGTTGTTTGATTGAGATTTGCTTTCCTTGATAATAAAAAGGTCTGAAATGAGAAAAAAATCATAAATTTTGATTAGTAATACATTGGCGGTGAATTAGCAGAGATCGAAAGAATCCATCGATTGGCTAAGAGAAAAAAATGAAAATGTTCTTACTCTGTGCTGGAGAAGAACAAATCAACCAACTAACCAACTGGAGCATGAGAATAGAACAACAAAAAAATATATATATACACGTAGGCATCAATGCATTTCATGTAAATAAACTACATTATCTAGTTTTTTTAGCAGCTATCAAGTTCATTAAAATTGTTCTCATAAAAAACACTGGTATACACATCGACATCAATGCATTTCATTGAAAGAAATTATATCAAATGTTATCCACAACTAAAGTTTAACCAATATGAAAAGCACGCACTAAAACATAATTTTTTTCACAAACTTAAAATATCGATGTTAAAAGGGATTTACATCAAACATTTTGAGAAGAAAAGAAAACCTGTGTCATCTGGGATTCATTACTCGGCTGTAAAAAGCAAAACAGATAAGGGAATAGCGCAGTTAACCCGCAAAACATATCCAAAAAACATACAGAATGGGGAAACTGAGGATGATAAACTAAAGGGAAAGATAGAGAATATACAGTAAAGGGAATGAACAAACACCAAGTAATCATCGAGTTATAACATGCAAAATAACTCAAACTTATAATAATTGTGTCAAAAAACTTATTTTAATAAGCATCATGAACTCTACCTCAGAGATTCAAGTAAAAACTTGTTTCAAGTTTCTACAACAATGTTGTTTTTCATTAATTGCCTGAAGAAAATCAAACCTCTCTTATAATAAAAATAAAACAAAAGTATAGAAGGAATACATAAAACATACAATAAATAGATCGTGTACTTGAGTGTATCAGAAGTTTTATGTGTAAGAAATGTACATTGATTGATGCATATTTTCTTCCCCGTGTGAATCTGAAGCGTGGTAAGTAGATGGATCAATTGGGTCTCGGACTGCAAAGACTTGAATGGAAGAAAAGGAAAAATGAATCAGTAGATCTGTAAAATAAACAATAAAAAAAAGAAAAAGATACATAATACCATATCCTCTTATTTTATGTAGCACTACATTAACACAAACTGACTACTCTTAACAATAAAAGTAAAACAAAACTCACCTTGGTATCATCAGAATCGTTTAATACATAAGTTAACCTTTATCATTAAGATTACGAATTGAATTGGACATGGTGCAGCACTACTAATGCCTCTTCCCGTTCAGAAATTTTATTCTTGATTCTGCTATTAATTAAAGAAAAAACAAAAAATTAAATAAGAGGGACAAATATACGGAAACTGGAAATGCATTTAAGTAACAAACTAAACGCAATTGGAAATCTAAAGACAGGCAAACTTTACTTTATGTAAAACTGGCAGATTGCTCAATTTCTTAATGCATGGCTATATGATAAAACAAAGTTACATGTTATGCTAACGCGAAAGCAACTGTAACACATATGATAATTACTAAATGAGGTGCTCAATAATACTTACTGAAATAATAGTGCACATATAATTTTTACAATAAAAGTTCATTGTATTCTATCCAATAACATTGTACCAACAATTCTAACTCCCAAAAGTAAAATTCATTGAACCAAATCGCCATATAATTTTGAAGAGCAATTCATCAACTAATCACAAATTACTCAAAAATGACCAAGCCCATTCAATTTCCATCCATTATAAATGTACTAAATCTTCTTACGTAACTCTTGTTACGTTTGAAAAAAATCGAAGTGAAAAAAATAAAAAATCAGGGGATGTGTAATTATATTACCTGAAAAATGCAAGTGAAACTCAATATTAGTGCTTTCAGGTTGAAAAGGGGAAACCTTACCTGATTAAAAGCATCCGCATCAAGAAAATTATTATGCATCCATGAAAAGATAAAGCATTTACAATACAAATATTTACAGTGTATTAAATCTTTGGATAAAAATACAAAGAAATCATAGATGGCCATAAACTATTAAATTCAGAAATACCTTTTCAAAAATCAATGAGGATTGATTCACTCTCTTACAATACATAGCAATTTTTTAATATCAATAAAATGATAAAACAAAGAGTAGGTAAAATCTTAATTTCAAAAGTGGAATAAATTGGTCAATAAAGTCATCAGTATCTTATTTATCATCTAATTAATAAAAAAAATTTCAGACAACATAAATTGAGTAAAATTTTAAGTTGAAATATGGGAAATTTTCTCCAATTCTCTAAGAAACACAAATATATCTTATTCAGTACCAACTTGACTTAGGTAGTCTCATGAATTTAGGGTATGAACCTAGTCAAGCAACAAAATTAGTTTTTTTAAAGAACAAAAAAAAGAAAAGAAATACTCATATCGAATTTAAGGCAATTAAAAGTTTAAAGTATATGTAACTTGAAATTTCTTGATTCATAGGTGCAAGCAAAGTTTAAGTGATAGGAGTATTTATGAATCCAATTATCAACTATAAAAATCAAAACTAGCGAGAGAGAAATACAATCCAATATCTATCTAAATGAATAAACTTTGCACTTAAATGATTTGAGAAAAAATAATTGGAGAAACAAAAAAAAAAATGATTTGAGAAAAAATAATTGCTCTAATATGCTCATCCTGAAATTTCATATGCTTTGCAAAATGATAAATAAAAAGATTGAAAGCGTATTACCTTTGAATCTAGTATAAATTTAATTGCATCGACCAACTTCTCAAGAGAAAACTCGTCAGCAGGAATTGGCGTAGGGCCTACAACTCTGGTGTGAACTCTTTCTCCCCAAATTGGTTGGTCACTAAAGAATGAAATGACAGTTGTTCGATACTGAATTGTCAGCCAAAAATAACTAAGATTCACACAGTCAGAATAATGTTGATTCAAAATAAATTGGTAGTTCCAAATTAAGTAAATCCTTACCGCAACTTTAAGACCAGCAGCTGTTGTACCTTATGTTCACCCATGGTGCACCCGAGTAAATATTGGGAAACAACAAACTCACTTTAGTGATCAAAAGAAACAATCTTGTCAAATAAGAAGCACTTTATAAAAGCATAAATTGAAATAAAAGAAATAATTGCATATTTAATTCTATAATACTGCATCAAACTTAAAATGTAAATTAACTCACCACAGCAGCACATTGCAAGAATAGCCACTCACAAGGACAATTATCAAGAAGATACACAAAGTCCTTCTCTTCTGCCACTGCAAAAAATTCTTAAATGAGCTAAATCTAAAGAATACATAATGTCACATGTGATTGGTAGAAAGATTCAATGGAAATGGAACTCACAGTTACCCAGACCATCCCAGCATTTGTTAATTATTCCCCTCTGTTTTGTTATTTCTAAGGCTTCAACAGTTATCTATGTCACAGACTGGATTAATGAAGAATGATTTTTCAAACATATAAAAGGGAAAAAAACATTGGGATCTACATGAAAGACAGAAATAATCAGTATTAAAGAAACAAAAACTACTTCATATCAACCACAACTAATCAGAAAAAAGAAATCATAAAATGGGTAAATTCATTTAGATCAGTCCACTTTCATCAATTTGCAGCAACACTCTTTCTTATTTAGCAACCCATTAATAAATTCATACATGGAGTTTCCAACACAACTATTTTCTATTTTCAAACATACCAAAGAAAATTCTATAATGAAAGAACCTGAACCTTACCTTATCTCCACATATCACATTTTGACAAAAAATCAAATACTACTCCTTATTTTTAGTATCAAGGACATCACTTAATAGAGCGATTCACATAAATACAATAGATTACTAAGTGACTAATATATTGTCTCCTGATACTATCCATCAAAGATCAAAATGCATTCATTTTTGCTAATAATACAACTGAATGTTTATACTGAGGTATATTGACTCATAAAGAGGGATTTTTTTCCTACTTGCCTTCACCCACACAAACACATGACGAAAATCATAGGACAATATTAAAAATATAAAAATGCAATAAGTAGGTAATCTTCAGGGGAAGAAAGAGAGAAAAGGAATGTCCACTTTTACTTGGAAAAATGAATCTGAATCAAACAGCCGGTAGCTCAATCGGATGATTACTTGATGGTATTGTAAAGTAATAAATAAATGAAAGAAGACGGATTCTGGAGTATTTATGTGAATATATAGTAAATACAGAACTGAAAATCAATCATACAACTTAAATTGAAACAGAGCTCGTAGGATAGCATGTTCAATCATAACAACCATAATTCCATAAGAAAGAAAGAAAGAATGAATGAACCAAACTTTGAGATGATTGAACTTGATGCTTCGTTGGTTATTCGTACGACGGCGGAGGTACCAGAGGAAAGTTTCGGAAGAATTTTTCGAACACAAACAACGCCATATGATCGTCCTCTCACGGTGTAGGAATCCCAAGATCGTCGTTGGAGGCTTCGGGGAAGTGAAGCGTGTGGCCGCACTCCGCATTGTGTAAATCGCCATTCCCTGGCCCGTCTTCACCATCTGTGTACAAACGCCGCAACTGCACACAAAACAAAACAAAACAAAACCGTTACAACACTGCGGGTGGAAAAATCAAATCGCGGAGAGGATGCCACTTTCTCTACAATCGAAGTGTGTTCTTGATGATAGAGAAAGGGATCCAGGAGAAGAAGATCAGAATAAGATCTTTTCTATGACAACAACAAATCCGATGAGATGCCTTAGGACAGCCAACGCAAACTCAAAGGGGTAAGCAACAAAGAGATAATTAGGAATCAAATCAAAAAGAACTTACCCACGATCACAGAAACTCAAATGGGTAAGCAATAGAGAGAAAATTAGAAATCAAATGAAAAAGAACTACCCACGATCACAGGACAACAACTTCTAGGGCTTAGAACCGGCATTCAAAATATATCAATCCTTCTTTTGACCAATTTTGACCAAAAATCGCAAAGGAATTTCTGAAACCAAAAATCGCAAATGAATTTTAATAAAGAATTAAGAAATGATTTAGATTGTTACCTGACAGTGCAAAGGAGATCCGAGATCGACACAATTGCTGACTCACGATTGTAAGAAGAAAAACAATTGATTCGCGATACCAAAAAGACCTCAAATCAAGCGATCGGTGTGAGATCGATAAAATTGATGATTAGCGATAGTAAGGCAGAAGGAAGGCAGGGTACCGAGAAGAAAAGTAGTGCATAAATGGATTGATTTGGATTCCGAATATGGTCATGTTCCCAAAAATTTTATATTTCACAAATAGGTCCAAATAAATTGTTTAAACTACAAAAAAACACCGAGAAATCCAATTTATAATGGTGCACATGGAATCAACAGTGCATATTATGTATGATAAGAATAGATGCCCCAGGGCATAGCTCAAGTGGTAGAGGAGAGAGTGGAAAGGTCTTCCAACTGAGCTTGGTTGCTGCAGGGTGGGGGTTCGAGCACAAGTTTAACAGTGAGCCCTCTCTATAAGTCACTTGAGGTACATCCTGCGATTTACCTCCTCCACCAATCCTCAGGGTAGGGGCGGTGGGGGCCCTTAATGGTGGGGTACACCATTTTTTATGATAAGAATAGATGCACAGGATTGATCAATAAAAGTCAAAATAGTGTAAAATTGGTCAAAATAGGTGAAAACATTTTGCTTTTATATTAGTATAGATTGGATCATTCTATAGAAATAATTAGATTACTCTTTGTAATTAATTCGACAACTATTTTAAATTAGTAGGATTATTCTTTGAAATTAATTGAATCACTCTTTAATACTTTAAAATTTGAAAATAAAGCCATGTACTTGGATTAATTGAATCACTTGTGATTTAGAACTTTTTATTAAGATGTGAAAAGCACATTGAATGTCAGTTTCTTTCAAATTCTTACAAGATTGTCTTGATCGTTTCTATTAAATGGAGATTCAAAATCAAAACTTTAACCAAAAAAAAAATTTTAATTTATAACTTGTCCATAAATGCTCTTTCCTTCTTAATTCTATCTCTCTTGTCATTTTTCTTGCATACGGAAAATCTTGGGGTTGCTTCATTGATGATTTTCTGCAAAAATGATTCCTTTTGGATGTGAACTCTATAGTTTGTAAGGTACATAGGAAAGGATATGACTCATAGCCTTTTACATCTAAAAAGTTTGCTACTCCTTTTACATAAATAAGCAGCTCATTACCCAATGACTATCTTCTCTCCAAATAACCCAATCCACCCCAACATGTTCCACCCCTGTTAGCAGCACTACACTTTCATATTCTCAACCAACATCCAATATCAAATCTTCAAACGTCGTTATACCCATAGCCATGCATTCAAACATGTACCAAACTCTTCAGTTTTGCTTCATGCCCTTTCTATCTCTCTTGTCGTATTTCCTCCATAATTCCATTCTAGAGAGTTTTTTTATATCCTAACTCAGTAACTCCTCTCTCTCTCTCTTCCCCTCCCTTTCTCTATCTCCAAAAGTAACTATTTCATTCTTCCCAGATCAACTTTCCAAAAAAATCTAAATCGTTGAAAAAAAATAAATCATCAATTGCTTTTTAAAAACTACTCTAATCCACAACCTAACACACTACTGCACGATCTCAACTTGTATTTAGCCCAAGTCAAATGGAACACTGATCTTACTAATTATGTGTAGTCACTTCTTGAAACGCCGCCGACATGATTCGTCCCACCGTCAACGGTGGAAACGCTGCCACCGCCAACCAATAGCTCCTAACTAACACAAATTATCATTCTTCCGACTCGGTTGACGATTTTGGAGATCCGTTTAGCTACATGATGGGGGATCCACTTGCAAATTAACATCGATTCTTCACCAATGGACAATCTCAACTAACAGGATTTCTGCAGGATGGGAATTCGACGAGAGTGAGAAGAAAAAAGTGAAGTGAGCGATCCAATTCCTAAATCCAATTAGATGGGATTTTTGTGAGGATGGGACTCGGGGAAAGGGAAAAGAAGAAAAGTAAAGTGGGCGGTGTTGGCGAAAGAGGAGAAACCATGGACATTTAAGGAATTATGTCTTGGAAATTGTGATTTCAAGTGATTAAATCAACAGTGCAATATAATCTTACCAAGAAGAATCCGATTCCATCAAATTTTGGTAGGACCAGTCCAACTCAAGTCCCACTCTTTATTTTAAAGTATATTTGTATTCAATTTTTAGGTTCGGTACGGTTCGGTTTGGATCGATTTGGGTTTCGGTACGGTTCGATATGGTTTATCAGTGTTAGAGTGTCTTGATTAAGTATTAAACGATTTATCTCTCTATCAGCTTAAGCTTTTAGATGATGTGGTCATTTAACATGGTATCAGAGTCCATGGTTAACAAAGGTTCAGGGTTCAAACCTCACCGTCACCCATTTATGAGAAAATTCCACATGCAAGGCTTGAGGCAAAAGTTAACTCCGCCTGCATGTGAGGGGCGAGTTAGAGTGTCTTGATTAAGTATTAAACGATTTACCTCCTCATCAGCTTAAACTTTTAGATAAGGTGGTCATTTAACAATCAGATGATATCAAAGTACATACCGTAAAAAATTTCGATTTGGTTCGGTTCAAGAAAATCAAATAGTCAACGAATTTTTTTTTGTTTGAAACTTTTTTGGTTTGATTTCTGTGCGGTTCGATAATGTCCAATTACCATGCACAGCCCCCTACCTGATAGTGAAATAATTTACACATTGTATTTAATAGTAATATTATCTTATATTTTGTACCTATAATTAATAATTCCTAAAATTTAACATATTAGGCATGTATTTTAAGATTATATTTTTAGAAAACATTTGTGATAGTTTATGTCCTATTATACCTAGGACAAACTCTCTTGTGATACGCTCCTTCGGACGCTGATTTCAATTAGGTAAAGACTTGGGTGAGACCGTCTCACGGTTCCTCTTATGTAAGACGAATCATCCATTAACCCGATTATAAAAAATAAAAGGGCCTTGTTTGGTTATAATCAAATTAAAATATTGAAATTTTACTTAATGAAAGAAAATTAATTGGGTTTAAATATTTTTAAAGGCATCTATTTGGTTGCTATCAAAATAAAAAATTAAAAAATTAATTAGGAAAATAGATTAATTAAGCCTTGCATGTATATCTATTTATTTATTTTTTATTATTTATAAATATAATAATTTAAATTTTGTTATTCATTTAATTCATTTTTAGTTCAAATATTATAAATTTGTAAAATGTGATAATATGTGATAACTTTTATATAAAAGTGATACTCAATTGATGAAAAGTGATAACAGTGTTGTGAACTAATTTATGAACAATTTATAATATAAATTAAAAGACATAACATTTTAAATGAAAAGTGATAACATATTTAATAAAAAGTGATAACCAATTGCCAAAGTGTATTTTATAAATAAGTTAGGGGATGGATAAAACATGATAGTATTTTTAATAAAAAGTGATTTTGATTAAAGAAAATTGATATCCAAATAATTGATTTGTTTCACGAATAATTCACTGGAATAATATAAAGTGATAATATTTTTAATAAAAAGTGATACATAATAAACAAAAAGTGATAACCGTTTAATTAAATTATTTTATTAAATATTTGTAGGATGAATAAAAAGTGATAATGTTTTTAATATAGACAAACTCTCTTTTGAGACATTATATATGTGAGACGGTTTGTGAGACATGTTAAAGTATGCGAGAAAATTGCAATACCAGTCTCACCCATCACAGTCTCATTTGGGTTTAGACCCAATAGTTTTGACTTCAATCCCAAACATTTTTTATGCAATAATGGTCCCACTGTTAAATTTCTCGTTATTCCCGTTAAGCAATTTTGGTCCCACTGGACAATCTTTAAATACTGAGACCAAAGATGCAAGATTCTTGCATTTTTGGTCCCCAAAGCACCTGTGCAATCCATTTTTAGCGGGTAAATTGGGCATTTTTTGTGGGCAAATTGTTCCAGCCACCCTATGATGTATAGCTTTCAGATATGAACTAAACTCTATATTTAATTTCTGTCTTGTATTACTTAATCTGTGAGGGTACAACACAACTGCATAAAAAGATGTGAGTATAAAAACTAAGGAATGATAGCATAAAAAAAGACTCAATATACACAGAAGTCATAACAGACCTGCCGATCATTATCAAGTGCATCTTTAGCAGCCTTGGCTATGATAAAGGATTGGGAATATGTAAGATTGAGTAAATTTTTTTTTACAAATACAACTACATGCTACATGACAGAAAGAAATGAACAAAGTAAATCCACACATATCTCTTGATTTGAATCAAACTTTGCAAATCGATTTGTGGATTTGTCGCAAATCAACATTACCATCAAGAATGCACCTGCAACACAAAAGGTGGCAAGTAACCACACCATGTAGTTATATTAGTCGACATGAAAATAAAAGTCAATTTTACACTTCGCAAATGACATACTAATAGAGGAAGCACATGACATTTTGATGGCACAAGTATAACATGGACTCGTTCGGTAACATTATAAGGATACGAGACTAATGCAACAGTATTACACTAAATTCACATCAGAGACTTTTAAAAAAAGCAACCGCAGTTTATCAACCTTGAAAGTAGGACAGAGAAGCATTTAATTTATTAAAGTGGAAGGAATGTTAGAAGGTTCAGTATATTATATCCATAATTATTGAATCTAAAGTTCAGTACTCTCTCTTTATAGCTCATGAAGAACATTATCAAATAAATTCAACTTAAAATGACGCTTTTTTAAAGGATTTTCCAAAATAAGATATTTTTTCCAATTATAAACATGATGGAATTTAGCATTTTAATTTTTATACCAAAAAATAAAATAGATAATCATGTACCCACAATAACTTTTAACATTTATCTTTTAAGTCTTCACAATTAATAAGAGTTGTGAGAATTTCAAAATAAAGAGCAAAACAATAAGCATGTATTAAAAATATATATATATGAAAAAGTTGGGTAATTGCATGACATCATGTGATAAAATTAGAGGTTTGGTTGAAGTTTTAACCTGTCAACCAAAATGTTCTCTTTTATAACATCTGACATGCCATATCCATATTTGGGATGATCAAGAAAATTCTTGTCCACATTAAAAAACAGTAAGTTGATCAGGATGCATAAATTTTTCTAACTTATGTTACTAATAAAATGAAGTTTAATTATGGAGTCAATATGTTGTTGCACATATGGCTGCAAATATGGTTAGATATTATGGATTGGTCTCTTCAGTCAGCTGATGCTCTGGTTGACTATAGTATCAAATTTTTACTGCAGCTACTAACTGTTGACATAAGGTATTTGATGTAAACATATTAGTACATACATAACTTTTCCTAATATAGACATACGATTGAAGCTAATAGAAATGACTATACTATTATCTGATAAGAGCAGTCCCTAACTATATTCATATATAAAATGTGGTTGAGGACATGCACAAAGGCAGACATATATATAACTCTAAGAAACAGTATGCACAAGCGAGAAAGAGTTCATTTTAAGAGGCAACTATCTAGAGAAAAGAATTTATCTCTGTTCCATTTTTTTGAATTTGGATGCGATCTCCATCAAATTTGCACTCTACTACAACTTCCTTTCCATGAAGCTATATTATTCCCAATTATTATTCAAACATTATGCAACTTAATAGTACTACAACTTCCTTTCCAATGCAACTTAATAGTACTAAAACATCCTTTCCATGAAGCTATATTATTCCCAATTATCATTCAAACATTATGCAACTTAATAGTCTACAAATTCCAAGAACGACCTAAAACAAAACATACCAACAAATAAGACTGAATGAAATAATCACAATAATCATCTCAATTCACGAAATAATAAGACTTGTGCATGCGAATGTGATTGGAAAAACACTGTAACAATACACACCAACAGCGACATGAATGTAAATACATTGAGCATCAATAATCTTGAAACCACTGTGAATGCAAATACATACTCAACAATGACGTGATTAGCGAACTGGTGTGTACGTGTGAAGTAGAAAAAGACAGAAAGATTCACTTACCATAATCTAGAGCTGAGTATCGAGTAAGGGATTTTTTTCGCCATATTATGATATCGAAACTCCAGAATGGTGAGGCGAGTGAGTGATTCAACAGGAAGAAATTGATTTAGGAAGGAAATTAGGGCAGATTTAGGGCGCACTCAAATTTGGAGGAAAAATTAGGGTTTGTCTAGGGTCATTTTATTTTGTATTGGGCAGAGAAACCCGTTTCTATCCAACTAACATCCACGTGAGAAACACGTGAGCCTCTCCTTTATATTTAGACGGCAGTGGGATGGAAATTACTAAAAAAAATTGTGCGGGACCATTATTGTTGGAAAAAAATGTTTGGGACTGAAGTCAAAACTATTGGGTTCAAACCCAAATGGGATTGTGACGGTAGAACTGATATTGTAATTTTCTCTAAAGTATGTCTATTATATAGATAAAGTATGATTAATTATTGTTAAAGTATGTTTTCTAAAGTATAATAAATTATGAATTAAAGTAAAATTTTAGGGTGTTATAATATGATTCATTATTTGCGTACTTTAACTATAAATAAACATATTTTACCTATATAATAAACATATTTTAGTAATTAGTCGACCCGTCTTACAACCGTCTCTCAAAAACTCGTCTCATAAGAGAGTGTCTCTTTAATATAAAGTAATATTCAATTAAAATAAAGTGATAATAGAAAGTTGAACTATCTAAAGAATAATTACTAATAATATTATTATTATTGAATAATTAATATTAATAATAACAATAATAATAATATCATAAATTTTTATTTTTAATATATCAAGACTATTTAATTTTATATATTTATTAATATTTTGAACAATTTTAATACAAAATTAAATTTAAAGTTTTAATTAAAAAATATATAGGATTCGTTAGAACTGGTTATATGGATTTTATTAAACTATATTACCTTACTCAACATGTAACTGTATTACTTTATTTTTACTAAAAAAAGTTATTTATCAATAAAAATATTGATGGAGTACAAATTATAGAGAATATCATAAGTAATATATATTTATCATAAAATATACTTTATATATATATATATATATATATATATATATATATATATATATATATATATATATATATATATATATATATATATATATATAAATGTACAACTAACAAATGTACTTAATTAACGGATGCATCACTAATTATAGATTGTTGGAATTAATTCTTCATAATTCAAATCAAAATCAACTATAAGAAATTTTAATTGTCTGAACCCATCAAAATTACAACAAAAACACTCAACGTGTTCTAATTTAGAGTTTAAAAAATTATGGAGAGTCCAAATTCAGAGAGAAATAGATTAGATTTGATGTATGAAATATTTGGTTCCGATGATGAAGATGGAGGGAGATGGAGAATCGTCTACGTATTCTTATCAGAAAATAAAGTTAACCAAGAAGAAGATTTTGAAATGATCATGCAAGCTGCCCAAGCTACTGAAACAAGCAATGTTGAAGTTGGGCCTCAAACAGGTATGATTTATCAAAATATTGAAAGTTTATTTGTAGCTTACCAAGAAAATGCAAAAGATAAAGGTTTTAGTGTTAACAAGAGAACAAATATTAAAGGTATGGGAGAAGATTACAAATACTCATTAATGGTGTTTGATAGAGCTTGAATCTCACAAGCGCAAAAAGTATAAAAAAATAGGTTGTGGGGCTCGTATTAATGCTATAAAGCAAGAAGATGGAAGTTGGATTGTTCTGAAAATGATATCAATTCACAATCATGATATTTGTCCTCATATGTCAATTTTAATGCCGGCTCATAGGAATATTTCACTTAACATGAAGCGACAACTTGAAGCAAATGACATATCTGGAATTAAGCCATCTAAGAATATTATATTAGCGGAGGTTCAAGCGGGTGGCCCATAAAATTTAGGGTATCTCTCGAAAGATTGTTGGAATCACATAGAGGGAAGAAGAAGATTAAGAATTGGATTTGGAGATGCAGTGGCTATCAAAAAATTATTTTTGAGGTTGTAAAAAAGTGATAAAAAATTTTTCCATTTGATGGATATTGAAGACAGATGCAGACTATGTAATGTGATGTGGATTCATCCTTGAAGTAAAGCTGCTTATCAAGATTTTCATGATTCTTTGAGCTTTGATACCACATACCTTGTTAATATGTATAACATGTCTTTTGCTACAATAATTGGTATCAATCACCATGGACAATCTATTTTGCTAGGATGCCCCTTGCTTGCACATGAAGATTATGAATCTTTTAAGTGGCTTTTTCAAATTGGTTGGAAGCAATGGGTGGCATTCATCCTACATGCATAATTACATATCAATGTGAAAGCATCAAGATTGCAATACGAGAAATAATGCATAATACAATTCAACAATATTGTTTGTGGCATGTTTTATCAAAATTGCCACAAAAGCTCAGAGGTGTTCCTGAATTTAACAATGCTATTGTTGAATTAAAAGGAATCATGATGATAGTATTACCATTGAGATGTTTGAATCAAAGTGGACTGAATTCTTGATGAAATATAATCTTGAAGGTAATAACTGGCTTACGGACTTATTTAATGAAAATGGGAGTTGGTCCCTGTATACTTAAATCATATTTTTTGGGCCGGTATGGTTTCAACACAAAGAAGTGAATAAACGCATGCATATTTTGATTAATGCATCCACTTGAGGTGTACATTGAAGCAATTTTTAGAACAATATGAGATATCAACAGCTGATAAGATTCACAAGGACTTCATTAATGCTGATTATGAATCAAATAAACAAGGTTATCAAGTGTGTTACTTTTTTTCCTTGAGAGAAACAATTTCAAAAGGCATACACTAATAATATGTTCAAGAAAGTATAGGATGAATTGATGTGCACATTATATTGTAGTGTTATTCAATGAAGCATGGATAATGCAACTGACAATGTGGTTGGAATTGAAAAATACAGTGTGCGGGAGAAAAGAATGGTAAATGATTTTCTTGTCAAAGATTTGACATACACAGTTCAGTATATGCTATTGGTGAGTATCTTAATTGTGATTACAAGAAATTTGAATTTGTTGGAATATTATGCTATTATATTTTCAAGATTATGGGACAGAATGATATCCAAACCATAAATGAAAGGTATATGCAATAATGCTGATATGGATATTATTTCAAAATTGGAATTTATCAAGGAAAGATGCATTGATATGAAGAATGAATTGCTTAATTGAAGCCCAACAATGATAAATAATGTCAGTGAATCAACCAGAAGAGTTGAAGATCATTCAATTAGAGGTACACCAATATTAAATCCACATGTTGTTCATTCCCGATGGAGACCTAGGGTGAATCGAAATCTATGTTATAGCAGATGAAGGTAATGGATGTTCAAGAAAAAGAAATGCAAAGAGGGCGACGTGATGGTGGAAGAAATTCAGGAAAGCAAAGAATTATGGACATTGGAGTCTATTTTATTTTATTGTTTAAAAATTATGGACATTGTTTTATTTTATTTTTATTCGATATTGCAGCTTATTAAATCTTATCATCTTTAATTTTTACTAGATATTACTCATCCGTGCATTGCACGAAAAAAATTATATAACGATTATGTACTTTTATATGTAATTTTTGTTTTATTTTAGCTATAATATATATATATATATATATATATATATATATATATATATATATATATATATATATATATATATAATTATTTATTTATTTATTTGAATTTATGTATTTTATATAAATTGCTAATTATTTATGAGTTTGACTGCAGTGTACCAGGTGCATTGGTACACTGAATAATCTAAACTATTAGATCATATTTTTATTTAATCCTAACCACTAAATAAAATAAAATAATTAAATATAAATACAATAACTACCCACTCACCCTATCATTAACCCTATAAATTTTCAGGTGCACCGATGTACCGGGTACACCAAAGATATATAAAAGTAAATTTTTTACATAACGTAATTTTATATTTATCAATTAAATTGTGTTGTTTATTATACTCTTATTTTTTCATAATATTAAATTTTATTCGTTATTTAAGATAAATTTTAACTTTCTATTATTAATTACATTAAAATTGTTTTATTTTAATTGATATATATTTATTTTTAAAAATAGATATAATCTCTTAGTAAAACTCAATTTTTTAAAAAAAAAGATATTGTATACTATAATTTATATTTTATTTTTAATTGAATAACATATATTAAAGAAAGATTTTATATTTTAATTAATATTTTATTTTTAATTAAATAATATATGAATAAAATAAAATATAAAATATTATGTAATATAATGAATTATAAATATTAAGAGAATATTTATGGAGACAATCCAAATGAAAATAAAATTAACATAATAATTAAAATAAATTACAAAATTTTAAAAATAGATTTCATACATTAATTCTAAAGATTAAATTAAAAGAATATTTATAAAGACGATCATAATGAAAATAAATTAAATGAAAAATAACAATAAAATACAAAACTTCAAATAAGAATAAATACAAAACTTCGAAAATAGATTCCATATATTAATTCTAAAAATTAAATAAAAAGTATATTTCGCATGTGCTTTGAATTGGAGTCTCCAATTCACTCCAATTTCTAAAATTTTTTAAATTAATTTTAGATTGTTGAAATTTATCACTTCAAACACCGGTATCTTCTTTTAATGATTGAAACTACAAATAAAATTAAATAAAAATAAGAACAATAAGGTTAAAAAAATTATAAAAATAGGATTTATGAAATATAAAAAAAATAAAAAAAGAAAAAAACATAAACCATAAGATAAACTAAAAATTAAAAAAAAATGATACCTAAAAAAAACTATAAAATAATAAATTATAAATATTAAAATAATATTTATGAAGATGATCTTAATGAAAATAAAATTGAATGAAAAATTAAAATAAATCAAAAAATTTCTAAAATAAATTTCATATATTAATCCTAAATATTTAATTAAAAGATATTTATAGAGACGATCCTAATGGAAATATAATAGTTTTGAATCTCTAATTTAAAATTTCTGAAATTAATTCTAGATTGTCCAAATTCATCCCTCCAAATACTGGTGACTTTTTTTTAATGATTAAAGTTGCAAATAAGATCAAATAAAAAAAAGATTAAAAATTTATAAAAATAGATTTTATAAAATATAAATAAAAAAATTAAAATGAATAAAAACCATAAATCATAGGATAAATGAAAAATTAAAAAAAAGAATGATACCTCAAAGGAGAATGATTGAATCTGAAAATATGATCAAATAAAAATATAAAAGATAAAATAATTAAAGTATAAAAATAGAGTTTATAAGATTATAACGAAAACATTCTGAAATTAATTATGTATTGTCTAAATTCATCACTCCAAATATTTGTGACTTTTTTTAATGATTAAAGCCGCAAATAAGATCAAACAAAAAAGATAAATAAATAAGATAAAAAATTATAAAATAGGGTTTATAAAATATGAAGAATACACACAAAAAACGAAGAAAAAACATAAATCATAAGAGAAACGAAAAATAAAAAAGAAGAATGATACCTCAAGTGAAAAGATTGAACCTGAAAAAAAAGATCAAAAACTAAAAGTAAGATTTATAGAATTATAAAGTAAATACAAAATTGTAGAGAAACGAAAATAAGATAACAAAAACTAAAAAGAAGAATGATACTTCAAATGAGAATTATTGAACCTGCACATATGATCAAATATGAGAATGATTGAACATAAAAATAAGATCAAATAAAAGTATAAAAGATAAAATAAATTAAAACAAAAGAGAAAAAAAAAGATAACAAAAAATAAAAAAAGAAGAATGATACCTTAGAAAGTGATTGAACGTGCACATTATATCAAATCAAATAAAAGTAGATTCGAAATAATATGAAAGTGAAATAGAGAAGAAAAAGAAGAAGCATAAAAAAGAAAAAAAATAAAGTAAGGATTTGATTAGGTAATGAAAATGTTTATATAAAATGATTTGAAAGAATGAACTATTGTGATTGAAAACAATCAAAGACATAGAAAAAAGGTGAAAATTACCAAAGATAACGTTGAAAGATTTGATATTATTAAAATTAGTATTAGTATATTGATTGACAATTAGTAAAATATATGCCAATAATATTAATCAAATTTATATTGTTAATTAAAAAATAAATAAATAATTTATCATTAGCATAAATAGGATCATGATTGAGATCAAAAGTATGTAATGGACGGTTAAGATTAAAATTGAATAAAAACTAAATTTATTAAAATTGAAAAAATGGAGAAAAATTAAAGATAAAAATAGAAAAGTAAATTTACTAAATATGCCAAAAATATCTCCCATATTTACAAAATTTGTATTGTAAAAAAAAGTAAAATTTAAATAACAAAATCTATTATTAGTATAATTAAATTTTATGATTGAAATTAAAAGCATTAATTGGACGGTCAAGATTAAAATTGAATTATTTCTATATAGAGTAAAATTGAAAACAAAAATAGAAGTTCAGTACTCTCTCTTTATAGCTCATGAAGAACATTATTATCAAATAAATTCAACTTAAAATGACTCTTTTTTTTAAAGGATTTTCACAAATAATATATTTTTCCCAATTATAAACATTATGGAATTTAGCATTTTATTTTTTATACCAAAAAAGAAAACAGATAATCCTGTACCCACAATAACTTTTAACATTTATCTTTTAAGTCTCAACAATTAATAAGAATTGTGAGAATTTTAAAATAAAGAGCAAAACAATAAGCATGTATTAAAATATATATATATATATATGAAAAAGTTGGGTAATTGCATGACATCATGCGATAAAATCAGAGGTTTGGTTGAAGTTTTAACCTGTTAACCAAAGTGTTCTTTTTATAACATCTGACATGCCATATCCATATTTGGGATGATCAAGAAAATTCCTGTCCACATTAAAAAATAATAATTTGATCGGGATGCATAAATTTTTCTAACTTATGTTACTGATAAAATGAAGTTTAATTATGGAGTCAATATGTTGTTGCACATATGGCTGTAAATAAGGTTTGATATTATGGATTGGTCCCTTCCTGTTGTCAGCTAATGCCCTGGTCGACTATGGTATCAAATTTTTACTGCAGCTGCTAACTGTTGATATAAGGTGTTTGATGTAAACATATTAGTACATACATAACTTTTCTTAATATAGACATACGATTGAACCTAATAGAAATGACTATATTATTATCTGATAAGAGCATTCCCTAACTATATTCATGTATAAAATGTGGTTGAGGATGTAACGCCTCGGGTAACGCTATGGGATTGGGACGCTACTAGATATATATTTCCCAATATAATAATAAAGGGGTAGAGAATGCACAATGAAAATAATATAAAATCCCCAAAGCGTTAACATAATAAAATAAAAGTTGTATAGAGATTCTTTTACATATTAGCATCTACTCACCCGAGTAGAGTGGAATATCCAAAACAAGTGCGTTCAGATGATATATCTGAAATAAAGTTCTTAATAAAATACTAAAATATAAGACACGATATAAAGTCCTCTATGGGCTTGGGACATCTGCAGGGGTCTTTTCAACTTCTAAACCTTGTTCTGAAAATCAATAAGGGCTGAGCGTTTAAAATACAATCAGTGGGTTAACTTAAATGATTGCATAGTTAAAAATAAATATGCATGTCAAATATAACATAAAATGTAACATATAACAATTTAATAAAAATAATTTTCACATTGTCGTTCGATAACTTAATGAAAATGTTTTAGACCGAATCGTTATTCTTTAACTTGTGTTAGTTGGTATATGTGTATCGAATCGTCATTCAATACGAGTATTTGTAGATTTAAAATATTTTTAGTACCGAAGCGTCGCCCGATAACTTGTGTTAGTTGGTATATGTGCACCGAGTCATCACCCCGTACTAGTAAGAAAATATTTATCATCGAACTAAAAGCACACATGACACATAACATGACATATAAGTAACACATATCATATTTTAACATAGCTATCATGACATAAAATTATGGCACTCGGTGAAGAGTGAAAGTTACCCCCACCTTAAACTTTTCAGGGAATAGTACGTTGACTAGACTTGTCATTCGGTATCAGGAATGCCTACAAGGGTATACTAGACTGAGTTATATTTCTAATAATAATTCCTATTACTAAAACTAAATTTCTAATAGTATAATTAAAATAAACTATTTCTTAACTAACTTAAAAAAATATAATTAATTAATCACTAAATAAAATGAGTTAAAATAAAATATTAATTAGAAATACATATTTTAAAATTTAAAAAAATAATAATTTAACAATCATAGTTTACAACTTTAGTAATAAATCTTAACATTAAAAATATGGATACAAATGACATTAATTTTATTAAAGACAGATATTAAATAAAAATTGTACATTTAAAATAGTATTAATAGTAAAATTACAATTAACACTTACAAAAAATATTAAGTTAAATATATAATAATGATATTAATATTTAATTAAAATAAAATAAAATAAATAAAAATAATAAAAATAAAATAATAAAAAAATAAAAAAGCATGAATAGCTAGTTAGCTACTGCATGCCCCGTCGACTTCAGAAGTTTAAGTTCAGAATTATATATATATATATATATATATATATATATATATATATATATATATATATATATATATATATATATATATATATATGTTTATAAATGGATTAATTACTTTAAGATACACAATTTAAAGTGTTATTATTGTGAGGTACATGCATCCAAATTTATTACTGTGGGATACAAAATATTGTAATGATATACATAATATAACCTTAATATTAATTAAATATTTTAAAATTAGATTTTATCTAAACAGATCACCTATTTTTATAGCCCAACATGTCAATTAATTTATAAATATCTTCCTTTATCTCCATCTTTTCTATTTAAGAAATTTTAACTCTCTCTCCTCATCTTTTCTATCTAAACGCATCGTGACTGCAAGTCGCCATACATCGTGTAATCAATAAATGAATCTCTCCCACAGCCAACAATTCGTTGTCCTCCTCATGACCGCACATCAATTCACCGTCGCCCCCGCAAGTTCTTGACTGTGCCGACGCTGCCAATCACCAGATCAGTTTCACCAATCCCTGATGACGCACACCAAATCTAATTTGAAAGTGGTTGTAGAAGGGGGCAATGGCGGTGGTTGATTAATGGGATTGATTTACAAAATCTATATGATTTATGAAATTTTTCCTCACAATATTGAATTAAAGAGATTCCGAATTGTTGAAGAAGTTGAAGCTGCTACTATAACTGAAGTTAGAGCCACATGAATTTCATATGTCTTTGCACCTTGTATAGTTGTTTGTAGATATCCAAATTATACATTAGTTGTGGAGCAATGTAACTATGTGGTGCAGATTTGTATGCACAATGCACCTTGTATAGTTGTTTGTAGATATCCAAATTATACATTAGTTGTGGAGCAATGTAACTATGTGGTGCAGATTTGTATCCAATTGTGCAAAATATTTAATGGATTATGCAGAATGTCACTATGGATTAATGTGTTGTGCAATAATATATAACTGTGTTGTGCGGGCAATCTAATTAATCAGATTTATAAAACTGGATTCTCTATGTACATATTTTTATGTCGTGCAAATTTGTATACTGATAATGCAGAAATATACTAAATTGTGCAGAATATTTAGTGGGTTGTGCAGAATATATTACGCACGAGACATACCTAGATTCGCAAGAAAAATAAAAAAATTCAAAATATTTCAAAAAGCAAAAAATCAGATCTTCAAAATATTATTTTGTGATCCTGTAGTGCAATAATTGTGGAAGATTTTGGGGATATTAAAATAAGGGTAATATTGAACTTGCACAATACAAATTTATATCTAAAAATAATAATTTTAATTCTATGTATCTAGTAGTAATAATAAGAAATAGATTGCACCTATTAGTAAGTATCCCTTTATAAATTACAATCAAGTCCCTGTACTATATTAAAATCTCATTTAAATTTATCCTAAACTTTAACCTTATTACAAAATAACCCAACTTGAGTTATACAACTCCGATTGAAAATCCGAAAGCACGTATGGAGTCCTCGCAAGGTGAGGATCACATGCATACCAATTTTTCATGAAAATAACGAAGTTTAAAAGGGATAAAAGTTTAACACGAAGTGGGTCTCTTCCCATCTTCTTCATTTCACGGCTAAACTCAAAACTAATTATATGTTTGTGATCCTCGTGAGGAAAGCTTCAAAATGGCCTATAATATCAAAGTTATGTCACATCAAAACAAAATATGCCATTGAAGGTTTAGAAGTTTCGACGGAGTTTTTCTTACTCATACGAAATTCATTTCACAAAAGAGTTATATATATATATATATGGAATC
Source organism: Pogostemon cablin (assembly GCA_023678885.1). Lineage (NCBI taxonomy): Eukaryota > Viridiplantae > Streptophyta > Magnoliopsida > Lamiales > Lamiaceae > Pogostemon > Pogostemon cablin. The sequence goes on along the minus strand of CM042994.1, from coordinate 20,035,655 downwards.
TACGCTTCGAGACGATCATTTTGGTATATAACATGATAAGGTTTGAAAAAGAATAGAAAAATTTTAGAAGTTGCAGAATGATAGTTTATGACTTGAATTATTGAACAATTGAGCTTCCAATTAGGCTAAAAGAAGTTAGTTCAGTTCACAAACATCGAAATTATATAGTTTAGACTTCCAGGTAAAAATAACGAACCCATGTCTAAAAAATATGTTAGCAAAGTGAAATAAGAATATTATATATATATATATATATATATATATATATATATATATATATATATATATATATATATATATATATATATATATATATATATATATATATATATACTCCCTTCCTTTTATTTTTTTACAGAGAGTTGGAGTGTGAAGAGGAAGTAATTGAGGTAACTTTTTCTCATTTCTTATGTTATATATATATATATATATATATATATATATATATATATATATATATATATATATATATATATATATATATATATAAGGGGAGTTAAAATAGTCATCCTTATCCAAATGATTTGTAGGATGTATCTTACGTCACCTTCCCACCTCTTAAAGTCTTTTGGCCTTATCAACTATAATATGCATGTGATCATATATAATATAATATTTGAATATATATATATATATATATTGTGTCTTTTACTTACCTATATATATATAATAATTATTATTATTAAATATAGAGGTATTACAATGTATATTTATATATATATAAATGTATTATTGGTGGATATTACATCCACCCCTACTAAAATAAAAAATTCGTCCTCGAAATTTCACTTACCAGATATGGGTAGATTCGAAAATTTATTTCGTATATCGCCTTTGCGTTCCCACGTTGCTTCCTCTTCATTGTGTTGGCTCCATTGGACTTTGACTAAAGTAACTTCACGATTCCTTAGCTTATGAACTTTTCTGTCAAGAATGACTATAGGAAATACCTCGTACGCTAAGTTGTCGTCGATTGCTATAACCTCGTGGTTAACAACGTGGCTTGGATCAAATACATATTTCCATAGCATGAACACGTGAAATACATCATGTACTCCAGCTAATTCAGATGGTAAAGCTAATCTGTATGCTAACTCACCGATTCGTTCCAAAATCTCGTAAGGGCCAATGTATCTTGGCTTGAGTTTTCATTGGTGAGACTTTGAGAAAAACTTTATCTCCTTCCTGGAACTGCAAATCTTTGTGTCTCTTATCAGCATAGGACTTCTGTCGATTTTGTGCTGTCAAAATTTTTCTTCTGATTCTTTCAATCGCTTCCATTGTCTTTTCTACTATCTCTGGTCCTAGAACTTTCTTCTCTCCAACTTCATCCCAATAGAGGAGAGATCTACACTTCCTTCCGTAGAGTGCCTCGTAAGGGGCCATGCCTATCGTGGCTTGAAAACTGTTGTTGTAAGAAAACTCTATCAGTGGTATGTATCTTTCCCAACTTTCCCCAAAATCTAGGACGCATGCCCTCAACATGTCTTCCAATGTTTGAATAGTCCTTTCAGACTGACCATCAGTTTGCGGATGAAACGCTGTGCAAAACTTTAGCTTCGTACCCATCGTGTTTTGTAAGCTGTGCCAGAATTTTGATGTAAACCTTGGATCTCGATCTAAAACTATAGAAACTAGTACATCATGTAATCTGACAACTTCTTGTAGATAGATTTGTGCAAGCTTATCCATTCCGTGAGTCATTTTAACTGGAAGAAAATGCGCTGACTTGATCAAATGATCTACTATCACCCATATAGCTTGATTTCCTCGCACTGATCTTGGTAAACCAGGAACGAAATCCATTGTAATATGCTCCCGTTTCCACTCAGGAATCTCTAATGGCTTCAAGAGCCTTGAGGGTCGTTGATGCTCTGCTTTTACTTGTTGACAAGTCATACACTTTTGGATAAACAAGCCTATATCCCTCTTCATATTTCTCCACCAAAATGCATTCTTCAAGTTTTAGTACATCTTGGTTCCTCCTGGATGTACCGTGTAAGGAGTACAATGAGATTCTGACAAAATTTCTCTAATAAGATTCTCATTTTTAGGAACACATAATCTTTTTCCAAAGACGAGTGCCCCATCTTCAGTAAGAGAAAATCTCTTTCCTTCCCCAATTTTCACACGTTCCTTAATTTTTCTGAGAAATTCGTCTCCTTCTTGAAGTTCCCTGATTCTATCTCTTAAGGAGGGTTTAATCAGTAACGCAGTTAATACTGCTTCAATGCCACTTGGAGGTATCATAACTTCCAAACTCATCCGAGAGAACTCAGCCACCAATAATTCTTGGTTTGTTATAGAGCAGGCTAATTCCCCTTTTTCTTTTCTGATTAGAGCATCTACTACCACATTTGCCTTTCCTGGATGGTACAGTATTGTACAATCGTAATCCTTGACTAATTCCAACCATCTCCTTTTCCTCATGTTTAATTCATTCTATTCGAAAAAATATTTTAAGCTCTTGTGATCCGTATAAATTTGACATTTTGCTCCATACAGATAATATCTCCAAATCTTCAAGGCATGTACCACAGCTACCAATTCTAAATCATGAGTTGGATAGTTATGTTCATGGATCTTGAGTTGTCTAGACGCATAGGCAACTACTTTATCATGTTGCATTAGAACACATCCCAACCCTTTCTTTGAAGCATCACTGTAGATGACAAATCCTTCTGTCCCATCTGAAATTGTCAGTACAGGTGCAGTGATCAATTTCTATATGAGAAGGTTGAAACTCTTTTCACTCTCTTCCGTCCAATGGAACTTAACATCCTTACGAGTTAATTTCGTCAAGGGCCCTGCAATCTTCGAAAATCCCTCAATAAATCTTCTATAATATCTAGCCAATCCAATGAAACTTCGTATTTCTCCTACATTCGTAGGTGTCTTCCATTTTTCTACTAATTCTACCTTGGCCGGATCCACTTCAATTCCTCGAGCTGACACAATGTGCCCAAGTAAAATAACTTTGTATAACCAAAACTCACATTTCTTGAATTTGGCATACAACTTTTCCTCTCTTAGTGTCTCTAGAATGATTCTCAGATGTTCTTCATGTTATTCCCGATCTCTAGAATACACTAAGATATCATCAATGAACACGATCACAAATTTGTCCAAATATGAGTGGAAAACACGATTTATCAAATCCATGAAAATAGATGGTGCATTGCTAAGTCCAAAAGGCATCACCATGAACTCATAATGCCTGTAACGTGTTCTAAAAGCAGTCATCGAAGTGTCGCTTTGCTTGATTCACACTTGATGATATCCAGACCTCAGATCTATCTTGGAAAACATGCTAGCACAGCTCAGTTGATCAAATAGATCTTCAATTCTTGGCAAAGAATACTTATTCTTGATGGTAAGTTTATTCAGTTCTCGATAATCGATACACATTCTAAACGAACCATCTTTCTTCTTTACAAACAAAACAGGTGCTCCCCAGGGTGAAACACTAGGGCATATGCAACCCAAATCCAAGAGTTCTTGTAATTGGATCTTCAATTCTTGTAACTCCTTTGGTGTCATTCGATAAGGTGCTTTTGAGACTGGTGCTGCTCCTGGTACTAGATCGATTATGAATTCTACTTGTCTTTCGAGTGGCAAGCCTGGTAAGTCTTCTGGAAACATATCTTTGTATTCCCGTACAATAGGAACATCATCTATGCTCATCTTTCCACCTTTACTTTCCATAATACTCACTAAGAATGCTTGACATCCATCTTTCTTCATCATTTTGATTGTTTTCATTGCAGTTATAACTCGCGGTATTACTCTAACTTTCGCTCCGTGAAATGTAAACTTCTCATCTCCTGGGAATTAAAAATGTTCTTCCTTCTCACGACATCTTATCACAACATGATTAGCTCTAAGCCAATCCATCCCTAAAATCAAATCAAAATCTTTCATCTCAATTACGTGAAGGTCTGCATGTAGAACTCTGTCATTCATCCCTATCTTCACATTTTTTACACAACTTCATGGTTCGAATTGAGTTATCCGAAAGTACTAACCTCAAGAGTTGATTTGTCTAACTCCTCACAATTATTTTTTACTTTCTTATACATCTTAGCAGACATGAATGAAAGTGTGGCTCCCGTATCAAAAATTATAAGAGCAGGAGTGCCAAATACTGATAGCGTATCTGCCATTGTATCTGGTTCTTCTTTAGCTTCTTGTTGTGTCATAGCATACGCAAGTACCGGTCTAGCACTCGATCCTCCTGCTGCTTTAGTCTTTGGGCATTCCAGTATGGTGTGTCCCGGTTGACGGCATCGATAACATATTTCGGTTCCATATAAACATGCTCCAAGGTGATTCTTTCCACATTTCAGGCAGATAGAATTTGTTTTGAGTGGCGGTTGTCCTGATCCACCTCCAATTTTTATTTGCTTGTTCTGAACCTTATGGTTTCCTTTTCCGATCACCGGTCATCCCCACTTGCGCTTTGCAGGTATCTCTATCGCCTTTTTGTTCTGGTTACTGTTATTTTTCTGTGGAGACTCAATTTCTTGAGCTCTGGAAAATGCTTCTGTAAAAGTCATCGTTCCTTGTCCAGCCAAGATAGTGCTGATCTCAGATTGTAATCCCTTTTCAAATCGTCTAGCTTTCCTCTTCTCCGTGTTGACAAGGAGTGTGGCAAATCTGGAGAGCCGATTGAATTCTCTTTCATAATCGAGAACACTCATTGGTTTTTATTTTAAGTTCAAAAATTCACTTCCCTTTTCATCTCGGTACGACTGAGGCATGTAGTTTTGAATTATCACATCCTTGAAGTCTTCCCATGTCATTCTGCCTTTTGTTCAGGTGTCTTGGTAAGTCCATAAGCCTCCCACCAGAAATTAGCTTCACCCACGAACTGGAAAACAACACACGCGATCTTTTATGCATCAGTACATTCGAGATAGGTGAAAATCTTATCCAACGACCTCACCATTTCTCAGCTTCTGCGGAGTCCTCCGTTCCATTGAATGTTGGTGGATTGAAATATCAGAATTGTTCAATTACCAAAGCTGGTTCATTTCTAGGAATAGATTCTGCTGGTGGTGGTGGTCGTACAGAGTTTGCATGAAATTGTTGAGCCAATCCTCGAAGGATTGTCACTAAATCATCTCTGGGGTCATCATAAACGTTCTCAAGATTCTCATTCGTAGGTAGGTTTTGTGGTCTTCTCCGACTCATAATCCGATAAAAGCATTATAGTTATAATAGTACTTTAATTAAACATATAAACATTCATATCCGCAAAATTGTGCCATTAAAACACTTGAAACATCACTGTTTTAGTCGTACATCAGTAGATTATGCATCATAAAGTACTATCTCAAAAGGGCCTATCAAGTGCGACATCTAAACATACATATATACATACTACCCACTTAAGGGTCAAAAGGTTCCTACTATAGGAACATGTCGCTACTACTATAATAAGACTCATAATAGGCCTAAGTCAATGTAGTACTAGTCTATCTAATTAATCACTTCCCCATCATCCCCAAATCCATCATCTCCATGCTCCACGGGTGCAGCCGGAATCTCCTCCTGAATAAAAGCTAGAACAGGAGGAGCAGGTGGCCTGAGGCTCAGAAGCCAGGCATGGAACATACATGCACTGTAAGCAATGTAGTCCACTACGAGATGGAATCACAAACATATCATTCTATAGATTAAGCGCAATGTCAATCCAAGTCTCAGGTACAATGTTAATCAAGAGGATACAATGGCCAGAATCATCCATCTCACCATTTCCTTGGGCATCTAGATGTTGCATAAGTGCAATTTCGCTAATGTGTGTCCCCAAGTCTTGTTCTTCGGTCCGTCCCCAATGTTGCGCCCTGAACCTTCTTCGAGCGTTAATCTCGTCAATGTCCATCTGATTAAAAAGTTCAAAACCCATTCTAAGTTTATTTAAATATTAAAGAACTTTAAACATTAAAGAACTTTAAATATTTAAAACACGCCAGGAAATCATATAGTGTAATGATGTCATAATCTAAGGAAATGAGTTATCCTAGGGATGTAGTATTCTGACCTAAGTTAGGTACTTGAGAAAATCTTATATAGACTGCTCTGATACCATGCTGTAATGCCCCAGGTTACGCTATGGGGTTGGGACGCTACTAGATATGCATTTCCCAATATAATAATAAAGAGGTAGAGAATGCACAACGAAAATAATATAAAATCCCCAAAGCGTTAACATAATAAAATAAAAGTTTTATATAGATTCTTTTACATATTAGCGTCTACTCACACGAGTAGAGTGGAATATCCAAAACAAGTGCGTTCAGATGATATATCTGAAATAAAGTTCTTAATAAAGTACTAAAATATAAAACATGATATAAAGTCCTCTATGGGCTTGGAACATCTGTAGGGGCCTCTTCATCTTCTAAACCTTGTTCTGAAAATCAATAAGGGGTGAGCGTCTAAAATACACTTAGTGAGTTAACTTAAATAATTGCACAGTTAAAAATAAATATGCATGCCAAATATAACATAAAATGTAACATATGTCAATTTAATAAAAATAATTTTCACATTGTCGTTCGATAACTTAATGAAAATATTTTAGACTTAACCGTGATCCGATAACTTGTGTTAGTTGGTATATGTGCATCGAATCGTCATTCAATACGAGTATTTGTAGATTTGAAATATTTTTAGTACCGAACCGTCGCCCGATAACTTGTGTTAGTTGGTATATGTGCACCGAGTCGTCACCTCGAACAAGTGTTAGTAAGAAAATATTTATCATCGAACTAAAAGCACACATGACACATAACATGACATACAAGTAACACATATCATATTTTAACATAGCAATCATGACATAAAATTGTGGCACTCGGTGAAAAGTGAAAGTTACCCCCTCCTTAAACTTTTCAGGGAATAGTACGTTGACTAGACGTCATTCGGTATCAGGAATGCCTGCAAGGGTATACTAGACTGAGTTCTATTTCTAATAATAATTCCTATTACTAAAACTAAATTTCTAATAGTATAATTAAAATAAACTAATTCTTAACTAACTTAAGAAAATATAAATAATTAATCACTAAATAAAATGAGTTAAAATAAAATAATAATTAAAAATATATATTTTAAAATATAAAAAAAATAATAATTTAACAATCATAGTTTACAACTTTAGTAATAAATCGTAACATTAAAAATATGGATATAAATGACATTAATTTTATTAAAAACGGATATTAAATAAAAATTATACATTTAAAATAGTATTAATAGTAAAATTACAATTAACACTTACAAAAATATTAAGTTAAATATATAATTATGATATTAATATTTAATTAAAATAAAATAAAATAAATAATAATAATAATAAAATAATAAAAAAATATAAAAGCATGAATAGCTAGTTAGCTACTGCATGCCCCGTCGACTTCGGAAGTTTAAGTTCTGAATTTATTATATATATATATATATATATATATATATATATATATATATATATATATATATATATATATATATATATATATATATATATATATTTATTTATAAATTAAAATCAAGTCCCTATATTATATTAAATTCTCATTTAAACTTACCCTAAACTTTAACCTTATTACAAAATGACACAACTTGAGTTATACAACTCCGTTTGAAAATCCGAAAGTACGTATGGAGTTCTCGTAAGGTGAGAATCACATGCATATCAAATTTTCATAAAAATATCGAAGTTTAAAGGGGACAAAATTTTAACACGAAGTGGGTCTCTTTCCATCTTCTTCATTTCACGTTCAAACTCAAAACTAATTATATATTTGTGATCCTCGTGAGGAGAGCTTCAAAATGACCTATAATATCAAAGTTATGTCACACCGAAACATAATATACCAGGTTTAAAAGTTTCGATGGAGTTTTTCTTACTCATACGAAATCCATTTCACAAAAGAGTTATATATATGGAATCTACGCTTCGAGACGATCATTTTGGCATATAACATGATAAGGTTTGAAAAAGAATAGAAAAAATTTAAAAGTTGCAGAATGATAGTTTATGACTTGAATTATTGAATAATTGAGCTTCCTCTTAGATTAAAAGAAGTTAGTTCAGTTCACAAACATCGAAGTTATATAGTTTGGGCTTCCAGTTAAAAAAGACGAACCCATGTCTAAAATATGTTAGAAAAGTGAAATAAGAATATTATATATATATATATATATATATATATATATATATATATATATATATATATATATATATAACACAAGAAATGAGGAAAAGTTACCTCAATTACTTCCTCTTCACACTCCAACTCTCTGTAAAAAATTAAAGGAAGGGAGTATATATATATATATATATATATATATATATATATATATATATGAGGGGAGTTAAAATAGTCATCCTTATCCAAATAATTTGTAGGATGTATCTTATGTCACCTTCCCACCTCATTAAGTCTTTTCGCCTTATCAACTATAATATGCATGTGATCATATATAATATAATATTGAATATATATATATATATACATATACTGTGTCTTTTACTTACCTATATATATAATAATTATTATTACTATATATAGAGGTATTACAATATATATATGTATATATATATATATATATGTGTATTATTGGTGGATATTACAGAGGACATGCACAAAGGCAGACATATATATAACTCTAAGAAACAGTATGCACAAGCGAGAAAGAGTTCATTCTAAGAGGCAACTACCTAGAGAAAAGAATTTATCTCTGTTCCATTTATTTGAATTTGGATGCGATCTCCATCAAATTTGCACTCTACTACAACTTCCTTTCCATGAAGCTATATTATCCCCAATTATTATTCAAACATTATGCAACTTAATAGTACTAAAACTTCCTTTCTATGAAGCTATATTATTCCCAATTATCATTCAAACATTATGCAACTTAATAGTCTACAAATTCCAAGAACGACCTAAAACAAAACATACCAACAAATAAGACTGAATGAAATAATCATAATAATCATCTCAATTCACGAAACAATGAGACTTTTGCTTGCGAATGTGATTGGAAAAACACTGTAACAATACACACCAACAGCAACGTGAATGTAAATACATTGAGCATCAATAATATTGAAACCACTATGAATGCAAATACATACTCAACAATGTCGTGATTAGCGAACTGGTGTGTGCGTGTGAAGTAGAAAAATACAGAAAGATTCACTTACCATAATCTAGAGCCGAGTATCGAGCGAGGGATTTTTTTCGTCATATTATGATATCAAAACTCAAGAATGGTGAGGCGAGTGAGGGATTCGACAGGAAGAAATTGATTTAAGAAGGAAATTAGGGCAGATTTAGGGTGGACTCAAATTTGGGGAAAAAATTAGGGTTTGTCTATGGTTGTTTTGTTTTGTATTGGGCAGAGAAACCCGTTTCTATCCAACTAACAGTTACGTGAGAAACATGTGTGAGCCTCTCCTTTACATTTAGATGGCAGTGGGATGGAAATTGCCAAAAAAATTGTGAGGGACCATTATTGCTGGAAAAAAAAAGTTTGGGACTGAAGTCAAAACTATTGTGTCCAAACCCAAATGAGATTATGATGGGTGGAACTGGTATTGTAATTTTCTCTAGAGTATGCCTATTATATAGATAAAGTATGTTTAATAATTGTTAAAGTATGTTTTCTAAAGTATAATAAATTATGAATTAAAGTATGATTTTAGGGTGTTATAATATGATTCTTTATTGGCATACTTTAACTATAAATAAACATATTTTACCTATATAATAAACATACTTTAGTAATTAGTCGACTCGTCTTACAACCGTCTCACAAAAACTTGTCTCACCAGAGAGTGTCTCTTTAATATAAAGTAATATTCAATTAAAATAAAGTGATAATAAAAAGTTGAACTATCTAAAGAATAATTACTAATACTATTATTATTATTCAATAATAATAATAATAAAAATAATATCATAAATTTTTATTTTTAATATATCAAGAATATTTAATTTTATATATTTATTAATATTTTGAACAATTTTAATACAAAATTAAATTTAAAGTTTTAATTAAAAAATATATAGGATTCGTTGGAACTGGTTATATGGATTTTATTAAACTATATTACCTTACTCAACATGTAACTGGATCCATGTATTACTTTATTTTTACTAAAAAAGTTATTTATCAATAAAAATATTGATCAATAAGTGATATTTATTAAAAGTTTAAAGAAAAAAAAGGGGGGAATGAGAATATAAAGATGTTTAACAACATGACAGCGTCAGTAAAATAGCCAAAACATGTGGCTTTAAAATAGCCCAAAACAGACAACCCTATGAATAGAATCAACCAATTTCATCTTGTCTTTTTAGTTCCATGATTGCAGTTAGGTGCATCTTATCAATCGAGGCCTGCAGATTTTTATTTGGAGGATTGATCTTTGCCTGAAGGCGGGTATTGGGCTTAGAGGTGACCGGTTGGAAGAACTTTTTGCCTGGAGGGCTGCTTCTTTTAATTTTAACACTGCTTTCCAGTGTAGGGAATTCCTCCATGTTCCCCTTGGAAGGGAGCTTTGAGTAGTCTGAGTATATTCTCTCAGGTTCCACATGAATAATACTTGGAGTCCGTTGAACGCTAGGATTAATAGTCATGAAAGTCGACAGGCATGGGTCTGCGCTCAATTCCCTGACTGGAGAAGTCGTATGCACATCCATGTAATCATGAACCTCCTCAATAACCGGTGCCGTAGAAAGAATCTCAGGATCCAACGAGCGTGGCACTGGGGTTGTTGGGTTTTCCACAACTGGAAGAACATCAGTATGCTGATTAGTGTAGTTTTGGCTATCCATATTTTCATCCACAGCATCGAGAGAATCGTTATTCAGTGCACTAAACTTGTTTGAGAGTGGCACATCTGAATACGAATTATGAGAAGCCAAAATACATAGTGCTGCATTGATTGTATCCAAGGAAGCATCTAAATCAGCCAATTGAGACTTCCTCACATATATAGATGCCAAGTCGGGAGATAAGCTCACAGAGGGCGGAGCCGACTTCGTGGACACTGGGATTAGGGCAGGAATTTGGATATGGAAACAAAGTTCAGAAACAGTATTAACAACATGACGATCTACAAAACCCTCCATGGTAGATTGTGACATGTGACCTACAGTGTCGTCTCTTGAAACTTGAGGCTGATCAGCAAGCTCGACCGAGCTTGGAACCTTGTTAGCTTCGGGAATCCGTACAGTATTACCAACATGAGGCTGATTTTGCACCTTAGTCTTCCAAGCTTTCTTATGCAGGAGAAAATGGTTGTCATTATCCACTTTTCTTTTGTGTGGAACAGAGGCCTTAGTCCCCTTCTTACAGTCCAAAACAAGATGACCCAAAGTTAGACAAGCTTCACAGAAGACTGGGATGTACTCATAACCAATTGAAATGGGCAGTGACTGTGAAGAAGACTCAATGAAGACATGATCAGGAAAGGAGTCTCGAATATCCTAGTCAACCAAAACACAGGCAAAGTGCTCTGTAGAGGCATCCAACGCACGCTCATCAATACGAACCGGGGAACCTATAGCAGATGCAATAGAGAGCAGCACCCGTTCAGTCCAAAGCTCGAACGGAAGCTCGAAAATTCTGATCCAAACAGGAACCACAGTAGATATGGCTTTGTAGGGGTTGAAAAATGAAGTCCATTTCAAGACACGAATCTTACCAGCCTCAATCTCAAACCATCGTTTCTTCAAAACATGCTGCCGGCAAATACGGTCAGCAATGAAGGTGTTAAAAATCCCCTTCCAATGGGAATCACATGAACAGAAGAAGTATTCCATAGCTGCTGCAATCTCTGATTTTTCTCAACAGAGGATAGGGGCTTTTACCCTTTATTTAGAAGTATTCTAACAATAATCAGGGAAGAACATAAACCAATCCTATTTTGAAAATACGAATCCTCAATAGGAATTGGGATTCCAGACTCTGTATGGGTGGCAGGGAAGATATCCAAGGAGTTAGGCTCCATAAAGGATTTCAAAAATGCAGCAACCTCACCTTGGATTTTCGTCGTACGATTAGCCTCTTGTGGAGAGGAGCCCGCGACAGAAGTCGGCACAGCACCCCCATTAACCGCCTCCCGAAAGGTTCTGGAAGGAGTCGGATTAGTAGCAGCTGATGGTAAAGCCCTCGAAGGTTGAGTACCATCGTAAAATTGTGATCTGCCATGTGAAGAAGAGTCAGCAGGAGCTGTTCTGGAGAGAGAAGAGGGAGTATTCTTAGAGAGAGAAATTTTGAGAGAAAACATCTTTTTTATATCTTCAATAAAAATAAAAATATTGATGGAGTACAAATTATAGAGAATATCATAAAGTAATATATACTTATCATAAAATATACTTAATATATATATATATATATATATATATATATATATATATATATATATATATATATATATATATATATATATATATATATATATATATATATATATTTGAGAGAAAACATCTTTTTTATATCTTCAATAAAAATAAAAATATTGATGGAGTACAAATTATAGAGAATATCATAAGTAATATATACTTATCATAAAATATACTTAATATATATATATATATATATATATATATATATATATATATATATATATATATATATATATATATATATATATATATATAAATGCACAACTAACAACTGTACTTAATTATCGGATGCATCATTAATTATAGATTGTTGGAATTAATTCTTCATAATTCAAATCAAAATCAACTATAAGAAATTTTAATTGTCTGAACTCATCAAAATTACAACAAAAACACTCAACGTGTTCTAATTTAGAGTTTAAAAAATTATGGTAAGTCCAAATTCAGAGAGAAATGGATTAGATTTGATGTATGAAATATTTGGTTCCGATGATGAAGATGGAGGGAAATGGAGAATCGTCTACGTATTCTTATCAGAAAATGAAGTTAACCTAGAAGAAGATTTTGAAATGATCATGCAAGCTGCCCAAGCTACTGAAACAAGCAATGTTGAAGTTGGGCCTCAAACAGGTATGATTTATCAAAATATTGAAAGTTTATTTGTAGCGTACCAAGAATATGCAAAAGATAAAGGTTTTAGTGTTAGCAAGAGAACAAATAGTAAAGGTATGAGAGAAGATTACAAATACTCATTAATGGTGTGTGATAAAGCTCGAATCTCATAAGCGCAAAAAGTATAAAAAAGAATAGGTTGTGGGGCTCGTATTAATGCTTTAAAGAAGAAGATGGAAGTTGGATTGTTTCGAAAACGATATCAACACACAATCATGATCTTTGTCCTCATATGTCAATTTTAATGCCTGCTCATAGGAATATTTCACTTAACATGAAGCGACAACTTGAAGCAAATGACATATCTGGAATTAAGTCATCTAAGAATATTATATTAGCAGAGGTTCAAGCGTGTGGCCCACAAAATTTAGGGTGTCTCCCGAAAGATTGTAGGGATCACATAGAGGGCAGAAGAAGATTAAGAATTGGATTTGGAGATGCAGAGGCTATCAAAAATTTATTTTTGAGGCTGCAAAAAAGTGATAAAAACTTTTTCCATTTGATGGATATTGACGACAGATGCAGACTATGTAATGTGATGTGGATTAATCCTCGAAGTAAAGCTGCTTATCAAGATTTTCATGATTCTTTGAGCTTTGATACCACATACCTTGTTCATATGTATAACATGTCTTTTGCTACAATAATTGGTATCAATCACCATGGACAATCTATTTTACTAGGATGCATCTTGCTTGCACATGAAGATTATGAATCTTTTAAGTGGCTTTTTCAAATTGGTTGGAAGCAATGGGTGGCATTCATCCTACATACATAATTACATATCAATGTGAAAGCATCAAGATTGCAATACGAGAAATAATGCATAATACAATTCAACGATATTGTTTGTGGCATATTTTATCAAAATTGCCACAAAAGCTCAGAGGTGTTCCTGAATTTAACAATGCTATTGTTGAATTAAAAGGAATCATGATGATAGTATTACCATTGAGATGTTTGAATCAAAGTGGATTGAATTCTTGATGAAATATAATTTTAAAGACTGGCTTACGGACTTATTTAATAAAAATTAGAGTTGGGTCCTTGTATACTTAAATCACATTTTTTGGGCTGGTATGGTTTCAACACAAAGAAGTGAATGAACGCATGCATATTTTGATGGATACATCCACTCGAGGTGTAATGCCCCGGGTTACTCTATGGGATTAGGATGCTACTAGATATACAATTCCCAATATAGTAATAAATGGGTCGAGAATTCACAGCGGAAATAATATAAAAATCTCCAAAGCAATAATATAATAAAGTAAAAGTTGTATAGAGATTATTACATATTAGCGTCTACTCACCCGAGTAGAGAGGAATATCCAAAACAAGTGAATTCAGATGATATATCTGAAATAAAATTTTTAATAAAGTACTAAAATATAAGACATGATATAAAGTCCTCTATGGGCTTGGGACATCTGCAGGGGGCCTCTTCATCTTCTAAATCTTGTTCTGAAAATCAATAAAGGGTGAGCGTCTAAAATACACTCAGTGGGTTAACTTAAATGATTGCACAGTTAAAAATAAATATGCATGCCAAACATATCATAAAATGTAACATATGCCAATTTAATAAATAATTTTGCATATTGTTGTTCGATAACTAAATGAAAATATTTTAGACTGAACTGTCATCCGATAACTTGTGTTAGTTGGTATATGTGCGTCGAATCGTCATTCAATACGAGTATTAGTAGATTTGAAATATTTTAGTACCGAACCGTCGCCCGATAACTTGTGTTAGTTGGTATATGTGCACCGAGTCGTCACCCCGTACAAGTGTTAGTAAGAAAATATTTGTCATCGAACTAAAAGCACACATGACACATAACATGACATATAAGTAACACATATCACATCTTAACATAGCAATCATGACATAAAATGTAGCACTCGGTAAAGACTGAAAGTTACCCCACCTCAAACTTTCCAGGGAATAGTACGCTGAATAGACTTGCTCTTGAGTATCAGGTATGTCTGCAAGAGTATACTAAACTGAGTTCTACTTATAATAATAATTCATATTACTAAAACTAAATTTATTATATAATTAAAATAAATTAATTATTAACTTAAGAAAATATAAATAATTAATCGTTAAATCAAATAAATTAAAATAAAATAATAAATAGTAATACATACTTTAAAATTTTAAAAATAATAATTTAACAATCATAGTCTACAACTTTAGTAATAAATCGTAACTTTAAAAAATATGGATACAAATGACATTAATTTTATTAAAAACGGATATTAAATAAAAATTCTACACTTAAAATGGTATTAATAGTAAAATTATAAATTATCACTTATATAAAAAATATTAAGTTAAATATATAATTATGATATTAATATTTAATATAAAGAATTGAATTAAATTTAATATATATATATATATTAAATAAATAGAATAAGATAAATAATAAATAAATAAATACATAAATAAATAAATAAAAACATAATCACAGGCACGCATCCATACCGTGACTGTGCAATTCTGATTTCGGAATTTCGCTAGTCAATTTTTGAAACTTAATTACGTCTTCTCTTTTATATATATATATATATAAATTACAATCAAGTCTATGCATTATATTAAATTCTCATTTGAACTTATCCTAAACTTTAACCTTATTACAAAATGACTCAACTTAAGTTATACAACTTAGTTTGAAAATCCGAAAGTTTGTATGAAGTCCTCGCAAGGTGAGGATCACATGCATACTAATTTTTCATGAAAATAACGAAGTTTAAAGGGGGACAAAAATTTCACACGAAGTGGGTCTCTTCCCATCTTCTCCATTTCAAGTCCAAACTCAAAACTAATTATATATTTGTGATCCTTGTGAGGAGGGCTTCAAAATGACCTATAATATCAAAGTTATGTCCAAACGATACAAAATACGCTATTAAAGGGTTAAAACTTTGACTGAATTTTTCTTACTCATACGAAATCCATTTCACAAAAAGAATTAAATATATGGAATCTTCGCATTGAGACGATATTTTCGTATATAACATGATAAGGTTTGACAAAGAATAGAAAATTTTTCAAAACATCAGTGTGTTTATATACGTTTGTGAGTTGTGTGTGCTTATATATATATATATATATATATATATATATATATATATATATATATATATATATATATATATATATATATATATATATATATAGGTACATATATAAAAATATAAAAAATTTGAGTGAAAGGGACTTTACCCCTAAACTACACACTCCTCACACCTCTGCCCCACATATGAATCAGAAAGATATGTGTATATATATAACCACAATATTTGTACTTATCCAACCTCTAGCTTACGTGTGTGCTTATGTGTGTGTGCCTTATCTAAACTACCACTTGCAAAAATATCAAACATATTTATTTATTATATATAATAATAATACTAATATATATATATATATATATATATATATATATATATATATATATATATATATATATATATATATATATATATATATATATATATATATATAAGGTTGGTATTACACGAGGTGTAAATTGAAGCAATTTGTAGAACAATATGAGATATCAACAGCTGATAAGATTCACAAGGAGTTCATTAATGCTGATTATGAATCAAAAAACAAGGTTATCAAGTGTGTTACTTGAAACAATTCAAAAGGCATACACTAATAATATGTTCAAGAAAATATAGGATGAATTTATGTGCACATTATATTAAAGTGTTATTCAATGAAGCGTGGATGATGCAACTGACAATGTGGTTGGAGTTGAAAAATACATTGTGCAGGAGAAAAGAATGGTAAATGATTTTCTTGTCAAAGATTTGACATATACAGTTCAGTATAGGCTATTGGAGAGTATCTTAATTGTGATTGCAAGAAATTTGAATTTGTTGAAATATTATGTTGTTATATTTTCAAGATTATGGGACAGAAGGGTATCCAAACCATAAATGAAAGGTATATGCACTAATGTTGATATGGATATTATTTCAAAGTTGGAATTTATCAAGCAAAGATGCATTGATATGAAGAATGAATTGCTTAATTGGAGCCCAACAATGACAGACAATGTCAGTGAATCAACCAGAAGAGTTGAAGAACATTCAATTAGAGGTACACCAGTATTAAATCCACATGTTGTTCGTTCTAGAGGGGGGCCTAGGGTGAATCGATATCTATGTCACAGTAGGTGAAGGTAATGGATGTTCAAGAAAAAGAAATGCAAAGAGAGCGACGTGGTGGTGGAAGAAATCCAGGAAAGTAAAGAATTATGGACATTGCAGTCTATTTTATTTTATTGTTTAAAAATTATGGACATTGTTTTATTTTATTTTTATTCGATATTGCAGCTTATTAAATCTTGTCATCTTTAATTTTTACTAGATATTACCCATCCGTGCGTTGCACGGAAAAATTATATAACGATTATGTACTTTTATATTTAACTTTTGTTTTACTTTAGCTATAATATATATATATATATATATATATATATATATATATATATATATATATATATATATATATATATAATTATTTATTTATTTGAATTTATGTATTTTATATAAATTGCTAATTATTTGTGAGTTTGACTGCAGTGTACCAGGTGCATTGGTACACCTGAATAATCTAAACCATTATATCAGATTTTTATTTAATCCTAACCACTAAATAAAATAAAATAATTAAATATAAATACAATAACTACCCACTCATCCTATCATTAACCCTATAAATTTTCAGGTGCACCGATGTACCGGGTGCACCAAAGATATATAAAAGTAAATTTTTTACATAACGTAATTTTATATTTATCAATTAAATAATTGTATTGTTTATTATACTCTTATTTTTTTATAATATTAAATTTGATTCGTTATTTAAGATAAATGTTAACTTTCTATTATTATTTACATTAAAATTATTTTATTTTTATTTATATCTATTTATTTTTAAAAATAGATATAATCTCTTAGCAAAACTCATTTTTTTTTAAAAAAAGATATTGTATACTATAATTTATATTTTATTTTTAATTGAATAACATATATTAAAGAAAGATATTGTATATTATAATTAATATTTTATTTTTAATTAAATAATATATGAATAAAATAAAATATAAAATATTATGTAATATAATGAATTATAAATATTAAGAGAATATTTATGGAGACAATTCAAATGAAAATAAAATTGATATAATAATTAAAATAAATTATAAAATTTTGAAAATAGATTTCATACATTACTTCTAAAGATTAAATTAAAAGAATATTATAGAGACGATCATAATGAAAATAAAATTGAATGAAAAATAACAATAAAATACAAAACTTCATATAAGAATAAAATACAAAACTTCGAAAATAGATTCCATATATTAATTCTAAAGATTAAATAAAAATATATTTTACATGTGCTTTGAATTGGAGACTCCAATTCTAAAATTTCTTAAATTAATTCTAGATTGTTGAAATTTATCACTTAAAACACCGGTATCTTCTTTCAATGATTGAAAATGCAAATAAAATTAAATAAAAATAAGAACAATAAGGTTAAAAAATTATAAAAAAGGATTTATGAAATATAAAAAAATACAAAAAAAAATAAATCATAAGATAAACTAAAAATTAAAAAAATGATACCTAAAAAAAACTATAAAATAATAAATTATAAATATTAAAATAATATTTATGGAGATGATCTTAATGAAAATAAAATTGAATGAAAAATTAAAATAAATCAAAAATTTTTGAAAATAAATTTCATATATTAATCCTAAAGATTTAATTAAAAGATATTTATATAGCCGATCCTAATGAAAATATAATTGCCTTGAATATCCAATTCTAAAATTTCTGAAATTAATTCTAGATTGTCCAAATTCATCCCTCCATATACTGGTAACTTTTTTTTAATAATTGAAGCTGCAAATAAGATCAAATAAAAATAAGAAAATAAGATTAAAAATTTATAAAAACAGATTTTATAAAATATAAAGAAAACAATTAAAACGAATAAAAACCATAAATCATAGTATAAATAAAAAATAAAAAAAGAATGATACATCAAAGGAGAATGATTGAATCTAAAAATAAGATCAAATAAAAATATAAAAGATAAAATAATTAAAGTATAAAAATAGAGTTTATAAGATTATAACGAAAATATTCTGAAATTAATTATGTATTGTCCAAATTCATAACTCCAAATATTTGTGAATTTTTTAATGATTAAAAACGCAGATAAGATCAAACAAAAAATAAATAAGATAAGATAAAGAAATTATAAAATAGGGTTTATAAAATATGAAGAATACACAAAAAAACGAAGAAAATATAAATCATTAGATAAACGAAAAATAAAAAAGAAGAATGATACCTCAAGTGGAATAATTGAACCTGAAAAAAAAAAGATCAAAAACTAAAATTAAGGTTTATAGAATTATAAAGTAAATACAAAATTGTAGAGAAACGAAAATAAGATAACAAAAATTAAAAAAGAAGAATGATAGTTCAAATGAAAATTATTGAACCTGCACATATGATCAAATATGAGAATGATTGAACATAAAAATATGATCAAATAAAAGTATAAAAAATAAAATAAATTAAAACAAAAAATAGAAGAGAAAAAAAAAGATAACAAAAAATAAAAAAGAAGAATGATACCTTAGAAAGTGATTGAACGTGCACATTACATCAAAATAAATAAAAGTAGATTCGAAATAATATGAAAGTGAAATAGAGAAGAAAAAGAAGAAGCATAAAAAAGAAAAAAAATAAAGTAAAGATTTGATTAGATAATGAAAATGTTTATATAGAATGATTTGAAAGAATGTACGATTGTGATTGAAAGCAATCAACGACGTAGGAAAAAGGTGAAAAATTACCAAATATAGCGTTGAAAGATTTGATATTATTAAAATTAGTATTAGTATATTGATTAACAATTAGTAAAATATATGCCAATAATATTAATCAAATTTATATTGTTAATTAAAAAATAAATAAATAATTTATTATTAGCATAAATAGGATCATGATTGAGATCAAAAGTATGTAATGGACAGTCAAGATTAAAATTGAATAAAAACTAAATTTACTAAAATTGAAAAGATGGAGAAAAATTAAAGATAAAAATAGAAAAGTAAATTTACCAAATATGCCAAAAATATCTCCCATGTTTACCAAATTTATATTGTAAAATAAAAAAATAAAATTTAAATAATAAAATCCATTATTAGTATAATTAAATTTTATGATTGAAATTAAAAACATTAATTGGACTTAGATTTTATAAAATATAAAGAAAACACTTAAAACGAATAAAAACCATAAATCATAGGATAAATTAAAAATTAAAAAAAAGAATGATACCTCAAAGAACGATTGAATCTGAAAATAATATCAAATAAAAATATAAAAGATAAAATAATTAAAGTATAAAAATAGAGTTTATAATATTATAACGAAAACATTCTGAAATTAATTATGTATTATCCAAATTCATCACTCCAAACATTTGTGACTTTTTTTAATGATTGAAGCCACAGATAAGATCAAACAAAAAAATAAAATTAATAAGATAAAAAAATTATAAAACAAGGTTTATAGAATATGAAGAATTTACAAAAAATGAAGAAAAAAACATAAATATAAGATAAACGAAAAATAAAAAAGAAGAATGATACCTCAAGCGGAATGATTGAACCTGAAAAAAAAGATCAAAAACTAAAAGTCAGGTTTATAGAATTATAAGGTAAATACAAAAATTGGAGAGAAACGAAAATAAGATAACAAAAACTAAAAAAGAAGAATGATAGAATTTTTGAACCTGCACATATGATCAAATATGAGAATGATTAAACATAAAAATAAGATCAAATAAAAGTATAAAAGATAAAATAAATTAAAACAAAAAAATCAAAGAGAAAAGAAAAGAAAGGATAACAAAAAATAAAAAAAGAAGAATGATACCTTAGAAAGTGATTGAACATGTACATTAAATCAAATCAAATAAAAGTAAATTCGAAATAATATGAAAGCGAAATAGAGAAGAAAAAGAAGAAGCATAAAAAAGAAAAAAAATAAAGGATTTGATTAGGTAATGAAAAGGTTTATATAGAATGATTGAAAGAATGAACGATTGTGATTGAAAGCAATCAACGACGTAGAAAAAGGTGGAAAATTACCAAAGATAGCATTGAAATATTTGATATTATTAAAATTAGTATTAGTATATTGATTGACAATTAGTAAAATATATGCCAATTATATTAATTAAATTTATATTGTTAATTAAAAATAAATAAATAATTTATTATTAGCATAAATAGGATCATGATTGAGATCAAAAGTATGTAATGGACGGTCAAGATTAAAATTGAATAAAAATTAAATTTATTAAAATTGAAAAAATGAAGAAAAATTAAAGATAAAAATAGAAAAGTAAATTTACCAAATATGCCAAAAATACTCCTATATTACCAAATTTATATTGTAAAATAAAAAAGTAAAATTTAAATAATAAAACCTATTATTAGTATAATTAAATTTTATGATTGAAATTAAAAGCATTAATTAGACGGTCAAAATTAAAATTGAATTATTTCTATATAGAGTAAAATTAAAAATAAAAATAGAAGTTTAGGTTTGCTTTTATATATGTATAGATAGATAGACAGATAGATATTATATGGATCAACTTATTTTAAATTTTTTTTAACATTTTCTTATTTTTAATGAAACTATTAAATTTTAGGTGGTTAATAATGATTGTCATAGATAATTTTATTTTATTACAAATATTAATTATATAAAGTTTTATAAAAAAAATTAAAATTATTTTCAACAATTATTATGATTGAAATTTTGGATATAAAAAACTACTTTATTAAAATAAATCAATAATATTATAATTACATAATATAATGGAGTATTATATTAATCATTTTATAATTTACTTAAAATTAAAATACAAAATATTTTATATCATTTCATTTCATTTTATTATGATTAAAAAAATCACTAATTTTAAAATAAAGTTAAGAAAATAGTATATCATATTTTAATTTATTTTTAAATCCAATTATATATATTTTTTCTTTAAATAATGACTTTTATTAAAATTCTTAAATATGAGAAATACCTTAAAATATTTACAACGTACTCATCGGATTAAAAATGTAATAAAATTCTAATTATGAATCTTAAGATTCAAAATTAAAATTAAATTTATATTTCGCCAATTATTTTCTTTTTTATTATTTTATTATAGGGATGGATTATATTATTAAAATATTATGTTTATTAAAATTAATTAAAAATATTAATATTAAATTTAACTTATAAACATTATGAGTGAGGCTTGCATGCGCCCGGGCGCACGCCGTTTGCCTTTAGAATTTAGTATTATGGATAAGGGTACATTATTTTGTTCTAAAGGGTATACACTTTAATTAATAAGGGTACATCATTTTGTTCTAAATGGTATATACACTTTTTATTAATAATTTTTTCACGCCCCAGTTTTCAATAAATTTAAAGGGAGATTTATTTACAATTTTTTGATAATATTAACCTTCAATGCGGGCGTGAACCATAAAATAAAGTTAATAAAATATCATAAACAGTGAAAATTATACGAAAGTATATCATTAGAATTTATATGAAAAGATTTTGGCGCAACGCATTAATAAAAAGGGCTTTCACGCAACGCATCCGCCCCCAGTACGCCGTCGCAGCCTCAACCTGAAAAGGGTTTGGAGTGGAAGGGGTGAATGTCTAAAATACACTCAGTGGGGTTAACTACAAATGATTGCACAGTTAAAAATAAATATGTATGCCAAATATACCATAAGATGTAATATATGCCAATTTTAATAAAATTACTTTTGCATATTGTCGTTCGATAACTCATTGAAATATTTTAGACCGAACCGTCGTCCGATAACTTGTGTTAGTTAGTCTGTGCGCACCGGGCCATCATCCCAGTACGATGTTAGCATACTTTGAAAACATTTTAGTACTGGACCTACGTAGCCAGTAACTTGTGTTAGTTGGTATATGTGCACCGAGTAGTCACCTCGTACAAGTGTTAGTAGGAAAATATTTGTCATCGAACTAAAAACACACATGACATATAACATGATATATAATTAACACATATCACATCTTAACATAGCAATCATGACTTAAAATGTAACACTCGGTAAAGAATGAAAGTTACCACACATGCTATGTCTTTGAAAAATTAGAATACATCCGATAAAATTGAAAACTCATTATATTTCTCTCACTGAAGTTGTCTTCTTCCCATTGAATAAAGAATATATGTGTGTAGAGAAAAGAAAAGAGTATATATAAAAAAAATTGAATAGTTTGTTCTTATTCAATCCCTCAAAAAAGCTTACGTGTGTGTCTTATCTAATTACAATTGACATGTGCTTAAATATAATATATATATATATATATATATATATATATATATATATATATATATATATATATATATATATATATATATATATATATATATATATATAAAATCAACTTGCACACCAAGTTTAACACTAATAATTATCCAAATATTAAATATATATAAATAAAAGTAAAAAACTTGATGGCTACTTATGCATCCCTATCCAAAATGCAACTTGCATAAATAT
This sequence comes from Pogostemon cablin, assembly GCA_023678885.1. Taxonomy (NCBI): domain Eukaryota; kingdom Viridiplantae; phylum Streptophyta; class Magnoliopsida; order Lamiales; family Lamiaceae; genus Pogostemon; species Pogostemon cablin. The sequence goes on along the minus strand of CM042994.1, from coordinate 20,011,870 downwards.
CATACATATATTATTATTATTAAAATTTGGAGATCAAGTTGGCCATATAACACACGTCACTTTAAAATTTATCCTTATCCAAAAATATTTAATCTTTATCCAAAAACTAACCACTTGCATACACATTTGTTATTATTAATATTATATTATTATTATATAAATATATTATATTTATAAAAGATATAATACACTAAAATAATTAATATAATTTTATTTAAAAGTCAAGTTTACGAAAATATAGATTATGAAATATTGGGGTGTTATAATTTTTTTATTTTTCTTCAGAAAATAAAGGGTACACATTTTATACTAAAGAGTATACAATTTAACACAAATTTCTAAAGGCACACGGAGTGTGCTCCATGTGCCCTCCGTGCGCCTGGGCGCACGAAAGTTTTTGCCAAACATTATATAAATAAATTTTAGTTTTATATTTAATCATTATAATAATTTAGAATATATAAAAGATAATAATATATTAATTTGAGAAAAATAACTAAAATTAATAATAAATTATTATAAATATTTTTTAAAATAACGATATTAAATATTAATGTGCATAAAATTTTAAAAAAATATCAATTATAATAGATATTTGTAAAAAAAATTAAGATATATTATAAATAATTTTTAATACAAATGCTAAAGAATAAACTGAATAAATTATGTGGAATCTTATAATATTTTATAGAGATAAAAAATTAATATTCTTATGCATCTATCGATAATAATTTAAAAAACATATAATCCAAATTTATTATACTTTAAATTTTGCTCAAATTAAGGCACAACCACATTTAATTAGTTTCCAGTAATTTAAAGATATCTTGAAACTTTAAAAAATAAAAATAAAAATTGATCAGTTTATTACAGAGAAGAGAAGGATATAATTGTCCATTAACATTTTAACTTTACATTAATTTACGATAATGCAATTTTCTGGTTGGTCAGATTCTTCCCAAATAGCAGCATCCTTAAAAGAATGGCCATTTGGATCTAGAAGGCTAACGAATAGGCTTGAACCTAACCTATTTGGTGTTAAAGATGTTTCTCTCTCTAGGTTTTTCTCTCTGCATTATCTCTAAAAGTTTTTAGGATTTCAGCTTCTCACTTTGTCATGGAGGCCCAACCGCTGTTCGGTGAGCCTTCAGTTGAGACTTCTGCCATATCTGATCCTTTCGTCCAATTTCGTGAATTGGATGCGGCCTGTGAACGTTTTCCATGGCTGATGGATCTCCTTGTTAGTTCACAGATTTCTAAGGCTTCGACTGATCAGCCATCCATTGCGCCAGATCAACCTCTGCACCGCCCAAGTCTGCATCTGGGTTACTCGCGCTTGAAGATCTTCTAGAACAGAATAAGGCCTTCGCTGGCGCTTCTATTGCTCCCCAGAAAGAATCTGATCGTGTGAATATCGGATCAAAATCGTCGAATACTGATCCTAGTGCTGACGTGTTCAACACAAAAACTCAGAAAAACCCTAATATACAGGGTTTGGAACTGAACCCTAACATGCGCAATAACGCTTTTGGATATACTTCAGCGGTCCATACTTCTGGAAATAAAAACATTGATCAACCCTCGATCAGGAATAGCTCTGACCCCAGGGCATATGCTTCCAAGGTTGGCGGGGAATCTGACCCATTCTCCCTTATTAAAAAGGCCATATGCAAGGGACCGTTCTCCGATCCTGTGGCGAGGCCAGTCGACAAAACAGGTGATATCCCTACTCTAGCTATTTCCAATGAGTTCTATGAGAAACGTAAATTGTTGTTTTCTCAATTTGTTATCATTAGAATTCTCATTGCAAAGGGCTCCAAACCACTTTCTCAATTAGCAGTGGAATCTCTTTTTGGGAAGATTTTGTCGCTAAAAGATGTTCTTGCTATTCCTCTTAGAAGGGGATATTTCTCTGTTTATGTCCCTAATGAGGAGATGAAAGTTAAGATCCTTAAGAGACGATTTTTTGAAAATGGTGGTATACAACTTCGTGAGCAACAATGGACACCGATGTTTAATCCTTACAAGATTAAATCATCGTTGGTTTCTATATGGTTGAGGATTTATGAGCTTCCTATGGAGTTGTGGCATGAGAAGGCCATAAGGAGAATTGCTTCGTTGGTGGGTGCCCCTATCCGAATTGATGACGAAACTCTTAATGGCTCTACGGGTCATTTTGCTAGGGTTATGGTGGAAGTTGTCCTATTGGAGGAACTTCCAAGCAAGCTGAATATAGATACTTCAGAGGAGATTATGCACATATCTATTGGATATGAAATCATTCCAGAATATTGTAGATTCTGCCACACATTTGGACATGAAGTGGAGTCTTGTTTAAAGAGGAAGGGTAAACAAGAGGGTCGAAGGAGGAAGCAAGAAGCTCGAAGGGCTGCAAAGGCTTCTGAACCTAAGGGCTTTACTGCCACAAAGAAAACTTGGTTGAGAAGAGAGCCAGACCCAAACTCTGGCCCCTCTAATCCAATGATAATATCTAATGCTTTCCAACATTTACTTGACGAAGATCTAAGCCAGCGGGAACATCAGGATTTTGGTGGTGAAGAAGAGGAGGATTTTGATGAGCCTGGTAGTCAAAACTCTAAAGGCCACGAACATGGCCTGAGTGACATCGAGGAGGTTTCTGAACGGGCTAATGATAGTGATTCGGGAAAAGAGGATCATGAGATTAATAAATCCCCGAATTCTAAAATAAGAACGGACAATGTTGTGGTTATTTATCAGGAAGAGCCGATTCTTATATCTGTATTACCTCCAGCAGATAAGCAAATCACCTCTGTCGAACACAAGGGGGCTTCGGTCATTGGAATAGACAATAGTGCTTCTCGTTTTAAATGCCCTGATCCACCTAACACAAGATCAAGTACTCCGGGTGTCAAGCTTGTCAATCTCAGCTCCAAATCAACAAAAAACATGCATACAACTGCCATCAAGGAATGGGAGGACCCTAATAAGCCGCCGAAGAATGGCCATGGGAATCGTTTTAAATGAATGTATTCTTCTGGAATGTTAGAGGAATAAGGCGAGCTTTGGCACAGATGGCTCTAAAGGAATTTTTCCGCAAGCACAGACCGCTTTAGCTTACAATCGCTGAACCTAAAGTATTATTCTCTTCTATTCCCGCCCAAATTGGAGTAATATGGGGCTCTCCTTCGTGGGGCAGAATCAAAGGGATGGTCTCCGGCCAAATATATGGGTATTTTATAATGCTAACTTTGTCTCTCAGCCACATGTAGTTTTTTCTACCTCACAAATCATGATATTTGATTTCATCTACAATGCTGCTAATTATCGTTTTGGATTTGTTCATGCTCATTCTAATCATGTTATTCAGCGTCTTCTTTGGATGGATGTTGCTACTCATTTATCAAATAACATGTTAATTATTGGGTATTTTAATTCCACATTGGGAGCACATGAATGGTTGCACGTTTCTCGTCATGAGAATTCATCTCCCATGGAATTCATGGAATTTTTGAACTCTACAGGCCTGGTAGATCTTGAAATGCATGGTGCAAGGTACACTTGGGTGAGTAAGACAGTTACAAGAGCCATGAGGGCTTCTAAAATTGATAGAGTTCTAGCTTCGGATGGATTTATTGACATATGGGATTTGGTTTCAGCTACTACTCTTGCTCGTCATGGATCGGACCATGCCCCGATTCTCACATCATGTAATCTTATTGTCCATGCTCCTAAACCATTTTGCTTTCAATCTATGTGGCTCATGAATACAGGGTTTTTCTTAATGGCTGAAACTTCCTGGGCTAGACCTCTTATGCATGTGAACCCGATTATGCAATTCGTTACTAAACTAAAAAGGCTCAAAAGTGACATCAGAAACTGGAATTATTCGATTTTTGGCAATGTTCACGATGAGGTAGAAACAGCTATGAACGCTCTTCGTGATGTTCAGATCCGAATTGGGGTTGAAGGTGATTCAATGGAGCTTTTTTGCGATGAAGTTGATGCTCATATCACTCTTAACAAAAAGCTCATGGACAAGCACAAATTTTGGGCAAAAAAGAATAGGTCTTCTTGGTTGAGAGATGGGGACAGGAACACTAACTTTTTTCACAAGAATTCCGACGAGTTTCTAAGATAAAATCTGCTATCAATTCTATGCTTATCGATGGGGAGGTATCTAATAATTTGGCGCAGATTTCTCAACACATAGTTGATTACTACAGAGAACTATTCAAAGCTCCTGACGATGAGGTCAGTTTTGATGACTTGGATTTCCACGAGTCCTTTATGACAGAGGAAGATAACACCTTACTTACGGCTATTTCTTTGGATGAGGAAATTAAAGAGGCAGTGATGGGACTTTCAGATGACAGTGCTCCCGGGCCAGATGGGTTTGGAGGTTCCTTCTACCAAAGGTGTATAGGGTTGGAAGTTGGTATGGCCGTGCGCCATTTCTTCATGTACGGGCAGCTCCCTTCAGGTATTAACTGCAACTTTGTTATACTGGTGCCTAAAGTTGACAATGCTAACAGGGTGGAAGATTTTCGTCCGATCAATCTGTGTAACTTCTTTTTCAAGATATTCACCAAGATTTTAGCTACCAGAGTGGGGCCGATTTTGAACAAACATCTAGGACCTCACCAGTTCGATTTCATCCCAGAAAGGAACATCCATCACTGCATTGCTGTGGCATCGGAAAGTTTCAACAGCCTAGACAATTCTTTAATGGGCAGTGTAGGTTTAAAGGTGGACATTAGGAAGGCGTTTGACACTTTAAGATGGGACTTCATATTTCAGGTTCTTCACTTAATGGGTTTTCATCCTATATTCATCAAGTGGATTGAGGTCATTTTTGCTTCAGCTAAAATCTCGATACTTATTAATGGAAGTCCAATGGATTTTTTTGGTTGTGGTAAGAGAGTTCGTCAAGGAGATCTACTATCTCTCTTACTATTTTGTATTGCAGAAGAGGTTCTTGGGAGGTGGATAAACTACAAAATTAGTAATGGAGAATTGCTGCCAGCCAAGGCCAACAGGAACACACTCATTCCCCCTACCTCTTTTATGCTGATGATATTGTCATTTTTTGCAGGGGTAATGAGAGCTCCATTCGATGTCTTAAAAGCATAATGAATGGTAATGCGACAATGTCAGGGCAAGTTTTTAATCCATCTAAATCCAAGGTTTTTTTTGGCAAGCATGTTGAGGCAGTTGATCGAAGACGAGTTCATCACCTACTGGGAATTCAAGAGGGGAGTTTCCCTTTTAAATATTTGGGTGCTCCTATATTTGTAGGGGCTCCTAAAATTGCTCATTTTCAGCAGGCAACGGATGCTATACTTAGCAAATTTCAGAGGTGGATGGGCAATACTCTATCGATGGCTGGAAGGATATGTTTGATCAATGCTGTCATTATTTCCACTGCTGTGCATGCAATGATGGTTTACAGATGGCTAAGACATCATATAAAGAAAATTGAGCAGGCTTGTCGGAATTTCGTTTGGTCGGGAGATCCAACAAAGCAACACCACTTTACAATAGCTTGGAAAATGGTATGTTCCCCCACGACAGAAGGAGGACTAGGTATTCGCTCACTTAGAACGACTAACGAGGCATATGTGATGAAACTTGCATGGGAGATTATGGAAGGAAAAGGTTTTCTGGATTTTATTAAGCGCAGATGGTTCGATGGTCAATTAATGAGAGCTCGTCATGTCCCTTCATCCATCCGTGGAGCTTGCATGTGTCATATAAGCCGATTGAAGGAGGAGGAAATTTGGATAGCGGGTTATGATACTAGAGTTCAATTTTGGCTGGATAATTGGATTGGGGTGCCAATTACTGACCTGGTGGGAATCCCACAAGACTATCGGCGCCATTTGATGATACCATTGGTGACTATTTATATGACGGGGATTGGCATTTCACCCCGAGCTTCACAATGGTATACTCACATATCGTGGATATAATTCTTAACACACATATGTCGCTGCATTTTGAGGACATCAGGTTTTGGACGAAATCTTTCCAGGGGAAAGTTACTTCCAAAGTTGCGTATATACATTTGAGGCATGCTTTCTTGGAAGTCAATTGGGGGAAGTGGATTTGGTCGTCATTCTTTCCTTCGAGGCGATCTATCACAGCTTGGAAGGTGCTACGGGGTGTCCTTACTACATGGGACACTCTCTCGAATAGGGGTTTAGAGGTCCTTCACGATGTTATCTCTGCAAGGCGGGGGAGGAATCAGTAGATCACATCTTCCTTCACTGCTCGGTTTCTTCTAATATTCTTTCTCATGTCTTAGCAGGTTTTTTATTTGGGCACAGGATGATTATGGATCAATCATTTGTGGGTTTCATCATGCAAGATGTAGAGGTCTCGGCAAGTGCTCAAATAAGTTTGATTTGGAGGCTAGCTATAGTTTCGTATATTTGGATTATATGGCAGCAACGCAATGAGATGATGAATGATGGCTATGAGTTGGGTAATGATGTGCTACGAGATAAAATTGTTCGAGTCTCTAAGATAAAGGCACAGATAATGGCGTTGATCAAAGAAGGGGACCAATTCACGATAGGCAGCATGAACAATACCATGGAGGACTTTAACACTTTGAGATATTTTAAGATCAAGGGGATACCGAGGAGAGCTCCTGCGATCACTCCGGTCAGGTGGCGTCCTCCGGCAGCAGGAATGGTGAAAGTAAACATTGATGGACATGCAGCTGGAAGTCCGGGGCTGATATCTGGTGGCGGCATTTTTCGTAACGGTCGTGGATTCTCTATGGGAGGCTTCACTTCAGGGTTTGGTATTGGGTTCGCATTGGAAGCGGAACTATTAATGGCAATTTTGGCCATTGAGTATGCACATGATAGAAACTGGAAAAATATATGGCTTGAGACAGATTCAACATATGTGGTTTATGCTTTCTCACATCCTAATCCTATGATGCCATGGAAGGCCATCTTTAAGTGGAGAAAGGTAAAAAACCTCCTCCGAGACTTTACGTATATTATCACTCACATTTTCAGGGAAGGAAACAGTGTAGTTGATGCCCTATCTAAAATTGGAGGGCCCTTAACATGGATGGACTCGATACCTGCAGCTCTACATAATTTGCTCTTCTATGACATGAACATGGAATATTTCAGATTTAGATAGAGTTTTGGTTTTTTCGCATCTTTTTTGTATTACTCTCTCTGCACTTTTTATTTCTCTTTTTTATGATATGATCTATTTGCCTAACCTATTTAAGTAAACGAGTTTTTAAAAGAACCAAGCTTGACTCATTTAACAAAGGAATTTTTTCATTAAGGGACCCGAATGATGAGTCAACTATCAATTTAAAACTTCAAGATTTTCTTTATCGATTCAAGACCTCAATCATCTAAAATTATCGATTTAAGACCTATATCCCTAAAGCTTGTTCGGTATGTTGTAATTGACAAAAAAGAGAATATTGACTTTTGGTTTTCTTATTTTCAATTCATGGGTTCAGAGGGTTGCTTATTTGAAGGAATACATGTATTAATGGGTTTCTTTTGCAATGGAGAAGTAATAGGGAGAGAAAAGGAATTGGTGGCCATTCATAATTTATGGACTGATTTGAAGATGATTGATAGGGTCTGCCAGGGTTCTGATTCTTCTTTAGTTTCTCTACGGTTTTTTCTTTTTTCATCTCCAATTAGAGCTGTTATACCGATCGAGCTGCTCGTCTACTCGGGTCGGGTTGGCTCGAAAAAGTTCAAGCTCGGCTCGACTCGTATTAATTTGAGTTTGAGACCGTTTAATACTCGTCAAGTTATCGAGCCGAGCTCAGCTCGTGAAGCTCGCGAGTGCTCGATATTTTAATAAATTATAGATAATATATTGTAATTAATTTATATATATAAATAAGTGTAACCCTAATATACACATTCTAAATCAGCCTCCAATTCATTTGTAGATCTGCACCATTGCATCATTCCAACGGCAGCCGTGGGAGGTGAGATTAAAGGATTCTTCTTCCAATATTGAGTCTCTAGACTTTTAATAGTCTCAACCCATCTTTCAATTCAAACCCTAATTTGTGTCATCAATTTCAACAATCTTCCATTTATTAGCAATTTCAAGAATCACCCCGACATCGCGTTTGCTTCCGTAGTTGACGACCTGCGTATAGGCCCGTCGCCAGTCTCCCATATCTACATCTGCGAGTGGTGTGACCACTCGATCAGAGTAAGCTCGGTGACGATACTAAACCTCCATCTGCATCGAAGTTGACTCTTCATCTCTGACTCTCCGTACTCTAGTTTCAGCAGTTTGTGAAGAAGTTTCTCCTCATCTATTTTCCATTTTGTTTTCTCTATTTTAGTGAAATAAATTGGGGATTTGGGATTTTAATATTTCAAAAATCTGGGATTTGCAAATCTCTGTTTTATGTTGCTTGTAAACATCAACGCAGTTGTGCTGGATTCAATTTAACAAAACAATATTATTTTATTTGTGGTATTAATTCATGTAGGATGCACTATGAATTAATTTTCCTTTTCTAAGCGATAAATTTTGTATGAGGTGAAATAGTCGAGCTCGAGTCCGAGCTCTAACAAGCATGGCTTGTTTCGCTTAACGAGTTGAGCTCGAGCTTAAGTGTAGGATTTTTCGAGCTGAGCCGAGCTCAATTGTAAGCTCGTAATGGATTTTGAGCGAGCTCGAGCCTAGCTTGTTAACAGCTCGAGCCGAGTTCGAGCCCTCACTACTCGGGCTCGCTCGGCTCGTTTAACAGCCCTATCTCCAATATTACTTTCAATCTGTTTCTCAATCAATATTAAATATTTATATTGTGGAAGAAGATCAGAAGATTATAGAGGAGAATAAGAATTAAACTTTAATATTCTTTTTTATGCAATTACAACACACCAAACAAACTTTTAAGGTTATAAGTCTTAGATTGATAGTTTTAGATGATTGAGGTCCTGAAACGATAAAAAAAATCTTTTAAGTCTTAAATTGACAGTTGACTCATCTTTCGGGTTGTTTAACGATAAAACTCCTTTAATAAAATAGAAGGATTACAATATAAAGCACTCTCTGAACGAGTGTGAGCTCCAAAAGAAGAAGGGGAAAGGAGATTTCCAGAAAACTTCACAATAATCTACAATATCTACTGACGGAAATAACAGATAATTATAGAATGTGAAAGGAAATTAGTGGAAACAAAGATGCTGCTACATACTGCTGCTCCCTAACAAATTTTATGCCCTGGTGTATTTCATTCTATCATATGATGGGCCTCCAATGATTCTTATTGGGCTCGTGGATGTGGGCCACTTAATTGAGCTATTGGGTTGGGTTTTGCAACCCTCTTTAAAAGTATATTGTCCTCAAGGTGCTCTTGAGTATAGACCCCATTTTGTATCTCCAGTGATTCCCCATTCTATATCTTCCAACATGGCACTTGCGTTCCACTATAGGCTTTGTTCATCCATTTTGATCATATTACAATATTTTTCTTTGAGCATGAATAACAACTTTTTCAAATTGCTCAACAGAAATGAACGATCTTTTGAGCTCTTTCATATCATAGGCTCTAACATAATATCCAACTTATTAATGATATTCAAGTCTTGCAACTGGTTAAAAGATATTGGTGTGGGTATTTCCAAATTCTCTCACTTTAACTTTACTAAATTTCCATGTCAATAAAATTCCATTATCATCTCACTATAATTATGAGTGACCTTACCAAGCTCTTGCAATTATTGCATCCCCAATATCTAATCCTTGAATTGGCAACACAAATAAATCCATGAAAATTTCTTATTGTATTTTAATGAAGATATTTCATATAGAGCTGCACACGAGATAGTCCTCGTTCCCAATGTACACTCTAAAGCTTTCAGTATTCTCACTTGATAATGCTAACTTCTTTATAATCTTAGGCATGACAAAGTTGTGAGTACTCCCGCTGTCGACTAAGATATGCAACTGCTACCCATTTATCTCACCGTACAATCGGAGAGAACTTGGATCTAATTGTCCAATTAAAGAATGCAATGTGGAAACTTCTGCAAAGGTGAATTCATCCTTCAGTACTTCTTCTTCACCATCAATTTCTTCACCATTCTCATAGGCTTCTCAATCATCGGTTCCTAGCAACCACATGAACTGACTCGAACATTTATGGTCTATACTCCATTTCTTATCATAATTAAAACATAAATCTCTCTCCCTGTGATCTTGAATCTCTTCTACGGATAGACATCGGACAGGTAAATTGTGTGTGTGTGTTGAATGGAAGGAGTACCATTATTGGTAGGTTTTTGTGGAGTCTTTAAGATTCCAATGGAAATGGGTGTTGATCTACTTTTATTATGGTGGGGTTGGATACTAGGGAAATGGGCTTAGTGGGAATTTGACTAGCGGGCTAATGATGGGTTGGGTTTACTTAATATGAATCCCTTGTTCCACAATCGTGTTTCACTTCATATTTCATAACTTGTTTTCCATAAAAATAATATACCCTAGTTAATGACCACTAAACCTTTGGGGCATGTGGTTGTATTTTAAGCCTTGATTAATACACGTGGCAAACATCTAATAGATGGAACAGGAGATGAAACACAGGAGTGGAATAGGTGATCCCAATTGGGGTTCACTACAATCTTTGAACTAGCACTCATAAACTCACCGGCTTCCTCGATTCTCCTCTTGAAGGCTCTAGCTAATGAAAATGCCTCCATTAACGAATTTAGTATCACACATAACAACTCTTGTCGCAGAGTCGACTTCAAACCCGTGGTAAAAAACTAATTAGGAGTTTTTTAGAAATACTTGTGACCTTGTTCATCAAATTTTCAAACTTTGATTGAAATTCTGCTACGATACCCATTTGAGATAGCTTGGATAATTTTCTCTGGCAATCTTCGTAGAGCGAAGCGTTGAACCAGTGTTTTAAGTTTACGAGGAATTTCTGCCACATCTCCAAAAGGTTATTTGATTTCATCCACTAAAACTACATAGGAGTGCGTCCTTCCATATTAAAGGATGGAATTTGGAGTCACATCGGTGCGGGTGTTCCATGAGAATCGAAGAATTCTTCAATTAAAAAAATCCAATTATCTGGATCAATTCCATCAAACTTAGGCACCACAATTTTCTTAAAATGCATAATATTGGCAGCCTCCGCTCGATGATTCATCTTTTCAATGTTTGGCTCGTACTATTGTTGATGGTTGCTGCTGGATTCGCTGAGAGAATCTTGGATTTGGGATTTTTAGTTCATCCACTTGAGAATCCATCATTGAAACATATTATTGCATAGAGTGGTGCAAAACTTTTGATTGATACTCAAATTGTTGTTGTATTATGAAGGATTGCTTCTCCATTTGTTAAATCTAAATCTGCCATGGATAAATCTCTCAATGGGAGCACCAAATGATACGACACATATTAACAAAATAGAAGGATTACAAGATAAAACGCTCTCCGAGCAAGTATGAACTCCAAAAGAATAAGGGGATGGAGATTTTCAAAAAACTTAACAATAATTTTCACTATCTACTAATGGAAATAACAGACAATTTGTAGCTAGAAAGGTAAAGGAAATTAGTAGAAACAAATATTATGCTCATTACTGCTTCTCCCCAACAAACTTTATGCCCTGGTGTATTTTCTTTTTATCACATCATAAACCTCCAATGATTCTTGTTAGGCTCATGTATATGGATCACTTAATTGGGCTATTGGGTTGGGTTGTATCATATTTGTTTAAAAATTTATTAAAATAAAACAAAATCAAGCTTTTAATGAATTGAAGCATAAACATTTGCGAGCAACAACCTATTTACACCCTAAAGAGCCGTTTACCTTTTCGGTTATGAATATTCTGACCAAGGTTATTTTAACCTTAAATTTATGGTTAACCTTCTTATCCAAATGTGTTTAATTTGTGGGTTAAATATTAGTATTTTTACTATATTACCCTTAAAATTAAATTTACATATGAATCAAGTCAAAACAATTTGTAAAATGTGGTTGGAGCTTTAAATCATTGCAAAATATTCGCTGTAACATTTTTGCACTTTAATTCTTGCATTTACATTTATAAATTTTCAAATTTTGGCCTCAAGATTTTCAATACTTTTAGCATAGGGAGGAAGGAGATTGAGACGCTTATTTCCAACATTGAGCTTATGCACTAATTAAAAATTAAAAAAAAAATCAACAAGAAAATTCAAGAGCTTTTCAATTACCAACAAAAATAAATAATCACCAAACTCTAAAAAAAACTCAATTCAAACCCACTTGGATTTTGCCCCATTTGATGAATTTCTACTAATTGGGTTTCAAATCTATTTGTCAATTACCAATTGGAACCAGTAGTTGTTGAAGCCTTATCTTTGTTCAAGATCTATAAGCACCGTATGTTTATTCTCATAGCCGACGAAGATGAATCGAGGAGCCCATAATTGAAATTTGAGTTATTCGCAAAATAAGAAGACATCTTTAACAATAATTTGAATTCTGATTAGGTTTGAAATTTGAATGACACTTGTATCTATTTATGATAGTCTTCTTCACCATAATGATTTTCCACCAATTTTTCATCTCCCTTTCCTTGCACTGTTCTTCATAAAACCACTTTACTCATTAGCAAACGAAGGCCTTCCCATGCCGAGATGAAAGAGAAATTGATGAGTAGTCGAAGTTAGGTAAATAAAAAAGTAAAGAGAGAAAAAAAGAAAGGAATAATTAAAGTGGGTGATAGACGAAGAAGATGGGGAGAGAGGGGGATGCTATAAGGTTGTACTATTAACACACACATGTTACTATCTACACCCATTATATCTATAAATATTAAAAATATATACGAATACATTTAAAAGACCAAATTACCCTTGTTTTACTATACCCACCACATAATCAATTCATCCCCTTTCACAACTAAACAAAAGAGTAAACTGAAAATACACCCACCCACTCAATCACGATTTTTTGAAAAAAACCAGAGGGCGAAAGAAGGAAGAAAAAGGAAGAGAAGAAAAGGATTAGAGGAAGAGTAGAATCACATCAAATGGAGGGAAAAAACCCATTATTGCTCAGCAACGCGACTACCAAGTGATTTCATTTCCAATTTGTGTTTCAAGATTCTAAGGTTTAATATTAGGAGTAAAATGATGCCAAATATATTGAGTTTTGTTGTGGGTAATATTGTGGGGTAGCATGACCGTCAACGTAGTTAGGAAAATCAAATTGGGTAGATTGTGAATCGGGGTTGATCGACGAAATGTCATTCAACCCTAGTCTGCCGCCTGTATGGTGTCTGTTCGACCAGCACTGGTCAACACTTACTTCTTATGTTCAACCAATAGCTGTTGAACAAAACGTATTCTACTAGCCAACATTGATTGAACTGGGCCAATGGTGGTCGAACAAGTACAATGTTGTAATATGTGGTGAGTATGTTTTAGTGGTATTTTAGTAATTTCACGTATAAATTTATTATTATTTAAAAAATAAAATGGGTGTATGTTAGTAAATTGATGTGTGCGAATAGTCACAGTCATAGTGTAATTAACGTCGGGTGATCGCTATTTTCTTTCGAAAACATGAATCTCACCCTCAAGTATAAGGGATCAATTGTAGTGTGCATGTGACCAAGTTTAATAATCGAATCCACGGGATAGTGTCAGAGTGACAAATAAATCTAATATGACTATTTCTATTTAAGACAAATTTAATTTATAAAAATCAAATAATAATAAAATAAATAAGATAGGATACGTTGGCGAGAAAACAATCAAGTATTCCAAGATAAGAAATTAATAATGCTAAGGACAATCCAACTTAACCATGTGACAGATTATTCTAAACTCAAATTAATTACCTGCAGATATTTATAAGAGAATCGCTAAGCCTAGTTAAACCTTCTTGATCAGGTAGAATCTAACACTTATAATGAGTTACAAATTCTAGGATCGATAAGGAATTAACTCTATCCCTCTATAGGTACTTTATGCTAAATTCCATTAAAGGCTAGAGTACTAAACTTCTCTTTCTAGATACGCAATTATTAACCCCTTTTGTCTCCTTACCAATTACTTAATAATGATGTTTTACCAAGTAATTAATATTCCAAATTGATTGTCTAACACTCTTAGGAATTATAGGTCAATCCCCCTAAGACTGTCACATGAAACAACAATTATTATGCATAAATAAATAATCTTATTAACTATCAATCAATGATACCGTCAAGAATAATTAAAAGAATCAAAACTCAAAACACAATAATATGAAGTCTAAAATATATGTTCTTCAATAAGGAAATAAATAATCTGCAGTATAAGAAATTCAAGTCTAGGGCAATCAAATCAAATAGTCAAGATAGTCTAAAGCCCTAACAATACCAAAAAGATACTTAACCCATGATGTTACAAGCAACAACCATGTCTATGGAAAAAGACTTACCAATGAGTTTAAAAACTAGAAAGAATAAAGTAAAGAAAAGAAAACTTATTTGTTTGGTTCTCCTTCTTCAACTCCGTCCTCTCCAGAATTCCCATCTTCGATCAAGTAGACGAATACTCTCTTGAATCCTCTCCAGATGGTGGATGACGGATGATGGGTAGAAGATTAAAGGTGAATGAAGGATTAGGGTTTAAAATCCTAGGTGATGTGGTGATGGTAGATTAGGCGGTTTCTCCACACCTTTATGTGGTGATGAGAATTGAGTATATATAGGTGTAAGAATGAAATAAAATAAGGAGTAGAAGATATGAGATTTTGAAAAATAAGGAAAAATATAGTTATGGAAAATATGGAGGGATGTGAGATTAGGAAATAACTTGGCCACCAAGATAATACGAAAAAGAGGGTAATTTTCGTGAATTTTCGGAATTCTCGCTGGCAGCTGCGTGACCTCACGGTTTTGAATATAACTTCTTCATTCGAACTCCGATTGAAGCGATTCTTGAGCCCACACGATCATCTCTTCTGTAGCTTTCTAATCATGTATCATACAACCAGTTTGGACTTCCACACGAACACTGAAAAATTATGGAATGTAGTCCTCTATTTCCTTGACATCTTGCACAAATTCACCCTTCATTCCAACTTTGCATTATTTATCATTTTTTCCTATCAAAACACAACAAAATACCTCTCAAGCACCTTTTAATCAATAAAACTCAAAGTATTAAATATTCGTGCAAATAATAGTAATTATACACTCAAAGAGATATAAAATCGAACAAAAAAATACATGAATTTTCACTCTCATCACCGGGCCAATAGATGCCGAAAAGTAAATAGTTGGGCCAGGAGAAGTAAACGGCCCCTTAA
Organism: Pogostemon cablin; assembly: GCA_023678885.1. Lineage (NCBI taxonomy): Eukaryota > Viridiplantae > Streptophyta > Magnoliopsida > Lamiales > Lamiaceae > Pogostemon > Pogostemon cablin. The sequence goes on along the minus strand of CM042994.1, from coordinate 19,996,564 downwards.
GTAAAGGGCACACAGGAACTACCTGTGTCAGGCAGCAGCCGATTAAATCCCAATCTTACACAACAATCCTCACTCGAATCTTATTTAATTTCAATAATTTTACTTTCTGTAAACCAGAATTTCCCACCCGAATTCCAGTATCATTTCATGATTTCGTCTCAAAATTTGAATTCATTCCTGTCCTCTTCACACGGACAATAGTGTGTATGTGTGGGAGAGAGAGAGAGGAGAGAGTTGAAGATGCCGATAGAGATGCCGAATGGGATCCCAGTGTCGGTGGATACATGGACGCCTTCTTCCAAAAGGAAGCGACACCATTTCCTCACCCACGCTCACAAGGACCACGCCCAGGGGATTCTCACACACGCTTCTTATCCTATCTACTCTACTCTCACAACCAAAACCCTTCTCCTGCAATTCTACCCTCAGGTGCGCTCTTTCATCTATTTCGATAATCTTGTTTGGGCTTTTGGTTTTTTGTGATTGAATTGTTTCCTTTCTTTGGTTTTTACCTGTGCAGCTTGATGAATCGATGTTTGTTTGTATTGAGGTGGGCCAATCTTTGATGATTGGGGATCCGGATGGTGATTTCATGGTTACTGCTTTTGATGCCAATCATTGTCCAGGTCTGTATTATTATATATTGTTGAAAACCTCACTTCGTTCTGAGTAGTGTGAGTTTGTGTAATGATTTTGAAATTTAGTTGGTATTTGGAACAGGCTAACTTGCTTATTCATTTTGAGATTATACTGATATGGCTTGCTTGTAATTTCTTTTAACAGGAGAGCTGTTGCTTCTATGCTTTTATCTATTATTGTAAATTAATATAAATTGCTCACTTTTTTTTCTTGTTTCTTTATTGTTATTATTGCTTTACAATTGGTTACCTTTAGAATTTAGATGATATAAGAACAGAAGTACAACAAATTTAACAATTTTATGTGGTTAGCATGTTGGATTTCATTTAAACCACATCTCTGTGCTCTTGGAATAAGAAACTTAAAATTAGAATCAAGGATAAAATATATAGACAAATTTCAATCACTTTGTATTGCTGATGGATATATTTTTCCTTTGGAATGGAGTAACTCAAAGTTTATTATAATAATAAAAATAGAACTGTTGATTGCAAGAACTTCTAAGTCTTCGTATTTATTTCCTATTATTGCTGTTCTTTGTGAATTTACTTTTTAGGTTTCTTACTTTAGATATCCTCGTTAATTACGTTTCCTTACCTTGTTATCGTGTTTCACAATTTATTTCATTATACTACAGATGCACATGTAATATATATGCCCCCCTTTTATCCTTTGTTAAACAAAAAATTGTGCCTGTGGATGTCTCTTCTGCTGTTAAAAGATTCTCATGAGCAATTTGTGAATTTTCAGGAGCTGTGATGTTTTTAATTGAAGGAAATTTTGGCAATATTTTGCACACGGGAGATTGCAGATTGACCCAAGAGTGTTTGCAAAGCTTACCGGACAAGTATATTGGAAAGAAAGGAAAAGAACCAAGATGCACTCTTGATTATATCTTTTTAGATTGCACATTTGGTAAATCTTCTTTGAAAATGCCCAGCAAGCATATGGCGATCCGGCAGGTATAATCCTCTGCCCTCAATGAGTATACTTATCTTGAACTCTAGACCCTCAAATCAAGCTATTAAAGTTATATACTATAAGCTGCGCTTTATGTGGCTGTACCTGTATGTCATTCTATTCGCTTCACAAGAATATCCATTATTATAGACTCCAAAAATCAGATCCATCAGGAGTCCTCGGATGAACTACTTACATTTAGATTTTTCAGCTGTAAAAAACATCTTGATACGTGGCTAATGAAGTAAGAGTGGTAGCCCTGGATATCTTTATACAATATCGCAAATAGATGGAGCTCATATGTTGCATTTTTAACAGATAGCTATGTTCCAAACAATGTAGTTAGAGAATCTGACACCACATAACTTTTCAATTATTAAACATAAATATAATTAAATCTAAGATGTTTTCAGGTCCACTGGTCCAGTATAACCTATGAATATATGCTACTCCCTCTGTCTCGCTATGTACTTCACACATAACATTTTCCCCCATCCCAAAACTTATGAACACTTCTAAAAATGGCAATCACACAATATTAAAACACCCTTACTATACTACAATACTTCAAAATTGCCACCTACTTTTTACACTTAATCTGACAACATTTATACTCTGTTCTCATTAAATTACCCAAAATACCCCTCCTTTATCTTACTTATACACCTAAAAAAAACTATTCTTTATGCGCACAAAAATACATGCATAAATTACAGATTTTTGTTGTTTCTATGTTTTGGGATTGTAGATGTGAAGTTTCACATGTATTATTTCACTGAATGAATACTAATACTTCTCTCTGAATCCAAATATTTGCAAACCAGGTTATCAATTGTATATGGAAACAGCCTGATGCCTGTACTGTGTATTTGACATGCGATCTTCTGGGTCAAGAGGAGATACTTCTAGAAGTGGCACGAACATTTGGGGAGAAAATTTATGTAGATAAAGCCAGAAACATTGAATGCTTCAAATCTCTCGGGCTTACAGTCCCTGAGATCATAACACTAGATTCTTCTTCCCGTTTCCATCTATTTGATGGCTTCCCCAGACTATGTGAAAGAGCTGAAGCGAAGATAGCTGAGTCTCGCGCCAATTTTCAGCGTGACCCTCTTATTATACGCCCTTCTACACAGTGGTATGTTTGCAATGAAGGAGTTTCAGAGGTAGAAAAACAAATGAAAGAAAGTGTTGATCAAGCTGTCAAAGATCTTTATGGTATTTGGCATGTTTGTTACTCAATGCACTCATCCAGAGAAGAACTGGAATGGGCTTTGCAACTTCTTGCACCTAAATGGGTAGTGTCAACAACACCTAACTGCAGGGCTATGGAATTGGATTATGTTAAAAAGCACTGTTTCAAGAACCAACAAACTTTTAATGACTCTCTTTGGAAACTTCTGGATGTCAGTGTTGTAGCATCTTCTTCCTCGGATGAACCAGAAAAAAGAGTGAGCTGCTCAGATGTGGTCGACATCTCCAATAGCTGTATAGAAACCCAACGTGAACCTGTTGTCATACACTCACTCAAGAGGAAACGATTGAGCTTGTCTCCCCCTGGCAAAAGACCCATGTTCACATTATTTGGACGTGCAAGGCTTGGTGTCCCACATTTGACTTTTGAACATGAACACGAAGAAGTGCCCACCAGTTGTGATTCCATGGATAAGGCACCAATTGAAACAGAAAATGCAACTTTTAAGAAGGAATGTGCTGAAGTGAAATTTGAAGAGGCATTGACAACTGAGAGAAAAATTGATTTTGCTGAAACAAGTTGCACTGAGGTGCAAAAACTCACTACCATCTCACATGTGAGCTTGTGCAATAGCTATAATGAAACAGAAAATAGGTCTTGTCGGGAAGATGATACCTATGTAAAATTTGAAGGGTCATCGAGAACACAGAGAACTGATTTTACTGAAACAAACGGAAGTGAGTCATGCAAACCTGCTGCCTCCTCTCCCATTAGCTTGATCAACAACCACAATGAAAATTTAAGAAGATTATACAGATCTATGAATGTGCCTCAGCCTCAGCCTCTACCCTCGCTTGTGAAGCTTATGGGTGCCAAAAGATCCGCAAAGAAGAGAATTTACTCATGATTCTGCCTCATGTATTTAGTTCCTTCATTCTCACCATTTAGGGCTCATTATACATCTTTCTCTTTCCGACTGACGTTGAGTTTTGTTGTCATTAATTGGTTTACAGCCTGCAAAGCAGATGTGACTGCAGGAACTGATGAATAGCATGCTACATGTTCAAAAATTTTAATTTCTGGCTTTGTTGGTTAAGTACATATTCGTATGCAACCAAATCATTTCAGATCAAACCGAATATTTTTTTTGTCAGTTGTATGTATAGATTTACGTACACCAGCAAAATACTGATAGTCTATTAGGCTTTTGCTTGTTTGTTATTTCAATTATATATTGTTCGTGTTTATCACAAACAGTGGAGTTACTGTGTCATGTGTATTTTTCCTTTATTGGTTCCAAGAAACTTGAACATTTGATTTCAGTTTTTTTCCCACCTTTAAGAAATTGGTTGAAATAAATGGAACTCCCATGATGTCTCACTGGGTCTTTTGGATAGTTAGAGAATGGATATTTTGGATAAATAGTGTAGTAACTGTGTCCATGCATATTTTTCCTTTCTTGTTCTAGGAAACTTTAAATTTGGTCTGAATTTTTTGTTTTCCTCCTTGAAGAAATTGGTTGAAATAAATGTAACTCCCATGATGGCGCAATGGGTCTTTTGCATAGATATTTAAGGCTAGAAAGTTGCTGAAGGCAAGCTTGATTTATATTTAAGGGCTTGATTTATATTTAAGGATTTATATATAGCTAGCTTTTATGATTGCAAATAGTTGACTGCTCACTGATTATAGCAATTATATAATGAAAAAAAAATCTAGGAGCTCTAATAGTAGTCGTTTAGCATTATGAGTGCAGTTATATGAGTTAATATTCCAATATATTCTCATTTTCTAGGAACAGATTTTATTCCATCAGCCTTCGCTTTCTAATGTATCGTCAATCTATTGACATGGACTCTTTCTATCTACATAGGTGTGAGGATCTGGTCCAGCATGTTTGAGAAGAACTTGGCTATGTGCAATGATGTTGATAGATATAACCTTAAAAGATGGATATTGATCCACATGTTATTCGTATATGGCCGTCATCTTCACGAACAGAGTATGTATCTTCTTTTCCGGAAAGGAAATGTTAATTCATTACTTACTGCTTTTACCCTATATAAGTGTTTGAATAAGACTTATTGGTGTTGGTTATAAGATTAGAAATAAAGTTTGTTAAGTGACAAGTTGGTTTAACTTAGTCTTTTGAATGTGAAAGTTAAACAACTACTTTTTTTAAAAAAAATGAGTTGATAATCATTAGCATACTTAGAAGTTAACTGTCATTTTTTTTTTATCAGTAAATGTTAGTTGTTATTAGTTAGAAGTTAGTTTCCCAATCCCAAATACTCATTTCTCCAAGCCACCTTATAAGTTATAACTCCTTCCTATTCATTCCCAAGGGGAATCGAACCTGGGTCACTCACTTAAGTGAGGAGCCTAGTGGCCAGGTGAGCTACCCCACCTGGCTATCCCAGTGGTCATGGTATAATTATGGGAATTTTAGAACTTAAAATATGTGAGCTATATATTTTTTTCTTGGACTGTTATGTTTTAACTCTACTGGAGGATGAATGCAACTCATATGCATATTAATTAAATTTCTTCTGATGACCTTGAATCCTGCAGGTCCTAATTTTGATGCTCTTAACTACCAAAATTGACCTATACAAAGCCTTTTATCAGGATATGATATTCGGTGTACCTTCTTTTAATACCCAAGACTTGACAGTAGTAGCATGTGTGTATTTATGTTTTTTTTTTTTTGTTGGAACAAGGGGAGATTCTCTCTCTCATACCCATCTCTCTTTATGTTATCGTTACTTGTTTTTACAATTGCAAAAAGGTACTTGCTGAAACTCTGGGTTAATTCACTTAGATTGATATGGTGTGAGGGAAATGTGGCTAATATTTTCATGGCAATATATTCCCCTCATGTACATGCTTGTGATAAGATGAAGTTTGTTGGACAAGAAAATGTTGGGAAAAGCCACATCATCAAATTATAAGTGGTCAACTATTTTTCAAGTTTCTGCAAATTTTCATTCCATGATTTCCATTTCATTATGAAAATTCTATGTGTGAAAAATGATATAATTAGCTAAGTATCTAAAGGAATAGCAAGGATACTTATATACATTTTAGAATCTATTAAGTTCCTTTTTAGAAATTTTTCTTCAAGCATCAAGTTGTCAAGATAAATGGCACTGTAGAGTGCAAACTCTTTAAAACTCTTGTTAGTGACTAGTGACTACCGAGTGATTGTAGAACTTTCAGCTTGTAACTTCTGAAAATGATAAATATATTTCAAAATGTGAAAATACAAAGTACATCACAAATATACAATGCACTCCCAAAATGAACATCTCTACAAAAGTAGCTAAAGCCTATCTATACAAAAGGCTAGCTAACTACAAAAGATGTATGTTATTTTTTTTGATCGGTAAATGTTAATTGTTAGTATAGTTTGTATAGTTAGTTCACCAAACACCCTTACTACCCTCTTTCTCCAAGCCTTCTTGTAACTCCCCCCCTAATTCATTCCCAAGGGGAATCGAACCTGGGTCACTCACTTTAGTGAGAAGCCCAGTGGCCAGGTGAGTTAGCCCACCTGGTTTACAAAAGATGTATGTTAATCTAGCAATTTCAAGTTTAATACATTCTGAGAGACGAAGAGCTGATGTCTGCTTGTTTTCAAACAATTCCTTGTTGCGTGCTGTCCAAACAAAATATACAAAGTTCTGCTACTACCTTTGCTGTCATCTTGTAACTTTGTTTGTCTTATTGGGTTGTGCTAAATTGCTAAAATTTTTTATATTTCTTTAAATTCTATTGAGCTTGTTGGCCTCTTAATCTCATTAATTTGAATGTTGGGGTGTTGACAAAACATAAATGAATCAACCCACCTTTTTAAAATTAAATGATAGTACCTCCATATAGGAAGTCCCTTCATGGTCTTTCGGCCCATGGAATAAGAAAAATTAACTTTTAAGGGTAAATTGGTATTTTTGGTTACTAAATAATGTAAAGTATGTTATGTATTAGGTGTAAATGACATTTTTGTAAATAAAATGTATTGAGGGATTAGTTGTGTTGAGGTATTACCAATTTACCATTTTTAGTGTGAAAAATTTGTGAGATAGACAGAAAAGGAAAGTGTGGAGGTTGGTATGGGACAGAGGGGAATTGCTTATGCCAATACTTGTGCGCACTAGTGTTTCTTTGCAATGTGTGTCTTCTTAAAAGTTATTGTTGTTCCAATACAAAATTGGATTTAATGAAACAACTATCAATTTTTAATAAAATGCCTTGCACTAAATACTAAGTGTAACAACTTATACTTGTTAATAAATGACTTATATTACCAAATATATCAACGTACTCTCTTATATGCACATGAGTTGCATGGTACGACTAGTGTGCACAAGTCTTAATCTATTATATGTCATATCCTTTTATAATCCTGTCATGGCTGATTGCTTGTTTTATCATTGTTCCAGTCTGATATATCTCCTCAAGAAGTCTGACATATCACATAAGTTTCTTGCATCGAAATAGGAATTTTTTTATTACCAAGATTGTGCAGTGTGGACGTTTATAAACTTAGTTGGTCGAACATATTTTTCTTGTTTTGTGAAAATTTGATTTCCCTTTTTTTTTGTGATAAAAAGTGCAAATTACTGTTTGGATTGAAGAATTTTATGTTATGGATTTAAAATCCACAATGAGAAATATTTTTGGTTGTTTGGAAGAGTTTATTATATGCTACTCCCTCCGTCCCCGGTATTTTTGCACGTATATGTGGGCACATCGATTAAGATAAGTTGTTTTTTAGGTGTATTATGTAAGAAAAAGTAGGGTAAGTTGGGTAATTCAAAGAGAAAAAGTAAATGAAGTTGGGATTGATGAATAAAGTGTAAAAAGTAGGTGGCATTTATGTAATATTGTGATGTTTTAATGATATTAATATTGTGTAGTATTACTATTATTGGAAATATGTGAAAGCTGTGGGACGGATAGGAATGGAAAGTGTGCAAAAATACAAGGGGACGGAGAGAGTAATAGATTTGAAACAATTTTCTTGTTTTATACTATTATTTTGGTTGTTTCTAGTAGACATGCATTGTGCTTGATGCTGTATCATCTGGAATTGCCAACTCTCGTCAAGTAAAATCCTTCAATATAAATGCAACTGAGAAGCATTTGAAACCATGTACTACCAACATATGCAATAGAGCATTGCATAGAATCATGCACTTAATTACTTCATTCTTTATTTCCTTTTTTTTAAGTTATATATCTAAATGAATTAAAAACCGTGCATGCTTTAATTTATGTTTCATCAATCCTATTCCTCTAGGGATATTTGGTGAAAAGATGCACAATTTCATTTTAAATTTTTGCAATAAAATAAAATAAAATGTAATTTAGTATTAAATTTTGCTTTCAACTAATTTCTTTTGCGTTTGTTTATGTAATGATTCCTTGGCTTCTCTTGGGATAAGTGTATTGAATGCGAAATGCGTACCTATTTAAATGTATGTAACGCATGGGACTGAGTTGTTGACGATGTTGGAATACTTTATTGTCCGTTTCATATATTGGTGTCTACATCTTATTCCGTGAATATTAGGTGCGGAATTTATGTAATCTGGACCAAATTGACAAAATCAGTTCCAGATTTTGTCATCTCTCCAGCTGTTCATCATTCACATTTCTTTCTACCTTCGGCCTCTATAAATGTAGATGGGGCATTCCACTGATTAACTTGCCAACCCTTTCTAAGTGCTTATTTCTCTAATGACAATCTCCAGAATAAGTAGCGGAGGAAGCTGCAAGAGTAAGCCTCGCATCAAATGCCACTGGAGGCGCGAGGAAGATGATATCCTAACTTTACTTGTCAAGTTACATGGTCCAGAAAAGTGGGACCGGATAGCGGCTCATATCCCTGGAAGAACAGGTATAATTACTTGTTTCTGAGACTTTTATTGAATAGATTGTTTTGTTATATGTGCCATTTTGATTTTTTAATGCTTAGAGATGAGGTATGAATTTTGTTAGGAAAGAGTTGTAGGATAAGGTGGATCAACCAATTGAACCCAGCAGTTAATAAGACCCCATTCAGTGCATATGAGAATCGAAGGCTCCTTGAACTTCATGGAGAATTCGGAAACAGGTGGTCTACAATTGCGAGTTATTTCCCATTTCGAACGGATAATCAAGTGAAGAATCAGTGCCATATACTGTTAGGGACTAGGTACATGAAAGCCTCAGCCTCATCTTCCAACAATGTTCCTCATGTGCCTCTTATGGAAAGATCCAAATGTTTGACTCGATCTCAGAGCGCAGCAATGGTTCCTGTTGGTTCACAGATCACAGATACGGGACCTTCATTTGTTGGCGGTTCTGGTTCCTCTTCTTTTTATGGCCAGGGTGAGACTTTCACCAAGATTGGTGCTCGTCGTTCTATTCTGACAAGCCTTGGTATTGATTCTTCTGATTGTGGCAGTGTCTATCCACAGCGGAAGTTGAACCGTGGGAATTCCATGGTTTCTGATGCTCATTCCGCTGCGGTTGAAGAACCGTGTCCAGTTTCTCAGCCCAAGCAAGTGGGTGGTGTCAAAGAATATGAATTCATCGACTTTTTGGGGATTGGGGAATCAGAATGAAGAGTGTCTGCTGCTTTGCTGTGTTCTTGTTTTGTCAGTCTTCTTGTTTTTTGTTAAGTTTGGAACTCTTGCTTCAAGTATTTGTGTCTTTTGTGTGAGTTTATGTTTCTAATTAGGATTATAACATCTCTGGATTATCTAATTTCATGTTTGTTCTTGTTTTTAATGAATTGAGTTGCCTGTTTATTTTCGATGATTTAATGTATTGGGATTGGGTATGATAACCTGACTTTAATGAAATTGTGGAGAATTGCCATCCTATGGAGCAAATCTTGAAATTGAGATCCATGAAAAGACTAGTATGCCCTTATTTTGCAAACTTAATGAATGTCATTAGTTGAGGGCAAATATACATTGTTCCACAACTCAAATGTAATATTGGTGTTGTGAATTGGTTCGAATATCCTGTTACATTTTGGTGTTACATCTCCTGTTACAAACTTTTGAATGATTGATACGTAGGATAAACTATTCTATACACTAACAATCAACCCTAAGAGGAAATGTTGAAATTTTCTTTCCGCATACGTATCACTCATCTAACGTATGTAATAGGAGATGTAACGGTAAAATGTAACAGGACATCCAAGATCGTTGTGAATGCAGTTGTAGAGTGTCCATAATCTTCCTATGATTAATCACATTTATTAGATTGAAAAAACAAGGATATTGCCCTCATTTTATGAGAAAAGGGTAGCAAAAATAAGAAGAAAAAAATTGAAGGGCCGAATGAAAGATTTGTGTCAGTAGTTGGTAAATTACTAAATTTCACTAATTCTTTTTCACATGATTTTTGATTGAGATTTATGTGTTATGAAAACTATAAATTGTCATAATATATACTCCCTCCGTCCCCTTGAAAGGTACTCGTTTGCTGTTTGCACGTGGACAGTTCTAAGGTATTTATTTATTTTTTGCACGTAAATTAAGGAGTATTATTATTATAGATAAGGTGGGTAATTGTATTAGAGGGAAGTGGTGAGTCATATTGTGTATTTTCTTTATTAAATAGAGGAAATTGATGTTTTTGAAGCGGATGCCAGGAATAGTGAAATGGATACCTTTCAAGGGGACGGAGGGAGTATATGGGATTTAGATTTTGTGTATGATAGATTTTAAAGAGCCAAATTTGTGGAGTTATATATTCTAGAGCCCATTGTCAAATATGCCCTTTGTAAAGTTTAAAATCATTATCACCCTGTATTTAGATTTTTTTTATCCAAATCAATTTTTTTTGGACCGAAATGTCCCTTAATTTAAAACTAAAAAATATCTCAAATGTTGGTATCCTATATTGGGGTTTCGAGATCATGATCGACACCGAATCAGATATCCAGTGATACAATAATAGTATCAAATATGAGATTGATAACTTGTGTCGAGGTTTCAACACCTTGAATGGTACCGAATTCGATAACCAGTAGTATGATGGAGTCGTGGTGCCATTATCTTATATTGGGCAATTCGATATTCTAATTCACATTAAATAATTAAACTATTAAAAAAAAAAGATGACGGGCTTTATAAAGGTATTTTGACCCATAAATAAAATATATTGTGTAAAAAGGTAGTATAAATTTAATTGACAAGTGACAATGATTTCAAGGAGTATTCAAAAGTGGGTAGTTTTGCCATTTTCCATTTGCAAAAACTCCCTATGTTTCTTGGCATATCATAAATGTCATGTGGTATTATTGAGGGGTGATTTACTTGAATTAGTAAATGAATCGAATAATTGAATTTTGAAAAATTTAGGAATCATTCAAAATATTCAAAAATTATAAACTAATTTCAATACTAAATGATCTTAACTTGACTAAAAAGTTTTATTTTTCATAGAAATTAAAGCATAAATAAAATAGAAATGTTACTACTAGCTTAACAAATTTCAGAGGGTATTCAATAATAAAATATAATGTAAGCGAAGACCCCTTATTATATACTCAATGAGTCCCAAAATAAATTTTAAGCTTTACTCATTTACCTGTCACACAATAAATTTTATACACTAAAAAGAAAATAAATATTTATTCAATAATTTTAAAATTATTTTAATTTTAAATTGTCATTCTCTTTTCAACGTAGAACAATAAATATGAACAATAAATATGAAATCATTGTGAAACGGAGGGTGTTCTACTTTTTATTAGTACTAGCGTTTACCCGGTCCGCGCGTTGCGAGGACAGGGAAATTTTTGAAATATTTTTATATATATAATTTTTTTTTCTTATAAAGTTAATAGAATTTTCTTGGAATGTGAGGAGTATTTTTTTATAACGTATGTTTCTTTTTTTGTATGTAGCACGGACAGAAATTTTGTTAAACTTTTTTTTATATAAACTTGGATCGTGCTTGCTCTGTGTAGGGATGACAAGGGGTAGGATTCCCACTTATTTTGGGATAGCCGTATTCATATTCGATTAAAAAACAATAACACGTACCCATTCCATTTAAAAAAATTATTATGGTACCCGTACCGTTTAATATTAATTTATTATATATATTTTTTTATTTTTCGTTGTTTAAATAATAAATATAATACCAGTACCCATTTAAATATATATTCTTATTTGGGATACCATACCCATTTAAATATCTACCACCCTTACCCATAGTTGCTAGTGTTTTTAGATAATTGCAACAAAAATTCAAATGTTTATCTTACTCATCATTTTCTATGTTCCTGTAAACTTTAAGTTAAGTTACAAAAATGCTAATGAAAATTAAATGAATACTATAACATAATTGTAATATACTATGACAACGGGTAGGATACACACTTTCACGGGGTACACGTACCCGTACTTGTTCTATTAAAAAAATTCATTATGATACACGTATTTGTCCTAAATCTATTTTTCGATACCCGTGGGTACCAATACACGTACCAATACCAATATGTAAATAATATAAGCAAGTATTCATGCAGAACAATATACAATGCAAATAAAGGCTCACGGGCCAAGATAAAACAGCAAGAATAAAACGATATAGTCTTTACATGCCACAATTATTCTCACACATAACAATACCGATTCAAACATAGGCTCAGCGGCAGAAAAAAAATTGAAGCAAGTATATAAGACTCTTGGGACCCAATCTTTCACCCACCAAGATATCACTCTTCAAGCTCCTCATTCCAATCAAAGTTTCTAAAACCACTCACAGTAAACCAAAAATATAGGCATCAAAGCACTAATAAGAACACCTGGGTCAAGGAGTCAAGTAAATCGAAGAAACACTACCAGAAACTAATAAAAAGATATTATCAACCTCAATATAAATAGGAATGATGTATTCAAATCAGCAAATGCATCAGATAAAAAAGATATTATAAGCCTTAATATCTCTATGAATAATTCACCTTTCGCAACTTTCATGGAGATAATGTAAGCCTTCTCTATTCTTAGAATGATATTGTACCTTTTATCCCAATCGATTTTCTTGTTTGATGTATTTTACACTATATAATTATTTTTAGTTATCCACTTAAAGATAAAGAGAAAACAAATATATATAATTACCATGCATACATCAACCCGAACTCCCCAATGATGATAATTTATGAAGAATGAGAAAAGATCCTCCCACAATTCCATAGCCAATCATTTTTTCAGTGTTTGGATGGTTTATATGAGCAATAATTCCAGTCCTTGATCCTCTTCTTCTATTCCTTGGTTCATCCTTTTTATGGCCACCCATTGCCCATTTTCCGAACAACCATTGTAAACTTGAGCATAACCTATTTTCTAACGAAATTAGCAATACCTGGAGGATCAGCAAGCATCCAACGTGTGATAAAAGCATATATAATTTACATGCCAGTGAACAGACAAAATATGAAGCATGCTTAATGTACTTATAATTTTGGAACAGATAAACTGACCTTTAGAAGAAACTTGTTAAGTTCAACAAATTCTGAAAAATAAGAAGAAATATATTAAAACCGCAGAAAAAAGCAGCAAAAACCTTAAAACCACAAAAAAAAGCAATGAAATTTAGCTGAAAACTAAAACTTATGTTTCATTTATTAGCATTCTTAAATTTAATTGAAGAAATGAATATTAAAATTAAAAAAAATTAATCAATGAGTAAGATCATAATACACTACATATCAGAACATTGATGTTCTTACACATTGAATTGCAATCTTCCACTTTTTTCAGCTTCAATGACGAACAAAAAATTATGTTTCATTTATTGGCATTCTTAAATTTAGCTAAAGAAATGAATATTAATATTTTAAAAATTAATCAAATGTTAAGAACTTAATACACTACATATCAGAACATATGCATATCCCCAAGCCAACCACACCAAGATAAATTCAAGATATGCTAATTCTACAGCAACACACACTTCTATATAGATCCCTTTATGCATCCAAAAGGAATAAAAAAAAGGGAAAGTTATCTCCCATGAAACATGTATAATAATAATAATGAATTCAAAGCTGCATACCTTACATGAGTTTTCAAGCCTGGAATCGTCAAATCTACATGCCAAACATATAGATTTATGAGACTAAGGTATATGAAAGCAAAAAAAAAAAAAAGAACAACCAAATAACTTAAGAATAACAAATATAACCCCATATAAAAGGCACTAAAAATGTGTACCTGCAGTAAATTTGTCAATAATAGTACAGGAGACAAAGAGGTGTAAACTATATTTGCCTGACTTTTTCGTTATACTCACCAAATTAAGAGACTATTGATATTTCAGATCATATCATATCGTATAAACCACCCCGAAGCACTTTTAGAACAGAATGGTGATCTTAATAACTTGTATAGTCGACTGATTGTGAGTATGGTGACAATCATATTAGGCAATTTGAAATGCATTGATGGAAATTTATGAAACTTACCCAAAAATGAAACAGACAATTTAGATTAGACTGTCAAAAATGCAAAAGTGTAAATAAATTTACTACGATAAAGTCGAAATAATTATCTAATGCCACTGTGAATGCCTTGCATATGGTCTTGAATTTGAAGCCTCTAATCATGATAAGCCATACACTGCACCAAAAAGGATAAAGAAGCATTGCTCTATAACTTTTAGCATATGAACATTCCGCTTGAAAGAGACCAAGACAACTCTTTAAGTCATCAATTCATAATTCATTTGTAATCAAATCACATATCCATTAGTTTCACAATTCTAAAAGTCTGATTTTTTTATTAGGCAAGAGATATACAATAGAAGCGAGAGTCGGAATGGGAATGTCATACACATGAAAAACATGAATCTAATTAGATGAACTTACATATTAGTGGATCAAGGTGGAAATCATGAGTAGATGATTGTCCTGCAAATCTAAAAAGTTGCGATAAATAAATAAATAGATATTTATGAATATAAAGTGAGTACAAATAGAACATTAATAATAAAAAAAGTAATGAACCATGAAAAAAATTGACGGTTCTAGATTTCATGTTGCCAACAATTTGAGTCAGACTACTAAGAAATAATCTGCTATTGATTTATAAAAAATTAGAATATTAAATAAGAGGGACGGATAAACCATAACCCTCATAGCCAGGGTAAGCAGCCTTCACACTGCCTCTGCAAATAAACCTAAAATTTTAAAAAAATAAATAAAAACAAATCCTTGCTTACCAGTCGCGCGCACCTCTATGCAGAGCCTTCTATGCAACTTCCTCGCTTGTGGATTGAACTCAAAAATATTTGTTGTTGTGCTTAAAAGATTAGTCAATCCAAATGAAGCTAACTATATGAATCGCAATTCACAATAATCTTCAAACTCAATTGAATAGCCTCAAACTTTCCAAAACAGATTCCAATTATTTTTTATTTTTTATTTTTTCTAGATTCACCAAAAGAATCAATTAACTCTGACAATACATTATCTTATAATTTTAAACACTACAAAAACATAACCACTAATAATGTACAATTAAAAATCTTAAACTTCAAGATCTTATACGACCTGCAAAATATAAAATTCCATTATATAATACATTAAGAATAGTTTTCGCATTTTCAAAGATACATTCATTTTCTTGAAAATATTTCTTTGGTTTGCTTCCAACATGTATGAATGACATACAATCTTAAGGAGGAAAATAATAAACAAATTACAAATTTAGCAGAATATAAGGCCCAAGAAATAATTTTTAAAAATCTGAAAAGAGTTGTATTAAGAATCTTACAGTTTGAGCATGCTGACGAACGTAGTTGTTTTCATATACTAGTTGAGACACTTGTTTCTGCAACCTATCATTCTCTTTCATTAAGAGTCTATTCATGGTAGCAATTGAAAGAAACATATTCAAATTGTATAATTTTCAACATTAAATAATCTGTGCAAAATTAAATGGAAGATTGATGTGCAAATGAAAAAAAAAAAGAAATCATTTTAGATAACAAAAAGAGAAAGATTAACCTTTTAAAATAGAAGATCGGGTAGTACAATACATGGCCTAGGAATCGCTATCGAAATCCGGCGGCGGCATTGCATAAACTGGATGCAGAAGCTCTCCACATTATTTCTCCACTGAAATCCATAAACAAAAATGATTCACGGCCTGTGATTACTCTATCTTCACTAAGCTTAAGATAGAAATGAGATAAAAGGCAAAAAATAATTTAATTAACATCAATAAAAATTTAAAAAATGCAGAAATTTTTACTAACCACACAAAATTAGATCGGATATTTCCATCAGTCGAATGCAAAATGAGAAACCAGGGAGGCACCTATACTCACAGTTATACTAAATGAAAAGAACATTTTCTTCTTATTGTACATGCCAAATTTAAAATACATCCTACATTTTTTTCTGAACATCGATTTCTTGACTCAAAATTGAAATAAAAACGTGATGATTCTAAAAGAAGATTACTCAAATGATCATTAAAAAAGAAAAAAATGATGAAATTTAAGATGTTAGAAAAACTTACTGATTAATACAACACATGATCACGGTGGGGTAATGTCATGGGAACAAAAATTATTTTGAACCTGAAACAGAATACTAAAGTAGAGTTTTAAACTGATAGATGCTTTGAAATTATTATGTGAATTAAGTTTGATGACGTGAACATCGAGAATTAAGCCTTTGTAGGTGCAATATCGAGGGCTAAAAATATTTTTTGAATTAATGGGAATGCCGGAAATATTGTGGTTGAGAAAAAAGTCAAATAAAATTCATTAGAATCATACAATTGATTAAAAATTACCCAAAGTCGTGGCCATTTTTGGATTCACTTGTTCTGTTCAAGAGGACCTGAAATCACTGAGAGAGGTGCAACATCGACGACAACTGAACTTTTTTAGTTAATGAGAATGACGAAAACATTGCAGATGAGGAAAAATTCAAATAAAATTCACATAACTAACAAATCAAGAATCATTCAATAGATTAAAAATTACCCAAGATCATAGACAATCTTTGAATTTGCTTGTGTTGTTTAAGTGACATACGTGCTCGCTGAGAAGAATGACGGTAGGAAGGAACGTGTGGTAGAGATTGAAGCGGAGGCTGCCATTTTCTTATTGGGTGGAAATGAGTTTGAAATTAGAATGGATGAAATGAATACAATATAATATAATATTACACAAAAATATATAAACAAATACTAACCTTCCATTTTGCTAAAAGTTTAAAAATCTACAATATACCAAAATCTGAAAGTGCAGAGGAAGAAAGCTGAAAGAAAGGATCTGTACTTTAATGACAAATACGAAAACATGAAACCAAAAATCGCAAGGTATTGTAATCAAGAAATAAGAAACGATTTACATAATTACCTGAAAATGTCGGAGATCGACACAGTTGATGATTCGCTATAGTAAGAAGAAAAACAGTTGATTCGCGATACCAAAACCTGAAATCAAGCGATCTGTATATTAATTAGAAATACGAAAACCTGTAAACAAACCTAAAACCAAAATCAAAAATCGCCGAGTATTTAATTGAAGAAATAAAAAACGATTTGCATTAAAATATTAGATCAACATTACAAATGAATACCTGAAAGTCCAAAGGAAGAAACCTGAAATCAAAGGTTCTGTATTTTAATGACCAATACGATAACATGTAACAAAAAATCGCAAGGTTTTTAATCAAGAAATAAGAAACGATCTACATTGTTACCTGATAGTGCAAAGGAGATCCGAGATCTACACAATTGATGATTCGCGATACCAAAACCTCCTCAAATCAAGCGATCTGTCCGAGATCGACAAAGTTGATGATTTGCGATAGTAGGGTAGAAGGAAAACAGGGTACCGAGAAGAAAAGTAGGGCAGAAATGGATTGATTTGGATTCCGAATATGGTTTTGTTCACATAAATTTTATTATTCAGAAATAGGTTCAAATAAATTGTGTAAATTACAAAAAAAGCATCGAAAAATCCAATTAATAAACGTGCACATGGGATCAACGGTGCAGATTATGTATGCTAAAAATAGATGGACATGATTGATCAATAAAAGTCAAAATAGGGTAACATTGGTCAAAATAGGTGAAAACATTTTGCTTTTATATTAGTATATAGATAAATAGATAGATTATTATTTGTTATATTTATTAGTTAATTTTTTTTTCTTTTTCTGTAGAACACATTTAGAAGACATTTTTGATTAAGAAACAGCCACAAAAATCTCTTGAAGTTAGGGTTGACAGGAAACATGGTGAAATTGAAGAATCAGCTTTCCTTTCTCTTGACTCCAATCTCCGCCGCGCCTCCACCATTCGATTCCGTTACCGCCGCCTGCTCACAGGTTCTCTTCGCTCTATTTGTTTACTCAATCCAATCTCTACTGAAAACCTTATTCTCCACCACCGTCTTTGTTGTGAATCTTATCTCCCCCTCTGCGCTCTGAACTGTGAGACCTTACCTCACAAAATAGGGCAGGATATTAAAGGCCCACAATGGGTTTTGATAACATCGTAATTTTATCAATAAAGAGCTAAGCAGATGGAAAGTATTGAATCCATTGACAATCTCCCAGTGCAAGACCCCCCTGGGGAGGATTTCTCTTCAGCTGATTTGGACTGGGTCAAGTTCAGAAGCGCAGAGCGATGTGATGATGTAGCTCTTATACCTTATGATCGAGTTGACGCTTTCATCATTGGAGAGTGCTGTAATGTGGAGTGCCCAACAAGGTTCCACATTGAGAGAGGAAGAAAACGAGCCAAAGGAAGCTTAACGGAGTACAAAAATGATGAGTATTTGGAGTATAGGCTGTAAGTAGAGATTTTTGTTTTGCATTGTTCTCATCTTTGATCAGTTACATGGTTTCACCCTTTACACAGGCTTCATTGGACTAATTTTGTTTTTCGTTTCTAGCCATTTGATCATCTGTTTTTGAAATTGAGGTTTATGCTTCTTGGATTTTAATATGTTTGTAGCTCTATACTGTAAAGTCTTTTTTAGATGTTCTCTACCTTATTATTTTCGACAGCTTGTGCCTTTTATAAGGATATGGATGTCCATACACAGAAATATGACTTACCACTTCACTAGTAAAATGGCCTTTTCTCAGTGACACCGCTGCATTTTCGCCCTCTGCATGAGAGAGGCAGAAATGAATTGAAGTTAGGAATTAATGACTACTGAAATTCACTTTTTTTTTTTTTTTTTTTTTTAATTTTCCATTCCGTTTAATCAGTTACCTCTTCATGTTGGCTTATCTTCTAATAATTGAATGTTTAATATCATAATTTCACACAGGAGCTAATCTTTGGACTCACATAATTGTGAAAAACACAAGGTGACATTAATGAAATAATGGATACTAGAATTACTGTTTATGTAACAATTATTTAGTAGTTAGGTTCAACTACTGCAACCACCCAAAGCTCCTGCATGGTTGAGCAAACAACTGAGATCAAACATAAAGACAGAATGAAGCCACGAGTCTAATTTATTTGTGTAATTGTCTATCTCCTTATATATTTGTTTATTTATTTATTTGAGTAAAGTTTCTGTGAACCTGTTGGTGTATTTTTTTTCTTACATCTGTGATTTCATGTAGCAAATGATAGTTAATTCACGGAAAATTATATTTTTATTCAATTGTTACATCACTTAGTAACAATGCCTCCATTAACCTTGATTTTGTTTGCTCCTATGCTAGATACTTGCAAAAAGCTTCAAACCTGAATTGATGAACTTCTTTTGTTTAATCCATATTTTTAATCTGGATTCCTGCACACAAGTTGAATCACTTACTGACCTACTCTTTCTAACTTCCTCATACGTGCTAACCATTTTGTATCTTATTTCTGGGTCATCTCCTAAAATAATTATTGTCCCTTCTGTCATGAAGGTATTGGTGTTCTTTTGGGCCTGAAAATTATGGAGAAGGTGGAGGTATATTGCCTAGTAGAAGGTATCGGCTAAACACTCGGAATCGTGCTGCTAGGCCTCAATCTATGAGGGGTTGTACATGCCATTTTGTTGTGAAGCGTCTGTATGCCCGTCCATCTGTTGCCCTTCTAATATATGTTGAGAGGCGTCATGTAAATAAAGCAGGTTTTGTTTGTCATGGACCTCTGGATAAAGATGCCATTGGTCCTGGGGCCAAGAAGATTCCATACGTATGTAGTGAGGTTCAACAGCAAACTATGTCTCTCATATATCTGGGTATACCTGAGGAAAATGTTCTAGAGAAACATATTGAGGGGATTCAGCGCTACTGTGGTTCTGATTCAAAAGTGAATAGCTTAGCTTCTCAATATGTGCAAAAACTCGAGATGATTATCAAGCGTTCCACTCATGAGTTGGATCTAGATGACCAAGCCAGCATTCGGTTGTGGGTTGAACGCAACAAGAAGTCCATTTTCTTTTATCGAGATACATCAGAAACTGATTCTTATATTTTGGGAATCCAGACTGAATGGCAGTTGCAACAGATGATCCGTTTCGGGCATCGAAATATCATTGCAGCCGATTCAACCTTTGGAATTAAGAGACTTAAGGTAGAATAGTTTTAATGTTTATCTAGTGAAAATACAATCTAAAACTGTAAACAACATCTCTCAATTATAATTTGCATTAATTGCAGTACCCGCTGTGCACACTTCTTGTCTTTGACTCAAGACAACATGCACTCCCTGTTGCTTGGATCATTACTCGTAGTATTTCTAAGCAAGATGTTACTCTATGGATGAAAGCTCTACTGGATAGAGTTCACTCAGTTGACCCTGGATGGAAAGCCAATGGGTTTTTAATTGATGATGCTGCAGCTGAGATTGAGCCCATAAGGTAAAATGTTTTCCTTGTGCTCTTTTCCATCAAGTTACTTGTATTGAGAATTTACTGTTTATTGATATGGGCTGACTTATTTTCAGGGAGACATTTTCTTGCCCTGTACTGTTTTCCCTTTGGCGCGTCCGAAGATCATGGCTGAGGCATATTGTTAAAAAATGTACCAACATTGAAGTCCAAAGGGAAATATTTAAACGCCTGGGCCAAGTAGTTCATGGCATTTGGTGTGGGTTGGATCTTGCTGTTGCTATTGAAGAATTTTTGCTGGATTTTGTTGATCAGACTTCCTTCATGCAATACTTTAAAGATTCTTGGCTGCCTAAGATTGGTCAGATAATGCAGTCTGTACTAATGTCTTAAATCATTGCCATTCGCCTATTGCTTTTGATTTTCTCATAATTTATCGTGTTGCAGAAATGTGGCTCAAATCAATGAAGACTCTTCCACTTGCAAGCCAGGAAACATCCAGTGCTATTGAAGCATATCACATGAAGCTAAAAAATAAGCTCTATGATGATACCAATCTTGGTTCACTTCAGAGAGTTGATTGGTTAGTGCATAAGTTGACAACTGAGTTGCACTCGAGCTACTGGCTTGATCGTTATGCAGATGAAAGTGACTCGTTTCTGAATGTGAAGGATGAATATATTGCTTCTACCTCATGGCATCGAGCTCTTCAAATCCCCGATTCCTCAGTTTCCTTAGATGATGAAGCTCAAATTTTTGCTAAAGTTGTCAGTCAGAATGACAGCAGCATAAATAGACTAGTTTGGAATCCAGGCTCTGACTTTGCCCATTGTGATTGTGAATGGTCATTGCAAGGAAACCTCTGCAAGCATGTGATTAAGGTCAATATGATTTGTGGTAATCTACCAAGCTACCAATCTTTGATGTCATTTCAGTCACTAAAAAACATCTTAATTGATCTGTTGAAGAAACCGATGGATGATTCAGTTGGATTGGACATTTCAACTGCCTGGACTTTCCAAATTCTTGACCAAGTACAGAAACTAGTAGAATTAAATAATTCCAATGATATAGAAACTGTGGTAAACAATATGCCACTGAAATGGGCAGCAAAACAAACCAGAACATCAAATGGGAGGCAGCTACCAGCCGTTGCTTTTCCTTCTACCTCAAAGTATGGCCCCAAGTATCCTAATGCTCGTAAGAAGAGTAGGAAGAGGAAGAGAATGTCTCGCCTGAGATAGTTTTGTTTTGTTTATATGCACTCTTAATGAAGAAGCTTACAGTACATGGGCGCCATATGATGGATAATTATTATCATCTGCGACTCTCATTTGATATGGATGCTGTGGGGATCGAGTTTGAAACCATGTGTCTTTGGATGCATAATACTTGGTAATTCCTCGGAGTCATGGATGCGATAAAAGGAGAAATAAAAAATAAAAAAAACATCATGAAGATGATTTTGAAGTTGGAGAACCATTTATTTACCTTCTCTGACACAGGTTGCTATTCAATTTCTGAAGGTTGGTCCTGACAGTCTACTTGAAGATTTGGCGTCTATCTCAGGGATGATGAGCGTGTTGATATTGGTGTATCTTCTCATTAGGCCACCATGATGTATTGACCCAATTTTGTTGCATAAAGTAGGAAAGTTGAACCATCCACCCATCTCTTAAATTTTGATTTGCCATAGCATGTACAGACAGACGGTTTCTTGGTTTATATGTCATTTGCCTTGGCAATCTACAGTTCATTAGAGCAAAATATTGATAACTTGGAGCTGCAATTGTTTCAGCTGATGCATGGTTTTGCAGGTAAAATGAAAGGCAATCAGGCTTAATGCAACTTTTTCTTGTTGAACGTGTCAGTTGTAAGATTGTTTGTTCACTTTGTAAAATAGGCAACATTAAGTCTGTTGATGTTTATAAATTTATAATAATGGGTTACTAGTTTCCTATTTATATCAAATTGTTTTAGTAGGTATTGCTCTTCTTGTTGTTTTCTTCCTAGATGAGGTGTAATCCTTGAGAAGGAGAAAGTTGCTATAGTTGGTTTTAACCATCTGATTGTTTCCTTATTTTCCTTACTAATTTCAAGAGTGAAGTATAAATGAGCTGGAATTTCTTCTTTAGAAACAAGGTCTAATTTGATGAATTTTAGTGATCCATAGGAGTCAAAATTTTACCTTCTGATTTTGATGATTCTTATTGTGTATATTTTCATGGAAGGAATATCCAAGTCGAGGGAGAGATTTGACAGTTATATCCAAAACTAAGTGAGACACAAAATTGGGTCCCTCAAGCCACAAAATCCATCACATAAATTGCAGAAAAAATGCCAACTAGGACCATAGGAAACCAATTATGTGCAGATGGGGGATTGTGGTAATCTCACCTTATCCACACTCCCACCACTTCCTTAATCACACTCACTATCTCACCCTTCATCATCACCCCAAAAACCAGATTTTCCACCACCACAATTTCCCATAATTAAGCTCACAAACCCATCATACTCTACACAAAAATAACACCACAAATGGCAGCAATGAACTCTAGTGTTCTGGCCTGCAACTACGCCATTTCTGGTGCCGAGCTCTGCTCAAAGGTCAATTCTCTGCCTTCTGTTGCAACCCCAGTTGCAACAGTTCAGAAATTGCCCGTGATCAGAGCTGGAATTCCAGACTCTAACGAGTCGGGAAGAAGAGCGGCCCTTTTCGGCCTCGGAGCAGCCCTTTTCACCGCCGCTGTCTCCTCCTCCTCTGCCAATGCCGGAATCATCGAAGATTATTTGGAGAAGAGCAAGGCTAACAAGGTTAATTTTAGATATGTACTTTTTCCAGATGATCACAAGTATGAATTCTTACATTAGATTGATGAACAACCTCATTCTTAACATGTAGGAGTTGAATGACAAGAAGAGGCTGGCCACCGTAGGCGCCAACTTCGCCCGAGCATACACTGTCCAGTTTGGCACTTGCAAGTTCCCTGAGAACTTCACTGGCTGCCAAGATCTTGCCAAGCAAAAGGTCCCTCTCTCACTCTCTCTCTCACACACACACAGAGACATGTATGATCTGAGTTAATATTGATTTGCTTTGTTTGTTTGCAGAAAGTTCCATTTCTTTCTGATGACTTGGAGTTGGAGTGCCAAGGCAAGGACAAGTACAAATGTGGTTCCAATGTGTTCTGGAAATGGTGAAATCATGTATAAGAATTTACTATATTTGTTTCCAAACATGTATCTATTTTGTGATTCAACATATTCATTTTGTCGACAGGATGCTTTAGTTATCTCTCTGTTATTTTCTTAATTA
This sequence comes from Pogostemon cablin, assembly GCA_023678885.1. NCBI lineage: Eukaryota > Viridiplantae > Streptophyta > Magnoliopsida > Lamiales > Lamiaceae > Pogostemon > Pogostemon cablin. The sequence goes on along the minus strand of CM042994.1, from coordinate 19,972,625 downwards.
ACTTCATTTTCTTAGATATATGTTTTGTCTGCTCATTTCACAATGTCAGAAATTTGTCTCAAATACTGTTTGATTCACTAATAATGTAATATACTAATATACATAACATAGGAGAACCTGCATCTAGTGAGGGCAATATATCTCTTGATCTGAAAAATCTGAACTGGATAAGTTACGTTTTGTATTGGTTCCGTTCGGTGTTACATCGTCTCATCTAAACAAGAGACAGGTTGCAGTTACAAGATCAAGGGCTTTTTCTGTTCATCAATGAATAAGATTACAAAGAATTTGTGTTTACATATGAACAAGTAACTCATGAAAGAAAAACTGGAAACTGACTATTGAGTATGGAATCACTAACACCAATCTGAGTCTGAGGAGCCATTTTTCTGCAACTCCAAGCACGGTAGAGGTGACACCCCATCACTAACACCAGAGACAAATTCATAGTTCCACTCCACAGATGGTGATAGCCCCAATACACTAACATTTCTCATGCAGATATCCTCAAATGGTGCACCTTCTATGCCCTCTAACAAGGGTGCTTTTCTTGAATCCACACTTACTACATTACTTATAGATATCCCTCTAACCTTAGGTAATGCATTCCGGTCCCAATTCTCGTCTGGATGATCATCGGCCCCTCTGCTGAACCGTATGGATATCTTCACTCTCTCCATTATAATGTTACGTATGGTTATATTCGCGATATATCCTCCTCTTCCCCTGTCTGTCTTGATCCTAACACCGGCTGCTGAGTCTCTAACGTGCAAATCTTCGATTAAAACATCACTGATGCCTCCGGACATTTCACTGCCGATTCCTACGCCAGAGCACGTCGGAGTGGTGCCAGAAACTCGTCTTATGGTTATGTTTACGCTTGGTTTGGCCATGCTAATGCCGTATTGGTACAAGGTCGTCTCCGCTCTCGATGTAACAGTCTTCTATGCAAACATTCACGCTAGAATCTGTGCAAGAAAGAGTAATGCTGTTGTAATTTAGAATGTTTGTACATAAGTTTATAACATGGTGCTCAAAATGAGGAATCATCATGGGTTAGAAAAGAAGTGGGAGTTTCAGGTGTAAAGAGGTATGATTACCTGGATCAATGCCATCTGTATTTGGGGCCTTAAGTGGTGCCAAGATTGTCATGTCTTTGATCACAATGTTGCTGCAGTGGAAAAAACAAAGTGCTCAGGATAAATCTGATATGAAATAGCATATGAGTTGATATTCACACCCGTCTTTTTACTACGTACACCCACGTTATAAGCTTATAATGCATAGAGTACACCCCACGTAGTTGAGTGTACATATGAGAATTTTAATTCTACCCAGAATAAGACCAAAATTGAAGTAAAATGATCAAAATTGAACCTAAACGAAATAATTTTTTTTTTCAATATAAAATTTATATCGAAGAAAAAAAATTCACACTTCTATTTGCATATAAATCGCGTAAAATTACATTTGGTCAATACAACATTTGTGTGGAGTATATCTTAATTTAATCTAATTATTGATTTTCAAAAAACTATTATTATATATGTAAAAATCCAAATCAATTGCATTTATTAGTTTTACGTGTTCTTCAAAGTTGTACGCAAAATCAAAAATTTTATTTTTGAAATATTCAATAAATTTAATATGGCAAACACTTGTGTAACACCTTGTTCCATGATGCATAATTTATAAGGTTTAGAGTTCCGTGGTTTAATGATTATAACGATAGGGTGCATTTAGAAATCTAATTGGGTTTGTATAATAATTTATCATAACAAATTTTATTTTATTATTTATAAAAGAATATTTGCTTCTTCTCACATAAGTATACTCCCTCCGTCCTGTTTCAATATTTACGTTTGCTTTTTTCAAGTTGATTAAAGAGTATAATATTTTAATATATAGTGGGTGAAAAAATATAATATTTAATGTAAAGTGGGTAGGTGCATCAGTATTGGATGATATACTAATTGTTTTAGGTGGATCCCATATTCCAAAAAGGAGAACGTAAATATTGAAATGAGAGACGCAAAATAGAAAAGTAAACATTGAAACGGGACGAGAGAGTATTTTAAATCTATAAATTAATGTGCTTGGTTTAATATATTTGGATACTTTAATAAAAATTTCTTTAAGAAAACGTAAAAAAAAAAAAACTCTCTCACTCCCCCATTAAATATAAATAAATAACGTAATCATGAATTTGACCAATTAAATTCGATAATTTTCAGAATTATGTACGCCTGTCGTCTTTATACGGTGAGAACATATCATCCATCTCTTCTTTTTCGATCCTGATTTAGACTTTTAGTACTTTTCACGTCGGGAGTGTACAATTGGCCAACGAAGAATAAAGAAAAAGTTTTTTTATTTAATTAAAAAGAATAATAATAATCCAAAAATGCGATGCACATGAAGTCATTGCCCAGTGGATGTTCGCAAGCCGACCTTGTATTATTTAATTAAAAAAAAAAATCAGGAGTGGATTCATTAGAAGTTTAATATTGATATGCTTATGAAATGTTAAAATTTTAAATTATACTCCCTCCGTCCCATAGAAGTTGACACACTTTCCTTTTTTGTTTGTCCCACTAAAGTTGACACATTTACTTTTTAATACAGACCCACACAAAAACAATTAATTTATTATCATGGGCCCCACATATCACCTCTAATACAACTACCCACTACACATTAAATATTATTTCTCTTACTTCACTTTACTTTCACTTTATATTAAATTATTATACTCCTTAATCTCCGTGCCAAAAAAAAAGACCAACTTCTCCGGAATGGAGGGAGTATTAAACATGATCACATTCTTGCTTTATTGTGATTTGATTCTTTTCTATCGTTTCTCTTGTTTTGGCAGAAAGGACAACATTCTTCATTTTTTATAATCTTGGCCATCATAGTTTTAATCTTCTATATTTAAATATGAGTAATGTTCCTGTGCATCCGGGCGCACGGAGCACATTCTGTGCGCCTTTATAATTTCCATGCCCCTTTGCAATTTAGGCCCCTAGCAATACATATGTTTAAATAGGATTGGAGGGGAAAAAATTGTGTTCACATGGGGACACAGAGTATTCCTCCGTATTCCCGGGGGCGCAGGAGCTTTTGCCTTTAAATATTGAGATATGACCCACTTATGATCATCAGTGATGACAAAGAAAGTGGAGGAAGAATATCACACACCAATTTGGTTTTCCTTTTTCACTTGCATGGAGTACCATTTTTACTTTACATCTTAATTAATACTCCCTCCCCAATCCTAACTTCAACTTCACACTTTCCATTTTAGTCCGTCTCAAATTTAACTTCACACTTCCATTAAAGAAAAAACAACTAATATTCCTTTAACATATTTTAATTTCAAATTTGTCATAACCTTTTTAACACACATAACATACTTTATCATTTATCTATTACCCAAAAATACTATACTACCCCTAAAAATAAGTCAAAAAGTGATTTTTCTTAAACTCGGTAAACGTTAAGATAAATTTGGGGCAGAGGGAGTATATATGAAATGGAGTGTATCTCCTCCCTTTTCGAATGAATGCTAGGTCTAGTTAAAATATTATATACTCTCCCATAGTTTCATAAAACACTTCACACTTTATTTATTCGTTGTCCCATAAAACTCTTCACACCTAAAAAAGAAAAATCACTTTCATCCGATAACTTCAAAAGTTATTATAATTTTAAATTTATAACTCATTTTTCACACGAATACCATTACTCTTTTTTATTACCTAAATAAAACAATACTTCTAAAGTCAACAAAATTGATAAAAAAAACGCTTTTCTTAAACAACGTGAAAGAGTAAATGTGTATATTCTTTTATAATTATACCCTAAGCAGTGCACTTGGCGTTAAAATTCGAGGTAACAAGGACATCAATTTAAAGTGTGTAACACAATAATAGTCTAATACTAGATGGGATAGGTATCTTAAACAGTAAATCCAAATTGATCATGCAAATTAGATACCATCAAGGCCAAAAATAAATAAAAGAAGAAAACATGGGAAGTAAAGATCGAGGAAAAAAAATGGTAATGTATATTTGCAATAATTGATGGTGATGGATGAAGAAGCATACCTAGTATAAACAGGATGGATGGTCCAAAATGGATAATTGAGGAAGGTGAGGTTTGAAATCAAAATATTGTGCGAGTTTATGAGTTCAACAAGGTGGCCCCTAGTGTGCATTAGAGTCCTATTACACCAAAGATCCCACCACATTTTCCCTTGACCATCAATTGTGCCATTGTTCCCTGCACAATTATATGTAAACATCAACAATTCCACCACACCTCGATCAAGATCAAAACGTAAATAGTCATTTGCTACGAGCTCGCTCATAAAATTACTCACAAATAACCTATAAACTTGAGGCCTTAATCTTACGTTCATCTGTTCCACCAACTTGGATACTTAATAAGTCACTTTATAGTTTGGGATTTAAGTATATATGAATGGCATAGGAAAATATTGATAAGCAAAAATTAATCGTTGTTCAATTCATAACAAGCCCACTTTTGATTCTTAATGCAAGATTGAATTCTAGCTGTTTACACCTAATTATTTGAGTAAATAAACATATGGTGGCACCCACCACTGTGATTATTTTAGTCAAATATATATTATCTTTAAACAAAAATAAAATTCAGAGTTCATATTACCATCAATTACAACCTTACCTAAATTAATGATTTATAGTGAAAAGCAAAGTTTGACCTTTTCTGTTTCAAAGATCTAAACTGCCCATTAACTTACACTCAAGAGAGAGAAAGAGGGTACCCTAAACAGCCCAACATTCAAAATCACACAAAGCGTGAGGTGGTTCAATCATGTTTCATCATGCAGCAACTTTAATGATCATCATCAAAATTAATTTATTAATTAATAAATTTATTTATTAATAACCTGTAATAACAACATTGGTGAGGGAATTTCCGTGAATCAGGCTAATGTGTCTCCCTCCTTCCCTTTCTCTCCCTCTTCCATATGAAGGCAACGCCTCGATTATGGGCCATTCTTCAGGGTCCTACTACCAAAATTACCCCCAATTAGATAATCAATTAACGATTAGTGATCAATTAACATTAATTAATAGATAATTAGGCGAATTAATTAGTCACCTGAGATCCCAAAATTACAGCGCCATCTTCAACGAAGAGCGTGAAATCACTGGTTAGGTTGAAGCTTCCGGTGAGCCACGTCCCCCTGGGGACGTTCAGCTGGGCCCCACCCTTCCCCTGGAATCTCCCCAAGTACTCCACCGCCCTCCGAAACGCCGCCGTATTGGAGGTCCTCCCGTCGCCCACCCCTCCGAATTCGGCGATGGATTTCGCTACCCTCCGCGGCGGAGGTGGGCGGAAGAGGCCGGAGCAGGTGGGCGGGCGGGCGGGGATGGGCCGATCATCGGAGATTGGGCGGATGGGGGAGGCGTTGGGGGCGGTGAGGCGGAGAGTGAAGAGGGCGAGGGCGGTGAACAGGAGGAGTAGGAAGGAACACGAAGGTCTCGTGATAGTCGCTGTCACAGCGTTGAATAACGGATTTTCACCTTGAATCATCGATCCATCGCATATACATATAGATTATTGTATGTATATGTGTGGGTGGTGTAAGTTTGGGAAGAAGAGAAGAGGGTTTGGGAATCATCATTTATAGATTGGTGACCGGATTTATGACACACGGACTCCTCATTTTCTTACCATATGCACATACTTCCATACAACCTAATATTTGGTCACCCTTTTTATTAAAAAATTAGTATAATATAATTATACTCTTGCGCTCTATTTAAAAATTATAAACACAATTATACCTTTAAATATTTTAAATTCTAAAACCAAATCTTTAACTTTAGAATTTAATATAACATAAATCACTAAAATTAACCTAACTAATTTCATATCAACCCGTTTAAAATTATTCCTATTCATTTTAATAGGAATCGGAAATGTATAGCTTCTTATTATTTTTTTAAAAAAAATCATGAGAGAATTTGAGTAAATATTTTTTTTATAAATGTATAATTTTTTAATATTTAGTTTTCTATTAAATAATTAACTGAAAATTCACTACAAATTTACTAATAAAATGTATAAATATTTTGTATACTCCATAATTTTATCAATTAATGTATAAGGTTTGAATGTTCAATTAGTTAGTTTTGAATGTGAGTGCATAGAGGATTTATCTATATTTATAAGTATATTATACTATATTCTACTAATATTTATACATTTGATTTTTACACGTAGATTAAAATATATAAAAAAAATACTAGCTGTTTTGTGTGTGTTTCATTTACTAAAAGACAAATACATGGAGTAATTGGTAAAAAGATGATTTGATAATTTTTTACCTACAAAAAAAATCCAAATCTATTAGTAAATATTATGATTAGAAATCCATTTCTCATAATTTTGTTGATGATTTATATACTGATTTCATTGATAATATATTAGTAAATAATAATGAATATTATTGATAGTTTCATTGGTGGACGGCAAATTCTGATTTCTATCGATAAAAAAAAAAAATCTTATCTGCACACTCTTTCTCCCCTCCATTTTTTATAATAATATTTGCACATTCTTTAAAAAAGCCAATACCATACTAATTAGGTGTCGACATTGTCAATTGAAAGATTATTGAGATCGAGCACTCGAAAAATAAAATAAAATAAAATAAAATAATATTATTAGTATTTATATAAATCAAATTAATGTCTAATGCAGTAATTAAATGTTGATATATATTTTGGATCAACTCAATAGATAACACTGTCCAAGTAATTATATCAAGGGACGGATAGGGAATTGTTTATAAATAAAAGAAATTTAATGTTCGTCAAAGTACAATAACATGTTTTCTGAGAATTGGGATGGAAGATTCTGAAAGCATAGATTCGTGTGGTATTATTTTTAATTAATTACTTAAAAGTTGAAGAAAACGATGAACCTGTTTGTCCATTCGCTCAAGAATTAATTTCTTGCTAGTGACATCACATGTTGCAAGAATAAATTAATTGACCTAATGATTTATTAATTATGTTACAGCTTGTGAATAACTTCATATTATTATATTATTAATTAATACTTTCCTACTCCTATTATTTGGTAATAATACTAGTGAATTATTACGATGGGATGTAACTTAATAAATATATAGATTTGACTCAAATCCATTATTGCTCAAATTTATTTAATTATAAACTATATCCAGTATTAAAATTCATTTGCAAAATAATTTAGTTTTGAAACTGTAAAAAGAACAAATATAAACTATATCCAGCATTAAAAATCATTAGCAAATTATTTTTGTGTGTTTGGGTGTGATATTTGATTTTTTCTATTATTTTAATTTTATAATCTTTTAATTATATCGACATACAGATTTTTTATATTTTAAGTGAAGAACAAATATTCAAATGACACAGTGTGACCAACAATTCGAAATTCCTAAGAGAAATAATTAAAAAAAAACACCCATTTTCAATTAAAATGAATTTTAGATTTATAAATTATAATATATAATATTCTATCAAACAAATACTAATTCTCACTAAATAGTATGTAAACCTTCAATAAAAGGCCAGGCGTATTGATTGACTTGGGCCTCAAGTTGAAAATATTTAAATCTCAAAACTCTTTCTCAAACCTTTACAAATACTAGATAAAATGGCCCATATATATGAAATAAATATTTTAGGCAATAATTGGGCTACTATAGACCCATATGTGAAGGTCTGCTAACATAATATTTTAAAATATATACAATTTAATTAATAAGTGTATAGTATTTTTAGTGCGAAGGTCGTCTAAAATATGAGTAGTATAAATGTTTGATTAAAAAATTTAAGTTTTTTTTCCTCCAGAAAATCAAGGGTATAAGTTCTTATATTAAAGGATATAACATTTAATAATAAAGAGTACAACTTTCAGAAAACATGAGATTTGGGGAACGATATCTTTGAGGACACGCAAGTTTTAGTCTTATGATTTTATTTGTTCTTTATAAGTATTTTTGTTTTAATCGAATTATAAAGTCGGATTGCAAATCCATAATTTCTAGCTTATAAAAGGTATGTCAACGACAAGTTCGGTATGTGTAGTTGAATATCCAAATCGAAATCCATTCTTTTATTGTGGATAGGAGTATGCGAAATTTAGATTAAATCGAACAAACCTATCAAATCAAATCAAACCAAACCAAATCAAAATACTAATTTAGTTCGATTTTTTAAATTTCAATTCAATTTTTGGTTTTGAAGATGAAATTTTTAAAATTTTAGTTCGATTTTCAGTTTTAAATTTGAAAATTTGATTAACTTAAATTTTAATTTATTATTATATTAATTACTAATAATAAATTTTCTTTATTCTAACTAGGGGTGAGCTTTATTCGGAAAAGAGAGTGGCTATTTGCACCCCAAATTCTATTATATAAACCCCAATTACTAAGTAAACCCCATTAAAATTAAAAAATATATATACAAATCACTAAATGTACCCCATTTAGACTATTTTGCCCTTAGTTAAAACCAAACACTCAACATCTTTTCTTGATCAGTTTATCCCTCTTTCTCCCACTCTCTTCAACAATCTCTCCACCGATGATCAGAAGCTTGAAAAACATGAACATTTCCAGAGAGCCCCTTTCAGCTCTTCGCTGTTTCTCAATCAATATATATAAGTAGGTGTTGAAGTGAATATTCAAGAACATGTGCTCAGCATCTAATTAGGAGAATGTTCATGTTTGTGAATAGAGGGAATATTGTATGAATATATGAAGATTTTGATGGGTATATATAATTGAACTTTGTTGATATTGATTTGCCCAAAAATAAAAGAAATAGAAAAGTTGGATAGATTTTGTGGACTCTTTTTGCCAACTGTGCAGAGCCATCTCCAGCGACACCACCACCCCCTTCACCCTCTTGCCATTTCTTACCTTGCCTCCGCCCCTCCGACGAAATCCAGGGTGGCGCGTACCATAGACCGGATCTAATCAACAGACATCCAATAATCGTCGTGCACTCTGAAGCCGAACCTCTCTTCCCTATCACTAGCATCTCACCCTCAATGCTTTTGAATTTCAGACTTGTTTTGAATTCAAACAGAAACCTTCTTCAGCGTCTTACCGTGCCTCTCCTCCCTTTCCCCCATACAAATCTAATTCTGCGTCTTCCCCATCCTCTTCTCCCTCTTCCCCACAAATCCAACTCTCCTTCTTCTTCATCTTCCCTAGCCTCTTCCCCACACAAATCCAACTCCTTTTCTTCTTCTTATCCCTCACCCAATTCTAACAACGCCTCTTCTTCTGCGTCTTCCTCACCCAAATCCAACACCGCCTCTTCTTCTGCGTCTTCCCCACCCAAACACAACGACGCCCCCTCTTCGGCCATATTCATATTTTCTCCCAAATCCTCCAACAGCACAACATCCCATCTTACAGGGGATCAACCTAAGAAATATTAATTAATTTATAATTTATATAGGAGTATTTATGTCATAACAAATATTAACATTTTAATTTATTAATATATTGGGTTCATTGAGTAGAATTGGGGGTGCAAATAGCCACTCCCTTTGGAAAAAATTGAAAAAACTGCCCGAATCGAACCGATCAATTTGGTTCGATTATAAAAAATCGATTCGGTTTTGATTTTCAGAATTAAGAAATTTGATTGTTTCGATTCTCTAAGAGTGTCGTTGGTTTTTGAAAAGGATACCGCTGTTGATTACTCAAGTATTTTAGGAACGACACCACACCAACTCGCGCCATTCGCCGGCGTCTGCTTTCGGCGGCCGCCTATCTTCTTGGTCGTCCGGCGAGCACCTGTCTTCTTTTTTGCGGTGTTTGATTTTATTTTCAATAAGTTTAATATGACAGATCTCTCTCTCAAATCTCATTGAGTTCTTTATGTAGGAAAAACAATTTCTTTTGTTGCTTAGTGTGTTTTTATAATTTTCTATATCTGAGGTTCTATTTCTCTTCACATTTCTGTTCTTGACGAAGTTGAGATTTTGAATTTATAGTTGAGGGTTTTGACATGTTCTTGTTCATTAGTATTAATTCGGTTAAATTGGTTTTAAAATCGAACCGAACCGATGATTTCGATTCAGTTTTATTTGATTTTTAGATTATTCGATTTCAATTCGGTTTTATATATTTTTTAATTTCGGTGTTCGATTTTAACAAATCAATTCGGTTCGATTTTAACAAATTAATTTGGTTCGATTTTGCACCGATGCACACCCCTAATTCTAACCTAAATTACTTAATTAATAAGATCAATTTACTTAAAATTTAAATAATTTTATCTGTTCTGAATAATTTGTTTAGGAGTTGATATCGTATGCACTCAAATGTATGCTATAAATTAATTTTTATTAATAAATGAGGCAATAAATTAGGAGGCAAGTCTTATGTGAGACCGGTGAGACAATTTTACACTTTTGTGACTAGTTATTATGCTATAAAATGTTATCACTTTCGCTATGAAATGTTGTTACTTTTTTCATTTATACCATAAATTGTTCATGAAATAGCATTATCACTTTTCATTAATGGAGTATCACTTTTCATTATAAAAGTTGTAACTTTTTATCCGTTTCTCCTAAGTCATTACATGAGACGGTCTTACACTAGGAATTATGCAGGGGTAATTAATAAGAAATACTCCCTCCGTCCACACTTATCTTCACCACCTAAAAAAAGAAACTTCACATTGACCAACAAACTCAAAAATTTATCTTAATATAAAAAATACCACCCCACCTAACACATATAATATACTTTATAATTTATTTATTATCTAAAAATACCATAATACCCCTAAAATTTTAATAAAATTAGTCAAAAAATAATTTTTCTTAAACTTCATATCTACAGTGTCAGCGAACATAAGTCTGGAACGGAGGGAGTAATATTTAACTGGTAACAAAAGGTAAAAGTTTGGGTAATGGGTGACCAGGTCACCAAAGTAATCCCCTATTTTCGAATATTTGCTTTAATTCCGACGGCTATTCCTCGATATGTACTTAAAAAGAAATAATTAAAATTATTCTCATCTTTTTTACCGTTGGAAAACTTAATTACATACTCATTTGTGTATTAATTACACAATATTTTCTAGCATTTTCTTTAATTCCGAACTTTATTTCTTGATCTGTATTTAAATCAAAATAATTCAAATTATTCTCATCTTTTTCACCATTGAAAAACTTAATTTATAATCTCTCTATCGTAATAATTCTTTTTGTTTTTTTCATTCAATGGATTATACATTAGAGTTTTAATCTCACAGCCCATTAAGATGGTATATTTTCTTGAACAAATTATTTTAGAGTTTAACTGCGGTGTACTTGATGTTGGTTTTGTCAAAATCACTACATGAAACTGTCAGATTACCGACGAAAATTTCCGTCGGTAATCTTTGAAAAATTCATCGCTAAATAGTTTACTGACGGATTACCGACGAAAATCTTTCGGTTGCTATTTCGATGGTTGGTAATTATTTACCGACGAATTTTTAAATCCATCAGTAATTACCGACGAAAATGTCTGTCGAAAAATAAAATAATTCGTCGGCAATTATGCAAATAAAATTCATCAGTAACCAAAAAATAGCGACGAAATTGCCGACAGAAATATTCCATTGCTAATTACCGATGGAATTTTCCATCGGTAAATACAAAATGTGGTGTCATTTATAACTTATGTTAGCGATGAAATTGCCGACGGAATAAATTACCGACGGAAATATCCATCTGTAAATACAAAATATGGTGTTATATAACACTTATTAGCGATGAATTTGCCGATGGAAAAAGTTATCGATGAAAATATCCATCGATAAAATGCTGAAAGTGAGATTTAACGACGAATTTTTCCGTCGCTAAAGTATTTTTATATTTGTAAAATATATATTTTTAAATTAATATTAATACCTGATAAATAAACAAAAATTGTAATTAAATAAACCATCAAAACACAACCTAATATAAAATCTCCACAATTTCAAATAAAGATCCTAATTCGTCACAAAATATCAAATCCTACTAAATACTTAATACAAAATATCTTATTACATTAAACATTAAGCAAAACTAGATTGACTGCTTGTACTTCCTTCACCCAAATTTTCAATGCCGAAGATCGCTTTGTCATAATCATCTACAATATAATAAACACCCAGGGGGAGTTGGGAGCATCAGGTTTGTGATCATATAAAAGTCAAACATAACACTATATTTAGCTAATACTCGGGTTCTAGTATTGGAGTCAACTTTCAAATTTTACATGATAACATAAATGTTGGCAATTCTATACTAAGTCAGAATACATTAGATATGGAGAGAGGTATTCTAGTCACACAAGCAGACATGGTGTTAATATATTCTAGAGGTTTAATCCCCATATGAGCAATCATTCTTAAGCCCCACAATCATTCTTCACGAGACATATTCTTACTTGGACCGACTATGATATCAATTGCCATGACCTTAGAGATAGTTTAATAAAAGTTATTTGAAGCTTCTTGACAGTCATATATGGCAGTAAACCATCCACATACATGAGCTAGAAGTGTTTAGGGATTTTTTTAGTGTTCTGATTTTCTAATCTGGGAAAAATCAGAATAAGGAATAATCCCAAGCAAGTATATATGATCTATAAGGATTATCACAACCAAATAGAAGTAAATGAGGGAGAAAAATCAGAGAACCATTGAAAATCCACTAGGAAGAGAGAAACTAAGCACTACTGACGTTAGATGCAAAGGTGCTGGGATTGGAAAATAAAATGCTAAGGGAAAACATAGAGTTAAATTGGACACCTTTTTTTTTTTTCCAATTCTTCCTGTTGACCTTCTGTACCACTTTATTGAGCTGCTTATCCTTCCATAATATATTGGTGCTTATCCTGAAGACAAACAATATTTATAACCAAATAAACCTCTTGTGCATTAACAAAAAAAATTATCATAGTTGAAAAACGTGGAACACAAATGATCTTTTTAAACATAAACATTAATGCATAATGCTATGACTAATGGAGAAACTTATTCTCAACCTATGATATTATTAGGTTCAACTTTTTAAGTTTCCATAAAGTTATAAAGCACATGGGATAGGTAATTTTACCCAAAATCAGGGGAATATCTCAGAGTGACAACATCAAAACTACTGTCTGAAAATTAAGAATACGAAGCAAATCCTGCTTCTTGTGTGCATGGTTCGCTCTTGACTAGGATCTTGACTTTCTTGCCAATGCACTAATCAACCTTCAAAAGAGAAAATCTTATCAAGATACTGATGTATAGCTAATGGTTTTTTAACAGATTCTATGCAAATATTAAAAAATATAGCCACATAAACCACAACAAACAGCAAAGAAACGAACACGCAAACAACCACAGACCACAAACAGAGAGGAACGACATACAGAAGACAAATAAAGAAAGAGGATAACCAAGAAGAGGAAAGAGAAGAACCAGCACAATTGGAACCAACAATTATTTCACTATGAATCAACCTACAATATTCGAGTTTGCGAAGAAGATTGGAACAACAAACCTTAAAACTATTTGCAAGGGCAAGCAAAAACAAATTAAAATTACAACCAACCATCATTATGAAAACACAAGAAACATCAAATAAAATATTTCACACAAATTGATTAGATGAAGCAAAAAAAGACTTATTAAAAAGAAAGAGAATTACTAGAAATACATTGATTAAGAATACATTGTACAAACCTGAAAATAGATCCAGAGACAGTTTCCAAAAACATATAAAGTAAAAAATAAGATGTGCTTTACACATCCTTGTTAAAGAAAATAGTGGAATCTTTCTAAAAGCAGATAGTGCAATTAGCATCAGCAGGAAAGATGCAATAGAAACACCTCTAATAAACCAATTCCCTTCTTCATGGAAGCTTCTCCAGCTCTAAGTCCATGAGTCTGCATAAAATAAGAGAAAAAAATATTTAAGTTAAACTATTACTGTCAATATAGTTTAGTCTAAGGTCATGAAGTATTCAGATGCATACCCTATTCTAATTTGTTGGAAGTTAGAATACAGTAGAATAAATCCCTAATTACGAAAGTCGATAGAGAATATGCGATGGCCACAATGATTAAATTAGGTTAGTATAATATGTTGGGAATTACTAGAATTTAGCAGAACTAAACCCATTCAAATTCCGTATTAAAAAACTTTCACTAATGCACATATGACATATAGATGGAATATACAATTTCCTAACAAAGAAACTGGAAGAGAATAAGTACGAATACAAACAGCTAAACTGAAACAATTGGGCAAAAACGTTAAACCAAATTAATTTACTCCCACCAAGTCCTGATATGAAATCAACATTAAATAACCTGCATAAGAAGCTTGATGCGATCAAGCGGTGCAATGACATTTTTCGGACCAGCGCCGGCGGCAAAAAGCGCAGCTTCCTTTGACCAGCAAATCCCTAAATGCCACACCCACTCAAAAAGTAAATTAACTGGGGAAGGAGCAACAGCAAGAATGACCGACGATAATATCGGCAACGAAAGTGACTGGCGGCGAGAGCGAGTGACGGCGGTAGCAGCGGCGAAGTGGAAGAGAGGTGGAAGAGGGGTGGATTTGTTTTCTTAGGGCCGTTGGATTCGTAATGAAGGGAGTCCTAATACTTTCTCTAAGACAACCCTAATACATTAAAAAAAATATTTATTTTACCGACGGAATTAATCCGTCGGTAAATTAAAGGCCATTTTTTTAAAATAAAGTTTTATATTTATCGACGAATTTAATCCGTCGGTAAAGTAAAAAACTATTCTTTTTTAAAAAAATAGAGTTTTATATATTTATCGGCAGATTAAATCCGTCGGTAACTTAAAAACTATTTTTAAAAAAATTAATAATAAAATTTTATATATTTACCGATGGATTAAATCTGTTGGTAATATAAAGACTCAAATTAATTTTTTAACAAAATTTATTATATTTACCGACGAAAAATAGTCGTCGATAATTTTTCGGGATTTAACCCCTCCAAAATAATGACGGATTTACCGACGAAAAAAATCCGTCGCTAATTCTGTTGGTAATCCTTCACAAATACCGTCCAAAATTTCTTATGATGATTTTTTAAAAATAAATCATACTCCCTCCGTCCGATTCTAAGGTATCCATTTGTTTTTTGCACGTGGATCAAAGAGCATTATTATTATATGTAAGTGGGTAGTTGTATTAGAGGGAAGTGGTGGACCATATTGTATACTTTTTTACTAAATAAAAGAAATAGATACCTTTGAATCGGACGCCAAAAATAGTAAAATGGATACCTTAGAAGCGGACGGAGGGAGTATTAAATTAAAAAAAATATCGGTAATCCGTCGGTAAATCCATCGGTAATCCGATAATTTCTTGTAGTGAATAATTAAGGTTAGTTTTTTGTCGCACATCGGATGGGAGATCAAAATGGGAGAAATTCTTATGCTATTTAAGAAGGTCCCTAGTTTTGATGTTAAGTGCACCAATCAAGTACACTTTAATCTTTCTGTTTGATTATATTTAAATTCCTTTCTTGGATTCTCGGTTTTGAGAATGAGGAGAAAGGTGTGAATTAGTTAAAGATTTGTAAGAGTGTAAGGATTGGGGTCGGGAGAGAGAAATTCTGTGTGATTGTAAATAATTTTCACATAGTGGTATTTTCTCGGTTCGTGATTTTTCTTCGATTTTGGAGTTTTCCACGTAAATTCTTAGGTTGTGCCTTTTATGCTCTTCTTTATTTTTACCTTAGGAATGAATGAGAATATGCTCATCCCAACATTTAATGGCGTGGTTATTTGGACCCAAATTCTACTAAACGTACACTATAAATATATAAAACTAAAATATTCTTATTTGATAGACATAAATATCCTTTAAAAATTATTAATTAAGATTTTACATTTATCTTTACCTTAAAATTCTATACGTACTCCAACCTCATAAGCCCTATTAGTTCATCATCGTATTTTATTGGAACAAGCAATAATTATCAAGAAAGAAATGGACCGTGATTAGAATGTTGAGGTAAGTATGAGCCGATCATACTCATAATTTTAGCAGATTATATTCTATATTTTTTAAGGTTGTAGACATATATACAATCGAAATGTTTACTCTTTTAAATCATTCAAAATCAAAATGTTCATCTCCTACAATCAAACAATCTCTAGTTGTTCGATTTCTATAATTGAACGAAAAGGATGAGTTCAATTGGTTCTCACAGTTCGATTGCTGTAATCGAACATTTTATGTTCGTCTATAAAGCATAGTTACATTAAAGCCACCTAATACACCTTTTTCTCCATCTTTGACTATAAGTTTGCGTTCAAGCTTTGAAGCCACTTTGATCCACCTTTTTCCATCACACTTTGCGATAGTGGTAGATACACGATTATAAATTTAGGGGTAAAATATAAAACTACAACACACACATATTCACATAATAATATTTAATTAAACTTACATTTGCAGTTGAACACATCAAGTCTTCATTTTTTGAAAACAGTTAACCATCAGAAACTTGTAAAAAATACATCTTTCTCGATAAAAATAACTAAACTATCAATTAGCAATTGATCACCCATACTATTATGCAACTTATTTTTCACATATGTCATTGCGAAAAATACTCTTTGCACACTTGCAGTAGCAATCGGAAGAATCAATATCAATTTGATAAGCAAATAAATCTCAGGATAAATCACATCTTTTTTTAGTCTCCACAAATATCATTGAAAGAGCACCCAAATCATGTAAAGCTTAGAATTTAATATTTCTTCGCATATCTTCAACGAATATATCAAGTTGACATTCTAGAGTCATCAAATCAATACTCGTAAACTCACAAGGATAAAATGTGGCAAGTTTAAATAATTTTTTCTTGTTAAAAGCGGAGAAACCATCTTTAAGACTTAAACAAGACATGCATATGAGCAATTCCATATTAACCTCATCAAATTGATCATGAAGTTCTCTAAGTTGTAAGTCAATCACTATCAAAATGTTGGATATTTGACACTTGTCTGACAAAGCGATTTGATGTTCCTGGTGGAACATAAGATGCATCCATATTGGGAACAACTATGTCAAGTTTAATGCAAAATGAAGTGACCTTATCCAAGATAGTTTCTCATCCATTTTCTCTTGTTTCTCAACATTTTCTTAGTTAAGGTAGCAAGAAACATAACATAAAAAAAATATCTTGATCTGTTCTTTGCAAAGTAAGACACAAGTCATTAGTGTATCCAAATAGAGTCAATATCAAGTGCGCCAAAAAATAAAATTAAATGACTCCAACGAGTATGAAATATATTGAGTTCTAGTCCTCTATATCTTCTTTACTTGTAGCTCTCTTCTCAATCATTGCAAGCACCTCAAGAATTATAGGAAATAAGTGGATAATATTTAAAAGAGTTTTATAATGAGATCCCCAACGAGCATCACTGAGCCTCTTCAAAACAAGTTATTGGTTCAAACCCGATTCACTTTCAATTTCTTTAGTTTTCAAAGCTTCAACAACTTTTTTCGCTTTACATTCTCGAATTAATTCTCTTTGCTTACAAGAAACCCCAACCACATTTAATAAGTTTTCAACTACCTAAAAAAGACAACCACAATCATCATTATTCTTAGGAATAACAACAAGTATTAATTAAAGTTGATGAGCAAAACAATGAACATAGTAAGCATATACTATACCCTTCATAATTAAAGTTTTAAGGCCATTTATCTCACCCTTCATATTTCTAGAACCATCATATTCTTGCCCTTGAATTTTAGATGGATTTAATGAATGTCCTACGAGCAAAGATACAATTGCACTTTTGAGTTTTAAAGAAGCAGTATCACCAACATGTATTGATCCAAGAAATATCTCAACCACCATTCTATTTTTACCATTGACATAACACAAATAAAGAGCTAATTCTTTTGACATATATCACTAGACTTATCGGCCAATATACCAAAATAGTTATCTCTAAACTCTTCTATAATGCGTTTAAATGTCTCCTAGGCACAACAATTAATGATATCCTTTAAAATTATGGGAGATATAATTTGAATGTTGCCCGGAGCTTTTTCATAAGTAACTTTTTTAACATCCTCATTATGCTGTCCTAACCATTTCAAAAGATTAAGAAATTTTTTTTTATTATTTATCTGATAAAGTTAGTTGTTAATATAGTTAGTAGTTAGCCCACCAAGCAACCATACTCCCTCATTTCTCCAAGTCTCCTTACAATTTTCCCAATTATTGATTCACCACTCTTATCATGCCAATCCTTGTCATAAAAAGAAATCTCAAACAAGAAAGTGAAGCCTTCAAACGAGCTTCATACTCACTCCGTATCACATCACTTGCATAATTAAAAAAAATATAAAATAAATTTTCTTTTTGAATCCCTTAAATTTACCTATTTCTCATAAATAACATTGTAAGCACTTTTTACGCCACCAACATGGGTCTAAAATCTACTCAATTTTTTCATGATCTAAAACCACTGCTAACAAATGCATCTTCTCCAACACTAATGTCAATCTCATGCTTGAATAAGAAACAACTAATACAATATGTCGCATCTTTCTCAGTACTACATTCAAGTAATCATATTTTTGAACCAAATTAAACTAAACCGACGCATACCTCCAAGATCTCTTTGAGGAAAGTCGTGAGTTTTAGGTTGACAAGGTCCTTTAAAAATATATGTTCTTCTCATTGCATTTCGTTGATTTGGTGGATAATCCATTATACCTATTCTTTTTACCCGGATCATTAAGAAGAAACTCAATATCATACAATTCATTCACCAAAGAGATACTATTACTATCAATTGAACCACTTAAGTCTATTTTGCTTTATTTAGTTTTTGGGGAGTTAAATGATGGGGTTGAAGAAGACTCACAATTTTTTTTTGGTAGGAAAAAAAATGCATTAATATGAAAGGCATAAGGCATGCCAAAAAAGTACAATTTCAAAGAAAGTTTCAGGTTGCAAATTCAAAGATGAACCTCGACATCTTTTAACGAGGTGCAAGGAGCCCCTTGATTCATTTTCTTGAGCATAAGTTGATGAAGATCGGGCTATTTTGTCATCACTTTTGTTTATTTGATTTGAATTTATCCTTTGTCATTTTCCTAAATGAATTAATAAGTTAGAAATAATAAAACTCTTAATTTCATCATGTTAGTTTAATCAATTCATAGTTAAAATGCAATAAAAATTCATTCAAATCAAAGAAATAAATTAAAATATAACTTGAGCCCTAATTTAAAAGAAATATTAATTATATTAAATAATACTAGCAACCCCAAAAAACAATACTATATTAAAATTTAAAAACTCACTCCATTATTCCACAACATATCATTTTTAGCAAACGTACTGCAAAAAATCAAAATATAGATAATCCTTAATTCATTCAATAAGGAATATCTAAAATGAATTTCATAAAAATATATGAACTCATTAATTATATTTAATAAAACACTGCGAGATTAATTAACCATTTAGTATAATCGGAATGATTTCTTACCTTATTTTTAAGTGGAGGTTGGAGAGTGGAGAAAAAATAAAAAAATTTGAGTATGGAGATAGTGGTGGATACTCACGCAGGTGCAACAGAGAACACTTGTTCTGGTGAGTAATATTTTTATTTGGTGAGTAATGAGTTTGAAAATTAAACTTTAAATAAATTTAACGAGGGGGCTTGGGCTTGAATATTTAGAAAGTGAAAGTAGGCTTAAAATAATATATATTGGGCCAAGTAAAATATATATGTAATGGATTGTAAAAATAATTGGGATACAATTTTTTATATAAAATAGTTTTTATATATATATATATATATATATATATATATATATATATATATATATATATATATATATATATATATATATATATATATATATATGGGGCTTGGGCTTGAATATTTAGAAAGTGAAAGTAGGCTTAAAATAATATATATTGGGCCAAGTAAAATATATATGTAATGGATTGTAAAAATAATTGGGATACAATTTTTTATATAAAATAGTTTATATATATATATATATATATATATATATATATATATATATATATATATATATATATATATATATTATGGATCAGTAATTAGTAGGTACAAAACATATTTAAGTATTACTAAACGATATATTCGCTTCAGAAAAGAACTGATAAATACAAAATTATATTTTATTTTATCCATAATACACCCATCCGCATATTAGTGTGCATTGTTAAGAAAAAAATACGCAATTAAATATTCTTACTAATGTATAATACTGTGCATTTGTGAGAGAAAAATAAATACGCAATTAAATTTTAGTATAATGTACATTAGTGTGCATTGTTAAGAAAGAAACAGAAAATACGCGATTAAATTGAAGAAAGTGTTGTTCCTTAAATCTCTCACCCATCCATTATCTTTCGATCAAACTAAAGAAAACAAAAATAATATGGATTCCACATTAGTGTGCTTTGTTAATAGTAAAAAAAATACGCGATTAAATATTTTTACTAATGTACATCAGTGTGCATTCGTGAGAGAGAAATAAATACGCCATTAAAATTTTAGTATAATATACATTATTGTGCATTGTTAAGAGAGAAACAGAAAATACATGATTAATGAATTGAAGAAATGGTTGTTCCTTAATCTCTCACCCAATATCTGATTTAAAGCATATTAATGTTCAATGAAACTATTGTTAAGTGCAAACGTTGAATATTAATCGTTGTAAATAAGGGTAATGCTGAAAAAAAAGAAGACGTCATGTATTTATCAGTAATTATATTATATCAATATATTTATTAGTAATTAGGCTATACATACACGTACTTATTAGTAATAATCCCTATATTTATATATATATGCAAATTTTTGGGGTATAGTTGTACCCCCTTGTCCACATCTTAATCCGCAATTGTTTTGCACACATGCGTGGCATGTGTCTGAGCAACTTATTCTTTCAATGAATTAATCATCCCCCGCATGTATGAATTAACTAGATGTAGATGGTAAAGATAGCAGTGTCCAGCCTCTTTTCCAACTCCGACTACGCGACTCGACTTCAATCGAGATGTTTTTTCCTTTCGTTTTCCTTTTTGCATTCTTTCATTCTCTCTCAACGCTTTATGAGTTGCGTGAATTCAAATGGGTTTGTTTTTCTTGATAGAGAAAAAAGGGTTTTTGTTTAATTAACAGGATAATATAATCTAAAATGTGGTATATTTTGTAAAGTATGCAGAGATTAAAACGTTTGTCCCACTATCTTTCTAATTGCACTAGTGTTGCCCTGTTTTTACCAAAACGTGTTCACCTTTTCTTTAATCAATTGCTTTGAAGTCCATCTTATCGGGTTCGTCCTTCAAATGGGAAAATATGGGTAGTGTTAACAAAAATAATGCTACAATAGTACAGCATGCCTTATATCATCTACAAAAGGATTAACCTAGCCATAACCAAGGTTTAAAATATCCCGAAATATCCTAAATTTTTAAGGATATATCTTTTTTTTAGAATACCGATGTCAATATTAGGAAAAAATATATTTTTCTCAAATATCGAGAAAATATCAGTATCAATATCGATATCAGTTTGTCACAATTCAATTGAGGAGATATCGATAAAATATCGAGGATATATTGAAAAATTATCCATAATTTTAAAGAAAATTTTTGTGATTTTTTTTATTATACTTTTATCAACTATATACATTTTTTTTGTCATTAATTTGTTAACTTAGAAAAATAAAATAACTTACGTGAAACCATCACAATATATATTTGCTAACTCAATATTAATTGACATTTATTTTCTCACCTCTACATGAATGGACTCAATCATCGAATATTGAAGAAAGATGAAAAAATACATGCATACAAAGAGATTCAAAGGGACGTATTTAATTCATTCATAATTGATGAAAGGAAGAGTTATGAACCATTAATATTCAGCGAAAATATAAAATTTCATCACAAACTTTGCAGAAAAACAACAATGCTATTATTTTACGCTGATGCATATTTACCAGGATTGAAAATTACCAAAAATAAGTTGATGTCTTAGCCAGACTCATTACTTTAGAATATTATGAAGTTAAAAAACTAATACATTCCACTTATAAGGTAAATTTGTATTGAAAACCTGCGAAATTTGAAAGGTAACTATCACATATGCAATGAAAGATTAAACAAAATATACCAGGAGGAGTGAGTTATTGACAAACAGAGAATACCTTAGGTTGTATCCCAAAATCCAGATTCCCCACTTTCATCTCAGAAAAATTTAGAAAACATATAGAACAAAGAAAATGCCAAAATACAAACTAACCTCTATCGGCAACCACGATGACTCCTCTGATAGGGTCGCGTAATCGAAAATTCAAAACAAAAAAAAAGTTCAGTATTGAGTTTGTAATGCATAGAAGAAGAACCCAAATCAGAACACGACATGGAAAATTGTTGATGAACTTATCCGTGAAAGGCAAAGCTCAAGACCTTGAGGCAAGAATAAGATGAACAATTGATGCTTTGAGATGAGAGAAAACGTGTTTGTTCAAATTGTGTGAGAGATGTGAGAATGAAATTGAATTTTCAATTTCAATGCACTATATATATATATATATATATATATATATATATATATATATATATATATATATATATATATATATATATATATATATATATATATATATATTAAACAATTGGTAATAATTAACACATGATTTCACATTATTTGCTTATCATATATTATGATTTTAAATTATATTTATATATTAAAATTAGTTATAATATATTGAAAAATTAAATAATTAATTTTTTTTTAGTTTTTGTGATTTTTTAAAATTTTATTGATATCGATATCGATATCGATATATCCATTGATATATTATAAATTTGAGGTATCGATATTTACCACGATATTTTAAACCTTGAACATAACTGTATATATAATCCATCCTAGCAACAAATTAATTATTCGATCGACACCCTCGTTTCTTGCCTCCCATACTAATTATGGTAGAAATTATAATCTAACTAGCCTGAGGGAAAGAAAAATTTGCAACAAGTCATAATTTAATATGGTAGGAATCCCATATCAAATCCAAGTCCACATTACCACCGGAGAATATAATCCCCCATATTGTTACAACCTTTATAATTGGGATTGTTCTTGAAACTCTCCAATAGCGCAGCAGTATGGCAATGGCGGCACTCGGCTCAATCACTACCTTCAGTATTTGATAGCCATTTTCATTGTTGCTATTATCTCCTTGTCTTCTACAAGAATAATGTTGTCGACCAAGTCTCGCACAATAAGTCTGTCATCCATGAATCCATGCAAAAATATTTCATGAAAATCCTCGACATATATTGTAAGTGTTGTTGATTACCATGTGCTACTTCCGAGGACACCTACAAGCAAGGTTTAAAATATGAATATCGATAAAAATATAGGTACCTCAAATTTATAGATATATCGATGGATATATTGAACACTGATATCAATATCGATAAAAAATTTAAAATTCAAAGAAACTTGAAAAAAAAGAAAATTAATTATTTAACTTTGCAATTTATTTTAACTAATTTCAATATATAAATACAATTTAAAATCACAATAAAACTCATATTATATGATAAGCAAATCGATAACAACAAATTTAAACAGTCTGAAATCATACAATAATTATTACTAATTGTTTAATAACTAATACCAAAATAATGATCTATAAAGTTTAAATGTAAAACATGTCATGCAGTCTTAATCTAAATAATATTGGAACTGTGTGTGGCAATTGGGGCATTTGTAATTGGGATTCTGCCAGTGATTCTAGATTTCTTGAATAAAGTTGGAATCTTGAATTGTATGCCCAATTTGTTTATTGTGATTTATAATAATGCTTGGTTCTTTAGCTTCCTCTCAGCTAGGGTTTTGTACTGGGTAATGATGTCATCACTGAAAAATGGTGAACATCACATAGAGCCACTGCTACCTAAATCTACATCTTAGTTTTACCTGTATTTTAAATGCTGTATTTTCTTATTTTCTTTTATTCGAGTTTAATACTCCTTTCTTTTTCGTAAATTTTTTTGGGTAAATTCTACTCATGAGCTGAAAAATGGAATTTACTCCCTCCGTCCCAGCATAAGAGGGTCTTTTATTTTTTTGATACGTGAATTAAAGAGTATTATTATTTGATATGTAGTGGGTAGTTGTATTAGTGGGAGTGTGGGCTCCATATTTTAATTGTATTAGAAAGAGTGTGTGGGTCTCATGTTTGTAAAAAAGGAAAGGGGACCCTTTGAGTGAGATGACCAAAATGGAAAAAGACACTCTTTGAATGAGATGGAGGGAGTATATGCTTATCAAATATACCTCTTATGTGCAATTATTCCTTGATATCTGTTTAACGAATGAGTTTCTTAACTTATGAAGACAATAGTGAGTATTGGTGATGTGAAAAAAAAAGAAAGAAAGAAAGAAAGAAATATGCTTGTCGAATTAGAGAAATTTTGAGCATAGTTTTATATGTGTCAGTATATGTCATTCTATCTTATTCAAATGTGTCAAAATAATTGTACTTTTAAGTAGAGTGTTGAGTACATGAATCATCCTTATTTACTATTTATAACAATTTTTATGAAAAGTGATAATAATTTAAATAAAAAGTGATAATTAATTAAGAAAACGTAAAACAGTCTTACCATGAGATGATTTCATGCAAGTATTGCTCTATTTTATTTTATTTTTAAAATTGAACAAATTAATGAAAAAAATAAAATAAAATAAAATTGTATTTAGTTGTAAAAGTAAATAAAAAATTATTCAAAATTTTTTTAAAATTATGGGTAATTTTTCGATGTATCATCAATATTTCCTCGATATATCTTGACTTCCTGGAAAATTTGCACTGTTGCAAATCGATATCGATATTGATATCGATATTTACTTGGTATCAGAGAAATAATATCTTTTTTTCCAATATCTATATCAGTACTTTTCAAAATGGATATATCGTGGAAATATCAAGGATATTTTAAACCCTACAAGACCATCAAGTATGCTTGAGGCAAAGTAACTAAAGCTCCTCCTAATTTGGAACAAGCAGTGCCGTCTACCCCTTTGGTTTGGCAGCCTCCACTCAGATTGTGGGATTGATCAACTTGGTAGCTACCGCTATCACAGACACCACACCATTACCTATAATTTATCGGCCGTGTCTCGTAAGCATGTAGATGCAATTACGATGAGTGAGAGAGAAGAAGGAGGAGGTAGAGTACTGCTAATTGGGACTATTATGCTATCGATTTGAGGGATTAACTCAAAAAGCTCAAGAGCTATATAGTTCATTTTCCACGTAAATAAATCATCAAACAGTGTCAAACTACACCATCCATGCATGCATATGATATGTATATATTGATTGAAATTGAAATTTGGAAACAAGCGAGCGAGCTAACCTTATGATGCGTCCACCATTGCTAGAAGGAATGTAAAGAGACTCCCGGGATGGCTTCGTAAGCTCGTTCCACACAATTCGACCATCGTTTCGCCTCATATTTTTGACGTTACATATCGAAGTGGTGCTGGGAATAATTGACATATAAATAAAAGTTAATAAGTAATAATTTAAAATAAAAATAGGAAGATTATATAGTGGTTTAGTTGAGGAATGCCGTAATACCTATCGATCTTCGAATTTGTGTTACACCTAGACAACTCAATGGATCAAGGTACGCTTCCGCGTTATAATTTAGATCTTGCTAATCATGATAGGGTTAAAGAATTATGATCTATGAATTTATTTCCTACAAGTTGTATTAGAGCCACCCTTTTTATGATTATATGAGATCTGCAGAATTGATTTTTAGTATATTGAGATTTTAATTAACTTTTGTAATTAATATCCTTAATTACTTGAAGGATGATCGTAAGGAGTTGTTTTAAGTTTTAATCCATGGATTGCATGAAACAATTAATAATATTAATTTGTTATTGTTACTCCAGTAATTATGTTGAAGAACACATGTATAACATGTAGCTATGTTGTTCTCGAAATTTGGGCCAAGTGATAGCACTCCATGGATAATTACATGTAAATTGTCATATGTGATTTCTGTTGATTAATATAAATAAAACCCACTTATGCAGTTTTGAATTTTGATAACGTTAATTATCTAATTAAGTTTTTTATTTACCTTATTATTGCGATACGAATTTCGGGAATATAAGACTGACTTATTTTTTTAAGTTATCATTTCGTATTGTGATTCAAGTTTTGTGCAATGGTTTGATTGTGTATTATCAATTCGAATACACATGATTAATGGCCCTGAAGAAGTAATTCCGGTTTAAGGATGATGTGCTTATTAAGTTGGAGATAAGCATATTATAGCATTTTAGTATTGTGTTCGAATTAATTAAGAGAGAATATTTTTCTAATTTAATTTGTTCTAAATTAGGATTTGAAATTTCTAATTAAGTTAAGAAATCTTTCATAATTTATAAATTTGTATGAAACATTTAATATTCCTATTTGGTTTTAGAATATATTTAAAATATAATTGGGGAGACATTTTTAATGTCGTTCAATTAAACGTAATAGCTTTTTTAAATATTTTTTTAATTGGTCTAATAATTTTCTATTTAGTCAATCAAAGCTTTATGTTGTCATAGAAACTTTTGTGTGTGGAGTGCGACTTTATTGAAATTACATAGATGAGTATGGAATTATTTATGCATTTTGTGTTTGGCCCATATGTAGGCACTGTTTGACAGTTATGGCTAGGAACTTCAGCCCAAGATCAGCCCTCCCGTTCTCCATGCAATAGTTTAGAGTTTAGTTATGATCCATCCTCATGCCTCTCATTGGCGTTTCTCATGATTATAGTCGAGCTCATTTGCTTTACCCCATTTTGTACTATTAGTCATGTTTTATTTTCTTTTGAGCCACATGTTTAGGCTCTTTTTGATAAGCCGTATGTTTGACTTTTTATTTTCATTTTTCCCCGTCTTCCTTTTTCCTTTGTCCCCTTTCTTATTTTCATTTGCTTTTTTTTTAATATTATTGCCTAGTTTGATGATAAGTATGTGATAATTATTTTAAATTATTCGTGTAAATATCAGTCGGTTCATAGATAGACTTTTGTTTAACAGAACTTATTATTAATACTTGATTATCACACCAAAATTATCCCTGCAATTAATTTTTGTCCATAGATGAGGTTTATGTTGCATAAGGTGTCTTATGATGGGTCCCCAATTAATAATATTGCAAGTGTATCTTTATGCGGGTATTGATCGGCCCAAAGGTAGATTAATATTTGGCCCAAAATACACAAGCACCTGTGGTGGTGAATACGTGGTAATTATTTAGTTTTGCATGTGAGTAATAAGTCGGCCTAAAGGAAGGCTATTGCTTAACAGTTGTCAGTTGTTATTGTCAGTATTTGATCACTGCGTGAGAGTATCATTTAAATTAGTCTTTTGTCCAAAGACTTGATACTAATATTATGCCCGATTCTTGGAGATGATTCTAAATTATTTAAATTTTGAAAGAGTATAAAGTTTAATGTGAGCATGATAATTATTAAAATTAATTCTCTGTACAATTAAGAAGTTTGCAAATTTTGTTTGCCTATATCAACAACATACTCATACTTGATGAGTGAACTTCAATAATAAGGATGAGACTAATAGGTTTCAAACAAACTTCATCTCAATAAAATATAAGGAAAATAAAAGAAATTCATCAAAAAAGCTGCTAAAGACAAAACTAAACTATAACATTATGTTTTCTCTCTTAGAGACTTGTGGAACTGTCTTACGATACACCACATCAAGGTCACCTATCATTAATTGTGTAGTTGAAAGATAAAATGGAACTCCATAGTATATGGTAACTCTTGGGAGAGACATTAAAGATTGCAGCTTAAGCATAGTCTCAATGAAAGTTTCAACTAAAATAGTTGTGAAAATTATTTATGAGTTTCAAATTTGGTGATGTCCAACTAAGGCTAAATCTTTGGAATTTACTAAAAAAATTTGGACTCAAAAAGTTATCAACTACTTTATTGATTATGAATAAGGTTTTATGATCCAATTAATTGGTTCATATTTTAGACGGATAACATGGTTTTCTTTGAGAATGTTGATTTGGGGGGATGAATAATATTAGAGACATTGTCTTTGAGGGAGAATCTATTCGACCCCTACTTATGCTTTTAAGATATGCAAATTCAATATATCGATAGGACAATGTCAATAATATTTAATGAATAACAAATTTAACAACTTCAAAAATTAATATCACTAAAGAAATCACTAGATTTGGGCGAAAGAAAATTATTATGTAGATTTTCTTCTAAATAATGAGAACACTATAGAATTAATGGTAGAACATCAAACAATGTCCATCAAGCCATGCAAAGTCCAAATACTCAAATTAGAGATAATGTCATGAGTGATGAGTTTAAGTCGATACAAGATAATTAGGTTTGAATTCTGTAAGACTGTACTCATAAGAAAGACATTAAATTTAAAGGCACTTTCTATCCAGTTTCAAATGCTCTTTTAGGATAATTGTAGTATTAGTAATAGAATATGATCTTGAAATGCATTAAATGGATGTAAAGATTGTGTTTCTCAAGGGTAATGTTGATAAAACATTCTCTACAGTTTAAGAACTAAAAGGAAATCCATCTATGCATTCAAGCAAGCTTTCCCGAAAAGGAATCAAAAGTATCATTTTGAAGTGTCTCATTTGGTTTTGGGACAAATGTAGATGATTGCGTGGTTCAGTGGGAGAAGGTTTAAGTTAAACTAAGAGAGACAATTGCAGTTTCAATCAAGTGCCCTAAAGTTTTAACTTTACATTTAATGTATAAATATTTTATATGCTTTGGCTGTAGGAAATATTGTATGATGAGGCTTGTACAATACCTGATTTTGCTTCTATTATTGGAATATTAAGCAGATATTTAAGTAACACTAGTATGGACCTATATAAATTATTTACAGAGAACTAAGGATAACATGCTTGCACATCAGAGATCAAATTTATAGGAGATCATAAGAAATTCTGATTATGAGTTTGTTGGATATCCATATAGTATAAGATCCACTTTAGGCTACATCTTCTGTTGGTCGGGAGAGCTATATCATGCAAAAGTGTCATGCAAACACTTGTAGCTCCTTAACCATTACAACAGAAATAGTAGCATAGTACTAAGGGGCATCCAATTATGAAATAAATGTTGCGAAGTTTTGTCACATAAAGTTTATCGTGACAAATAGTTCACAATAAAATATTTAGTAGCAACAAGAGTTTTTATAAGTCAAACATGTTTGACATAGAATTCTTGGTTGTCAAATAAAGTGTTATAAATGGATAAATTTCAGTAGAGCATATTGTGATAGACTCTAAATGCGGATCCACCAACTATGTATTCAACGCCTTGTAAATTTTTTGAGCTAGCTACTCATCTAGGTTTTATACAGCTTTAGAATACTACATTAGTTTAATAGGAATCCATATTTAATGTTCTATATAGTTTGTAAGACACTTTGATTTGGATAAATCAGTTTTCTGCAAAATAAAGTTGATGATTTTGAATTCATTGTGAATTCACTAAAGTAATTTTTTATTTTATAATATTTTATATTATGGATTGGTCTCGCTAAACATTAAAATCGGACTAGTTAAAAATAGACATAATGTTGATCACATTGCATGTAATTTCCATGTTACTCATCATATTTGATCTATGTCATTGAGTATATTAATATATGATGGTTGTTAGGGTTTAACCACGATTTGTAATGTGGTGAATGCTACGGTAGTCTCATTATTAATATACAAGATAGACCAGATTGTTAAAGATAGCATGAAGATGAATAACATAAAATTGTGCAACTAAAGACTCTTGATATATTGCATTGGGAACAATATATAGCCAAAGTGAGAGATTGTTAGGAAATTTTTAATTTTCTATATAATCTAATTGTAGGCAATATGTTATTATATAATTATGCTTGCTATTCAATTATTTTATGTACTTAATTAAGTAGTCCAATTAAGGTTAAAAGTCCATGAGCTATAATAATAATGATATGAGCCAATTTAGTAGATATCCAATAATACATAATTAGGTGATTATGGGTGGCCTAGTTAAGTAGTATATAAAGGCTCACTAGGTTATGATCTCCAATATACTAAGCCGTACTGAGTTCTCTCTTCTCTCCATCGAAAGGGATTACGACGGTCTCACAAAGGAATAAGGAGGTTTAGTTAAGGAATGCCGTAATACCTACCAATTTTCGAGTTCATGTTACACCTAAACAACGTTTCCGCGTTATAATTTAGAGGATTACATTATGATTTTGAATTTATTTCCTACAAATATTACTAATGCAAATTAAAATTCATTTATTTATGTTATAGTATCTCAAAAGATAATATAAAATTACAAAGTATATTTTAAAGAAATTTTTTTTAATAAAAGTAAATCCAAAACGGTCTCTATTTTAACATTTAAATTTATATAATAATTTTCACTCTTTTGAATTTGAAGAGTCAAATTTATTCTTCAAACTTAAATTGCATTAAATGTTATTTACTTCTTTCTATATTTTTGCTTAAAAGAAATGAACTTTAATTAATTATTAAAAGAGAAAATATATCATAAATATACATTGAAAATAAAAATATAAAAAATTTATTGGAGCATAATAAAAATATGATTTTTTAAAATTAAAAATACTCTCTATTTCATGAAAATATAGAAGAATTTTTTGGAAATGCTATTCAATAAATTGAAACTCTTCATTTTAAGACGAATACCCAATTTTAACAACTTTGACGCAAGTAATACTAAAGCATAACATATGAAATTAATTTTTTAGAAAAGGTGAGCATATAAAATTCATTATGTGTCCATATTAGAATTATACGTGGAAGGTGAATTTAAGAAAAGCAGCATGCAGAATTGCATCCCTCCACCTACAAATTGAAAATCTTACACGTAGATTACATGCAAAATCCTATTCACTCCTATATATACCCATACAATCACTTTTATATTTCAATTCACTTATATATCACTCATATATATTAATGGCGACGACGTCGTTCACCTTGTGCACGCTCGCCCTCGTGATGGCCCTAGCTGCCACCGCCGGAGCGGAGATCTTGAACCCGGTCGGAGATGAGTGCCGCTGGCAAATCGAAAGAGTGGAGCTGAGTTCTTGCCGGAACTACCTGAGAGAGAGCAGCCGATTTGATGAGTCCGGCGGATGGCGGGAGGAATTTCCCGACTGCTGCGACGCGCTTGAGCAGATCAATGATCCGCAGTGTAGGTGCCAAGCTGTGAACAAGGTACTTTAACTTATTCTCATATTCTTTCTTAGATGTGTGATGTATGAGAGACATATAAGAATATCGTGTGCATGCTCGCTCTCATGATACTGAATTCATGAAAAATAGTAATACTATTTTATGAATAATTTATAAAATAAATGAAATATTATAATACTTTATATCAAAAGTGATAACATTTTAAAAAATGCTATAATACTCTATATCAAAAGTGATAACATTTTAAAAAATGTAAAATGATTTCACGTGACATGATCACAGTTAAGACCTACATAAGATTAATTAAAAGGAAAGCATATCATTTTAAAGAATGAATTGAGTGTTGCATGCCTTACAGATTTTGGCATACAATTTTCACTATATTGCATGCCTCACAAATCTTGGCATTCAATTTTCACTATTTTATAGTGGTCGAAAATGACATAAGATATCGGTTATATTTTAGTGTTGCACGTAACTAGGAAAATCATGACCAATCTCCTTTAATTAGGGTTGATAATTTTTTTAGATATAAATTTTATTTATATTCTACATATTATTCATTAAATAAATAGTTAATTTAAAGGTTTGTAATTTTAGAAACAGTCATAGATTCATTTAATAATTCGTAATTTTAGATGTGATATGTACAAAATATCTGAAAACACTCCTCGATAGAATATTTGGATTGGACATTTAAGTTTGAATTATCATTTACGTTTAGGGGCCTGAAACTCTTAAGTTATACATATTTCGAAATATCTCTTGATTAATAGAAAAATTAATTCAAGACCCTAATTGATAGTTTACCAATTTTTCATGTATTGAATTGATAAAACTCCTTACATTTTTTATTTTCTGAGTGTTACTTTAAATAAATTACTCTCAAGTGGATTATCAAAATATTTATGTTAAAAATCTCTAGATCGAATTCAATCATTATTTTCGTATTAATTTTTTTTCTAATTATGAAAAAAGAAGGTTCAAATTATTTAATTTCATGTGACGATATAAAATTGGTAAAATGAAGTGAAATGTAAATATTTTGTGGGTGTAGGCAGTGGAGGAAGAGAAAGAAAGAGGAGGAATACAAGGAATGGAGATGCGTGAGATGTTAGAGACAGCGCGAAGTTTGCCTAGTTTATGTCGCATTTCACCTCGCCACTTTTGTGATAATATTTCACCACCTATCTCCTTCTAATTTTCTTTCTTTTTCTTTTTCCTTATTCAAATAAAATACACTTTTATTTTAATTTAGAGAGCTAAGAATTAATGTCTTAATATAAAAATATATGTACAATTCATACTCTTCACTATTATCTTGTCGCGTGTTTGTTAAAAATGTCATTAGAAAATTCTGTAAAATAAAGCAGACAAGGAAAATGTCAACACTTGTCTCATCATAGACAGCGGTTATGAAATGGTTATTTATAACACGATTTCCTCGGAAAATAATTAGTTTCTTTTTTATATTTGATTGATGAAAAATGGTGTGAAATATTTTTTTAAAGATAAAGTCTCTTGTGAGATGAAATTAGTTTCTTTATTATATTTGATTGATGAAAAATAGTGTGAAATATTTTTTAAAGACAAAGTCTCTTGTGAGACAGTAATTATGTGAGACGGGTTAATTTGTTGTTAAAGTATTTTTGTTATATATTAAAGTATGTTTATTAATACTTAAAGTAAGTATATTTTTTAAATGTATATGATGATTTATGAATTAAAATATGTTTTTAAAGTGTTATAATATAATTCATTACAATAATTCGTCTCATAGGAGAATATTTCCTTTTTAATTAATTTATGAAAAATGATAATCGTTTTAAATGAATTATTTTATAAATAATTTATAGTATTAATAAAAAGTGATAATATTTTTAATTAAAAACTATTGATTGAAAAATTTGTGTTAATGTAACACATGTATATATTAATTAACAATCAGATCATATGCAAAGCAGGTCTAGTATATAAGCCAAAGTTACTTTATGAACCTCATCCCAATTTCATCCTCTCTCCAACGTCAATTCTGTTCCTCATTAATTCCAATTTCTTTTTCCCTCTACCAACGCCTCTCATTCCAATCTTCCTCTATCTGGCATCTCCTCTGTTCCTCATTAATTTCAATTAGAGCCGTAAATACAAGTTGGCGGGGCAGGACGGGCCAAAACCCACCTCAACCCATTACTTGATGGGCCTAAGTATAGGGGCAGATCCAGGATTTAAAAATTGGGCTATGACATGTAACTATAAAAAAATTACTCTCTCCGTCTCATCCAAAGTGGGTCATTTTTTCTATTTTGGGTGTCCCACCCAAAGGGTCGCTTTTTATTTTTTACACACATACCCCCTCTAATAAAATTAAAATACGGGGCACACTCCCACTTATACAACTATCCCTTACATATCCTTAATCTATGTATAAAAAAATAAAAAAAAACCTCTTTGGACGAAACGGAGTGAGGGAGTATAAATTTATAATTAATAATTTGAGTACAAACAATTAAGAAAAATTTAAATGGTTAATTTTAACATGAATAATAAAATAAATAAAAGAAAAGATGTAGTATAACATTAAGAAAAATATGTTTGATATATATAATAAGATAATTAAAATAAAAATGTAGAGATATAATAAAATATAAATAAAGAAAAGGATTAAACAAATAAATAAATAAATAAGGATAAAAGGATCAAATTATAAGATAATTTAAAAAATGCAGAGAAATAATGCAAATAAAAATAAATAAAATGATTAAAACATAAACTGAATTATTATTATAAAATGAAAAAGGATAATTCGGGATTTGAACTCCTGGCCTGTAGGGTGGGAAGAGCGTCTTTAACCACCAAGTATTGTTAATCTTGATAATTACATACTATATCTATAGTAATTATTTTTTAATTTGGGGTACATCTGTATCCCCATATACCTTAACTAGACCCGCCTCTTTTTCTTTTTAATTAAAATTATAATTATTTGAAAATAAAATATCAAAATAATGGAAGTCCTTACAAAATATTATAATGTCAATAATATAATTAAAATATAAATATAGATCCTACAAAATAGCTCCATGAACAATTAATTATAAACAAAGATCATTAATCAAACAACATAAAGCAAACTAATTATATACTGCTCCCTCCGTCCCATACTTATCTGCACCGATACTGTAGATACGGAGTTTAAGAAAAGTAACTTTTTGATCAACTTTATTACTTTTTTGGGGTAATGTGGTATTTTTAGGTAATAAATAAAGTATAAACTATGTTATGTGTATTAGGTGGGAGTGATATTTTTGAAATTATGATAACTTTTGAAGTTGTTGGTTAATGTGAAGTTTCCTTTTTTGGGTGGTGAAGATAAGTGTGGGACGGATGAAAACGGAAAGTGTGAAGATAAGTGTGAGATGGAGGGAGTACTTTTTAAGAATCTCAAATAAAACAACATAAGTCTAATTATCTTCAAATAACACAAATTAAATCACAAAATGTTACTCCCTCCGTCCCGTTTTAATGTTTACATTTCTATTTTGCGCGTCTCATTTCAATGTTTACGTTTTCCTTTTTAGAAATATGGGACCCACCTAAAACAATTAATATATCATCCAATACTGATACACCTACCAATTCACATTAATATTATATTTTTCCACCCACTATCTATTAAAATATAATATTTTTTAATCAACGTGCAAAAAATAAACGTAAATATTGAAACGGGTTGGAGGGATTACTAATTTTAAAGGTCAAACACGAAGCACAAAATATAATTATAAAGTTTCTTCAAAACTCCATTATAACATCATAATATAAAAATCTCAATTTTCTTGTTACTCAATTATATCCACGTCAATCTTCAAAGGATTAAATATCTTAAAGATTTATCATTTATATTTTCATTTGTTTCTAATCCATATACATACCATTATATATTAAAATTGTAGAATTAAAAATAATTTTAAAAACAAGCAAAGTAGGGTTAAAATTATGTACGAATTTTGTATATTAATTTACGGTAAAAAATGCATAAAATAAAATAAGGAACAACAAATATTTGGGTGTTTAACACTAAACCATTAACAAAAGATAAAAAAAATCAAGGCGGGCCAAACGGGCTAACCCGCCCCTATTTGGATTGAGTCTGCCCAGGCCCGTACCCATTTGGGTTGAGCCCGTCTAGACGCCTTCAAACGAGCAGTAAAATTCACAATCCAACCCATTTTTATTGAAGGTGGAGGATGATTCAGCCCGACAGGCTTAATCCGTTTTGACGACTTTAATTCAAATTTCTTTTTCTCTTCACTACGCCTCACCTTCTCTCTACGCATATCTTGATTCTCTTCTCTACTCCTCACTTTTCTCCCTCTTATTCATTTCATGGCTCATCTAAAATTCAAAGATATTTGATCACTTCATAGAATGAAATCGAGGTGAAACCGAGACTTTAGAGATTGGTTGTTTCAATTTGAATAGAGAATCAAGAGATTGGTTGGGAGATTTTCACATAATACTCCCTTAGTATTACATTAAATTTCACACTTTTTATTTTCATCCATCCCAAATTTTACTATTCTAAAAAGGAAATAGCACATTTATTCGCAGCTAAAACTTGTGTGCCTCTAAGACACCGTGTTCCCAAAATCCCACATTTTTCGAAAGTTATACCTTTTAGTATTAAATAGTATATCATTTAGTATAAGAACGTGTACCCTTATAATTCCTGGAAAAAAATTTAATTATTTTAATAAAATATTTATACTATTCATATTTCAATTTTAGTATAAGACCGTGTACCCTTATATTTCCTGGAAAAAAAATTAATTTTTTAAAAAGGGCAGCTATTCATACCTAGGGGTGGACGAAAATATTGAAATACCGGTATACCATATTTATCGTACTGAAAATAACGAAATTACGGAAAGTTTCAGCATACCAAAAAATTCGATACGGTACTAGTATGAGATATTTAAAAAATTGGTATTTTGGTATATACCGAAATACTGATATATTATTAAATTAATATTAATAATTATAAATAAAGAGTAATTAGTATTAAAAAAATTTGTGACCAATAAATTAATATTTAATAAATCACATTTTAACTATCAAGCTTTGTGGGGTCATAAATTAATATTAGTTAGTATTCAAACATTCGAAATGAATATAAAAGGGTGAGACCGTGAGAAGCCTGTGAACCCTAGCTGCAGCCGCCCTCTCTCTCCAATCTCGTTGATCTCTATCCCAATCTCCATTTGCGCGCCATTAATGATTTCTTCTCCAATCTCCGAATCTCAAGTATACTATCTGAATCGTCTGATACGCATTCTTCAATCTCCGAATCTCAAGTACGAATTTAAAGTTTTTCACTTTCCAATTAATACTCGATTGAATATTGTGTACATTGTCCCTAGATCTGCTTACATAAGCATCTCCGAAGAGTGTAGTCGTAACCTCTGCAACATAACTTTGATTCATTTCCTGTTATAAGGTTTATCAAAAATTGAGCATCCCGAAAAGCTCTGAGTTTTGTTCTTCAAGTTGTAGTGTTTTCTGGCGATTTTGCCATCTACTCACCATTGTTTCTTTAGGTTGCAAGAAAAATTAATAGACAGAGATGGAGATAGAGATAGACTACTGCATAGTTTTGGGACAAGGGTTTTGTGGGAGGGATATTTGGGGGTTAATTTTTTTCAGTATGAAGCACTTTTTTGGTATTTCTTTTTGGTATTTTTTCGGTATGTATCAATATATTGGTAAGAAGCAATGATTCGGTATGCGGTATAATTCGGTATTGGCAATTAGCGTATCGAAATTTTGGTATATCGAATTTTGGTATACCGAAACTTTCGGTACGGTATCGGTATACATTTTTCAATACCGAAATTTTCGGTACGGTATATGGTATGTTTAAAATTTTTTGATATACCGTACCGTCCAGCCCTATTCATACCACCAAAAAATATAAATTTAAAATTTTCTTAATCAATATGACAAAAGTACCCTTATTTACTAAATATACCTATTCTCTCTTTCTCTTCACAAACTCTCTTTCTCTTCGCAAACTGTTGAAACTCTTCTTCTCTCTCTTTTCTCATTCCTAACTATAGGTAGGGGTGGGAAAAAATACCGAAAACTCGACATGCCGAACTTGTCGTATAGAAAAATATCAAAAAAATTAAAATTTAGGTATATCAAAATTTTCAGTACGGTATAGTCGTCGTACCGAAAATATCGATTCGATATCGGTATCTACCGATCAAAAATTTTTGTATTTTGGTATACTAAAAAAAATTATATATATTATTCTTATATTTATAATTTTATTTTAGGCTCAAGAAACTAAGTCCAAAAATAATATTTCCAAGAAGACTAGCCCATTTAACTTACAGCCCATTTAACCTTTACATAATCCCAAACTTTATCCATTACGTTTAGGCGTGGACACAATACAGATTTCCAAATTCTCCATTCTCACTATTGCAACAATTCCTCCCTCCTCCGTTCATCCAAACGTCAAATTCCAGCTATAATCTCTTCCTAAACCCCCTCTTCTAAATTTTTTCACACTACTGCGATCAATCTCACTTCGTCTTCTTCTCGCTCTTCTTCGTGGAATTTACCTCGTACGCCTCCCACAGCGA
Organism: Pogostemon cablin; assembly: GCA_023678885.1. Classification (NCBI taxonomy): domain Eukaryota; kingdom Viridiplantae; phylum Streptophyta; class Magnoliopsida; order Lamiales; family Lamiaceae; genus Pogostemon; species Pogostemon cablin. The sequence goes on along the minus strand of CM042994.1, from coordinate 19,934,532 downwards.
ATCCATTCTCTCGCTGCCATCCACGTTGTGCCGGTCCTCGAACAACTCCCTTCTTCTCATCTCTCTCCGCCACTTATTATCGTTTTTCGATTAATGGTAGGTTTAAGTTTAAATTTACATTTTCTAGGGTTTTTTGTCATGTACTTCTTAGCCTCTCTTTAAAGATCAGGGATTGTCGTTGTCCAAGTCTCCAACCTGTAACCCATCTCTATTACCAGTAAATTTCTGTGTGACATAAGTTCTGGAATTTAAATCTATAAAAGAAATTATTTAGATCTGTATGTATATTTATTGAGTCTTTTTTATTTTCCCCAGATTTTGATGTTTTCCATGAATATTGGAATATAGCTAGTTACTAGAGTTAAACAGGATTGAAATGGCTTGTTTTGAAAAAAATTATGTGAATTTTATAGTTTAAAATTTAATATTTAATTTTTGGTATGATTCGGTATATTGATAGTACCGGTAGGGAATGATATATTGAATTTTCGGCATGTTATAAAATTTCAGCATTTTGGTATGATGCGGTATATACCAAAAAATTGGTATGGTATGAATTACGGATTGGTAACGGTAATGCATTTTAATAAACATCAAATATCGGTATACCGATATTTCGGTATCGACATCGGTATGAAAAACATCATACTAAAAATTTGGGTACTGAATCAGTACAATATCGGTATTTTCAGTATGCCGAGTTTACCCACCCCTAATTGTAGGTGCTTCAAATTCAAGAAGAAAGAGAAGAAGTTTATCAGAATTTTTTCAAGAATTTATTAGATCATAAAATGATGTTTATACGAACAAAATTTATAATTTCAATCATGATCCACAAATAAAAAAAATTATATATTTTACTAATTCACGTAATTGGATTATATTGAGAGATGTGCTAGGGAGTGATCTTCAGGAAAAGGCCTTTCAAATCAAACAGATATGCCTTTTCTTCTGTCTCTTTCTCACCCAATTCCAACATCGCAACTTCTTCTGTGTCTTCCTCATTCAATTTGAACATCTCCTCTTCTTTTGTATCTTCCCCACCCAAATCCAACAACGCCACTTCTTTTGTCATATCCATTTTTCTCCCAAATCCTCCAATGGCACGTCATCCCACGCTTCATCATTTTTCCCACCCAATCTGGCAAACCCCACCCTTCTCTTTTTCAATCCCAACCCTCATCTGCATCTTCTTCCCCACCCAAATTCCACCTCATCGAATGACACTATAGGCAGTAAGCATCTTGTTATCTGACCTAAACTCGTAGCTATACAAATAACCCTTGCTATGATCCATCGTCAATTGTTTCTTTGTTTCTTTCTTTTGAGTAACATACATAATTTTTTTAATTGGTAGATCATGATTAGAATTATAAATTTTATTTGTATAAAAATTCATTTGATGATCTAATAAATTCTTGAAAAAATTCTGATATATATGGTTAAGAATGAGAAAAGAGAGAGGAAAAGAATTTCAACAGCTTGCAGGAAGAGAGAAGGGGTATATTTAGTAAATAAGGGTACTTTTGTCATATTAATTAAAAAAATTAAATTTATAATTTTTGGGATATGAATAACAATTTTGAGGATGTGAATAGTCGCCCTTTTTTAAATTAAACATTTATACTATTCATATTCTAGCCGATCTTTTCAATAAAAAATTACTTATATATCCTTATTAATTAACGTGTATACCTTTTAAACAAAATTTTATACCCTTAGATACTGTAATAAAAAATTTTATATTTATGATGAAATAAATACAAATTGAGTATAAAGACAAATGGATTTAATTTGAAAGATATGTAAGCAGATTACAATCTCTAATCAATCATCTGATTCTTTTCTCGAAACAATTTGGCTTTGACTTTGACTTGCTGACTTGAGTGTTGAATGGACTTTGACTTGACTTTAACTGGAGTGTGTGTGTTGAACTGGATCTTCAGTTGAAACTTGTTTGAGCTCGAGCTTGAAGCTTTGAAAACGTTGATTTGGAGGCATCGAGCCTTTGTTCGAATCAAACGTTGACTTGAAGATTTCTAATGAACAACACTGTTTAATTTGGTAGAAAATGGTTCACTTCACGAAGCCTGTTGTATGAGTCTGACTGGATGAAACGTCGAATCTGAAGGGCTTAGCACCTTGATCTCAGGTCGAGTGTTATTTCTGAATTGAAAAATGCAGAATCGGAGGGGTTTAGCACCTTGATCTCTGATCGGAGGCTGCTGACTTGAAGAACATCGGATCGGAAGGGCTTAGCACCTTGATCTCTGATCGGAGGTTGTTCTTGACTTGAAGATCTTGAAGGGAGACTGGACTTTTGTCTTTATTTGTGTTCTTCGGATCTCTTCAGGTGTCTAAGTGTGTTTGGAATGAATGGTGAAGGACTCTTTATTTAGGTGAAGGGTGAAGAAGCCTCATATATAACTCGCATTATGATTGGTTCAGGGCTGATTTTACTTGATTTTGCGGGCTTGGGCCTTCCAACTTGATTGGTTGAATCAGATTTGATTTATACCATATCTGATTCTGATTTCACTCTAAATATAATCCTTATTTGATTTAATCACATCCAAGGGTTTGGATTTGACATCTTTGATTTAAAAGCCTGCTTGATTTGGACTTATTTAACTGAACCTGACCCAATCATCAATTATTTACTCATTTATTTTAGGAATTAATTTATTTAAATTCTTTAATAAATAATTAATTAATTGATTTATAATATGTAATTTCTACATATTTTCATTTAATAGACAATAAAATTTAAGTGGTTACACATACCCGGTGACACAAGAGACAACTCTTTATTTACAACCTTAAAAAAATACATTTTAATTGTAAATTTACCACTCCCATCTAACATACTTTATAATTTATTTATTACCACAAGATAGATGAACATACTTTATAATTTATTTATTACCACAAGATAAATGAACATCTGTATAATTTATTTATTACCACAACAGACCAACTCTTTATTCATAATTTTAAAAAATACTCCCTCCGTCCCACGTTAATATTTACGTTTTTCATTTTGGCCTGTTCCAAGTCAAGGTTTATGTTTTCTTTTTTGTTAAGTTGGGCACACACAAAACAATTAATAATTCCATGTAAGGCTCACATGACACAACACTAATACAACTACCCACTTCACATTAAAAATTAATTCTCTCACCTTGCTACACATTAAAATATTATATATCTTAATCTACGTGCAAAAAAGAAAACGCAAATGTTAACGAAGTACATTTTAATTATAAATTTACCACTTTCATCTAACATACTTTATACTACCTCCGTCCCAAAAAGAAATTCAAGGTTACTATAGACACACAGTTTAAGAAAAAGTTGCTTTTTGCTTTACTTTTGGGGTAGTTTAATATTTATAGGTAATAAATAAATTATAAAGTAAGTTATATGAGTTGTAAAGGGGTGAAAATTTTAAAAATAAAAGGGTGTTGTGGGGTTATTGATTTGTGTGCATATTCTTATTTGGGGATATGAACTTGTTTATAGGATGAATAAAAATAAAAAGTGTGAATTTATTTATAAGTTGGTCTCATGTGCCCTCTGGGACACACCGTGTCCCCATGTGAACATAAGAGTTTTAATACTAAAATTCTTATGTTCACATAGGGACACGGTGTGTCCCCAGAGGCGCAAGAGTTTTTGCCTTTGTCTATGGGATTGGGAGAGTAATTTATTTAAAAGTTGTTGGACCGGAATGAAGGGGTGCCTATGTGGACGAAATTACCTTTTACATAATACTTTATAATTCATTTATTACCTTATAAATATTATACCACCCTCTAAAATCAATAAATTTATTAAAAAAATATTTTTTTCTTAATAATTTAATATGAGGGTGTATTTGGTAAGTTATTTAGTTATTTCAACCGTATTATGAATTCTCTTAAAATCTCAGTTTTTATTTTTCAATTTTTTTTGTGTACATATTATTCCAAATCAAAATTAATTTTGTTGATGTGTGTTCTTAGCAAGTTGATTTGGGGTTAAGAGAAGGAAGATGATTGTAACTGAACTAAGAACAATCACAATCAAACATAATAAACATCATAAATATGTATGAGAGATGGGATCATACCAAAGATCTTAACCGATTTTATTATTCTCCCCAATAACAACACTCATAAAATCCTCCCAATTACAAGTGTAATGTCAAGTATGAGAATGAGTAACCTGCTTCTCTATTGTGAGAGAAGCTATTTATACTTCCTAGTGAACCCTAATGGTCGACCAATCCCGCTCTGCCACCTGGATGAAGACAAGCAATCATATATGGGAGCTGACTGGTACACCTATGACTTTGGGGTGGTGCAGGGGGCTGCCAGACGTCCTACAGACCACAGCAGGTCTCCTTTTGTCCTTTGCTTATTTTCCATTGAGAGGAGCATGTCTGTCGTGTGTTGTCTTCTAGTTGGGAGTGTTGTCCAAGACATATCTTCTGATCGTTATTCTTATCTTCTAGCATGCTATTTCTAGGCGTTCTCCCAGTAATGTCTGTACTTTGCCCTGCAGGTTTGATAATCCCTTCAGCCATCGGATTGGAAAGGTTTCCGAGGCTAAGCTATCCTACCGATTCCCTGAACGTCTCCTTCGGTTTCGGAACCGAGATGTCTCGGCCGTCTATTCCCTTGGTGGGTTCCCTACTTTTCGGCCTTCTCCTGGTTTCGTCCTCCTGGATTCTTCGGCCCTTGATGATGGACTTGTCTCTTGGGCCTCTTCTCGGTTATTCCTCGGATGCCTCCTGGGCTATCTTCTGGACCGCCATTATCTCATAAGTTATCATTTATTCCCGTTCTTGGGCCTCCCCGTAGTTGGGCCTTCTGTTCATGATGGACTAGTTTGTTGGATCTTCGGCCCGTTTGGCATGGGAGATATAATACTCATAACAAATTTTATTGTTAAATCCCCTTTAATCGAAGAAGATAGAATCGTGGACAAAAGGAATAGTAGACGTGGAGGGAAATGATATCGAGGTTTGAGAATGAGATCCAGATCAATTAGAAGAATTGTGGACGATGATAAGGATTGTTTGCCTTTTAATAATCGTCTGATGTAGTTAATGAAAAAATCTGTATAATTTTAATGGCAGATTTTTTATTTTATTTTATTTTTCTTGTATATACCTATTTACGTTACACTTCTAATTTAGGGTTTGTTTTGCTTTTTATATAATGTATTAGTTTTAATTTAATATTGTAAGTATGTGTTATTATTAATAAAAGTATTAATTATTAAGACACGGTGTATTACTATTGTATTCTTAGAATTAACATTAAAACTAAATGGTAATGTTAAATCTTGGGATAAAATAGATCAAAATAATTCTATAGGCGAAATAAATATTATAAACTACAAAATTTCATGAATCGGAGGGTAAAATAAGTCTCAAATTAATGGGGAAAAGTATTAATTATTAAGACACAGTGTATTTTACTATTATATTCTTAGAATCTATCTATTTATATATATATAAAAGCAAACATAAACTTCTATTTTTGTTTTCAATTTTACTCTATTTAGAAATAATTCAATTTTAATCTTGACCGTCCAATTAATGTTTTTTATTTCAATAATAAAATCTAATCTAATTATACTAATAATAATAATGAATTTTGTTATTTAAATTTTACTTTTTTATTTAACAATATAAATTTGAAATTTGGTAAATATAAGAGATATTTTTTTGCATATTTAATTAATTTTTAATCAATATATGCTTAATTTAAATTAATATATCAATCAATATTCATATATTATAATTTAATTTAATATACATAGCACATATGATTTTTCTTTGATTTCAATCAATCATAAAATTTAATTATACTAAAATGATTTTTTTTTATTATTTAAATTTTACTTTTTTATTGATTTAATTTTACAATATAAATTTGATTAATTTTTAATTAATATAGTATCAATTTTATTTTTATTAGAATCCTCTCATTAAATATTTGCTTTCAATCACGTTCATTCATTAAAATCATTCTATATAAATCTTTTCAACATAATCAAATTCTTACTTTCTTCCTTTTTTTTCTTTCTCTGTAATGCTTTTTCTTTTTCTTTTCTTTTACCGATTCTACTTTCATATTATTTATAATCAATTCTAATTTATTTTTTCTTTTATATTTTTATTTGATCTTATATGCATGTTCAATCATTCTCCTAAAGATATCATTATACTTTTTAATTTTTTGTTATCTTATTTTTTTCTCTTCGATTTTTTTAATAATTCTATAAACCCTATTTTTATAATTTAATTTATTTTATCTTCTTTTATACGTACTTTTATTTGATATTATTTTTAGGTTCAATCATTCTTATATTTGATCTTATTCTTTTTATATTTTTTCTTTAATACTCCTTCTTTTCTTCTCTTTTACAGATTCTACTTTCATATTATTTATAATATATTCTAATTTATTTTATCTTTTATAATTTTATTTAATCTTATATGCAGTTTCAATTATTCTCCTTAAATATATCATTATACTTTTTAATTTTTTGTTATCTTATTTTTTTCTTTTCGATTTTTGTATTTTTTTAAATAATTCTATAAACCTTATTTTTATAATTTATTTTATCTTATTTTCTTTTATACTTTTATTTGATGTTATTTTTAGGTTCAATCATTCTTATATTTGATCTTATTCTTTTTGTTTTTTTTCTCTAATGCTTCTTCTTTTTCTTCTCTTTTACAGATTCTACTTTCATATTATTTATTTATAATCTATTCTAATTTGTTTTGTCTTTTATACTTTTATTTGATTTTATATATAGGTTCAATCATTCCTATCATTATACTTTTTAATTTTTTGTTATCTTTTTTTTCCCTTCGATTTTTGTGTTTTTTTTAATAATTCTATAAACCCTATTTTCATAATTTAATTTATTTTATCTTCTTTTATACTTTGATATTATTTTTAGGTTCAATAATTCACATATTTGATCTTATTTGTAGGTTCAATCATTCTCTTTTTTTTCTCTAATGCTTCTTCTTTTTTCTTTTTTATAGATGCTACTTTCATATTATTTATAATCTATTCTAATTTGTTTTGTCTTTTATATTTTTATTTGATCTTATATGCAGGTTCAATCATTCTCCTTAAATGTATCATTATATTTTTTAATTTTTTGTTATCTTATTTTTTTCTCTTCGATTTTTGTGTTTTTTTAATAATTCTATAAACCTTATTTTTATAATTTAATTTATTTTATCTTCTTTTATACTTTTATTTGATATTATTTTTAGGTTCAATCATTCTCATATTTGATCTTATTCTTTTTGTTTTTTCTCTAATACTTCTTCTTCTCCTTCTCTTTTACAGATTCTACTTTCATATTATTTATTTATAACTTATTCTAATTTCTGTTGTCTTTTATACTTTTATTTGATTTTATATATAGGTTCAATCATTCCTATCATTATACTTTTTAATTTTTTGTTATCTTTTTTTCTCATCGATTTTTGTGTTTTTTTAATAATTCTATAAATCCTATTTTCATAATTTAATTTATTTTATCTTCTTTTATACTTTGATATTATTTTTAGGTTCAATAATCCTCATATTTGATCTTATTTGTAGGTTCAATCATTCTCTATTTTTTTTCTCTAATGCTTCTTCTTTTTTATAGATTCTACTTTCATATTATTTATAATCTATTCTAATTTATTTTGTCTTTTATATTTTTATTTGATCTTATATGTAGGTTCAATCATTCTCCTTAAATGTATCATTATACTTTTTAATTTTTTGTTATCTTATTTTTTTTAATAATTCTATAAACCTTATTTTTATAATTTAATTTATTTTATCTTCTTTTAATTTTTATTTGATATTATTTTTAGGTTCAATCATTCTCATATTTGATCTTATTGGTAAGTCCAATTAAGTATCATTCTTTTTTTTGTTTATTATTTTTTTCTTCAATTTTTTTTATTTCCTTTATAGTAAATATATGAATCATATTTTTATATTTTAATATTCTATCTTTTGTTCTTCCTTTTAATCTTCTTTTTATTTTTTTTCTCTAATGCTTCTTCTTTTTCTTCTCTTTTACAGATTCTACTTTCATATTATTTATAATCTAGGTTCAATCATTCTCCTTAAATTTAAAGGTTCAATCATCTATCTATCTATACATCTATACATATATATTAAAGCAAACCTAAACTTATACTTTTGTTTTCAATTTTACTCTATTTAGAAATAATTCAATTTTTATCTTGACCGTCCAAATAATGCTTTGATTTCAATCATAAAATTTAATTATACTAATAATGGATTTTATTATTTAAATTTTACTTTTTTATTTTACAATATAAATTTGGTAAATATGAGATATATTTTTATCATATTTGACTAATTTTAATAAGCTTAATATATATATATATATATATATATATATATATATATATATATATATATATATATATATATATATATATATATATATATATATATATATAAACAAACTTAATTTCTATTTTTATCTTAAATTTTAATTTTGACCGTCTATTACTTTTGATCTCAATCATAGATTCTATTTATATTAATAATAAATTATTTATTTATTTTTTAATCAACAATATAAATTTGATATGAAAAATATTATTGGCATATATTCTACTAATTGTCAATCAATATACTAATTTTCATAATATCAAATATTTCAATGCTATCTTTGGTAATTTTCCACTATTTATCCTATGTCGTTGATTGTTTTTTTCTTCTTCTTTTTCTTCTCTATTTCACTTTCATACTTTTTCTAATCTACTTTAATTTATTTTATCTTTTATATTTTACTTTGATTTGATCTAATGTGCATGTTCAATCATTTTGAGGTATCATTCTTCTTTTTTTATTTTTTGTTATCTTTATTTTATCTTTTATACTTTTATTTGATCTTATTTTTATGTTCAATTATTCTCATATTTGATCTTATGTGCATGTTCAATCATTCTCATTTGAAGTATATTCTTCTTTTTTAGTTTTTATTATTTTATTTTCGTTTCTCCACGATTTTTATATTTTCTTTTTATTTCTATATTTATATAATTTAATTTATTTTATCTTTTATACTTTTATTTGATCTTATTTTTAGGTTCAATCATTTTATTTGAGGTATCATTTTTCTTATATTATGGGTGTGGGTGGAATGAGATGGCGGGGGGTTTGGGGGTGGGTAAGGGGTAGGGCTTGGTGGTAATACTTTTATTATTTAAATATTAAAATATAAAATTTTATTTAAATTTTTTTTTGTGGAGTGGGGGATGGGTAGGGGTAGGTTGGGCGGTAGAGTTTCCTCCACAAAAAATTGTTTTTAATAAAAATTTAGAATTTAATATTTAATTTAATAAAATTTTATTATTTTTATTTTTCATATATATATATATATATATATATATATATATATATATATATATATATATTATTTTAAAAATAATTTTTGAATTATAAATTTGAAATTCTTTCAAAAATTCATAAATTATTCAAATAGTGGAATTCATATGAATTGATTTAAAATTCAAGGTATTTAAATTCCATTTATTTTCGAATCCATTGGATTAAAAATGACTCAATTCAAACACAAGCTAGAAGTATATAATTGTAATATACTTTAATTTTTTCTGTGCAACGCACGGATGGATGGGTAATATCTAATTAACATCAAAACTAAATGGTAATGTTAAATCTTGGGATAAAATAAATCAAAATAATTCTATAAGCGAAATGGATATTATAAACTACAAAATTTCATGAATATGACGGTAAAATAAGTCTCAAATTAATGGGGAAAATGTCAAAATTTTATCCTTTTAGGTATGACTGAATTCAATATTTATAACTGAATTCAATTTTAGACATTTTTTTATGAATGAGACTACTATGCACCCGGGCGCACGGAGCACATTCCGTACGCCCTTTCAATTTTCATGCCCCTTTGCAATTTAAATCCCCTAGCAATACATAGGTTTAAATAGAATATAGAGGGGGAGGGTTGTGTTCATGGGGACACGGAGTATCCCTCCGTGTCCCCAGGGCACAGGAACTTTTGCCTTTTTTTTATTGCAATTCTCAATTTTATTTTATTTTATTTTTTTGTTAGATTTTTTTCATTTTGTCAAAATTTTATTTCATTTTTTTGGAATATTTTCAACAAAAATTGGATAAAATCTGACATAAAAGAGAGAGAAAAAAAAAGAACTAGATTCGGTAGAAATGACTAAATTTGAATGAAAATGATCAAAATCGAACAAAATTAAAAGTTACAAATAAAATAATGCGAAGGAGGAATTTAGATATTTTCTCTAAATTAATATGATAAATATTACTCATATATTATTAAAATTATATTCCATTTAATAATAATTAATAAAAAAACAAAAAGAAAAATTTTACTACTATACATGAAAAAAAATGAAAAACAGAAAAAGACAAAATAAAAAATAAAAATATTTTCATGGATACTTTATCAAAGAGAAACATCTCCTATGATAATTAAATATATAGAAACCAAGACAAGATTTCCTGATCACCCGTAAGTCTGGTTGAAATAATTTAAAGCATTGACTTCAGACGTAAAGAAATGGGCAAAACGAAGCATCCATGAATTGTCCAATTAATTTTTGTTTATAGTGGACAAAATTTAAATTTTACTTTAAAATATTAGTACTTCATTAGACAATTTTGACAATTCCAAATATCCAACTTTGATAGAATTGGACTGTCGCAAGGTATTTAGAAGTAATATTTTATTAAAAAATATTTATTTTATTCCGAAAGAGTATCATTTTTCCATTGGTATGTTAAGTAATTAAAAGTATTATTTCATGTATTCAATAAACAAATTCACATTTATTATTTTTGTCCGTCTCATAAATAAGTCCACATCTCCAAATTATGAAATATATACCATCCACAATATATTTAATTTTAAAACTGTCATCCCTTTATAACTCATAATTAACTTTATAAATTAATTTTTTATTATCTAAAAATATAAAGCTACCCGATCCTAAAAATAACATCGAATCAGAGTGCGGCTAGGGGTGAGCAAAAATTTTCTAAAGTCGTTCACACTGTACGAGCGCATAGTGGTGCAATTTTGATTTTCATACGTATATATACATATATTAAAATTTATATATATATATATATATATATATATATAAATTAAACTTATTTAAATATTAAAATCTCAGCATATTTTTCTCTAAATCAAAATTTTTGACTGTCAAAGTATCTAATAAATAATGATAGCTCTCAAAAACATTCATAAATATTCATCATTTCGATTTTATAAAATTATCGAATGCCTTTTCATTGCTTAACAATCCCATAATTAGGGGATATGTTTTTTTTAATTAACCTAATCTTTTAAATGAAGTTCTTTACGCACTTCTTAGCGAAATCCTAGTTTTAGGATTTAGCAATTCCAATCATCCAAACCAGATGTTAGGTAGTGATTGGCTATAATTTTCTTTAATTTTTTAAATTCAATTACTGAGAAAAAAAGAACATGTAATCATACTTTGAAAATAAGAAAATAATTACATATAATAATAATAATAATAATAATAATAATAATAATATTATTATTATTATTCACAAAATATGATATTTGCATAAAATATGATGTACACCCAGCTATATTTACATTTAATTTTGTGTTGGAATTGGTTAAATAAAAGAAGTGGGTTAAGTCCACCTTGAATAACGGAGGGAGGTAAAGACACGGGGGCATTGCCCCCCTCTCCCGGGCATTTCAAAAAATATTAGTATACACATGTTCAAATTATTAACGTATCGTACACTTGGCATAGTAGTGAAAGAGCCTCTCATTGCAGTAGTCTTTTACTTTTTTTTGGCATTGTTTGAATTAATTTTTATTTTATTCATTTTATTGTCTTAATTATATTATATTAGAAATTTTTCTTGCTGGTGTGTCGTCTCTATAGTGCTTCAATGTGAAGTGTAATTTTCTCAATTTTTTAGATTTTTAATATTACTTCCGTCCACTCGAAAGGTCCACATTTTGTCATTTTGGGCGTCCGCATCAAAGGTCCATATTTTCCTTTTAAAACACATGGGACCTACACACATCACTAACACAATAAATTTATGGGACTCATACACCCCACTAATACAACTATCAACCACACCTTAAATAATAATACTCCTTAATCCACGTGCAAAAAGCAAATGTCCACCTTTGTGGCGGACGGAGGGAGTACTTTTTTTTAATATTTTCCTTATTTACTTTTAATTAACTTCTTTATTTAATATTTTCTTTTTTAAATAGAATGAGCCTTGCGTGCGCCCGGTGCACACCATGTGCCTTTAGAATTTTGTATTATGAATAAGGGTATATTATTTTGTTCTAAAGTGTATACACTTTAATTAATAAGGGTACACCATTTTATTCTAAAGGGTAAACACTTTTCATTAATAGTTTTTTATTTTTCTTCAGAAAATAAAGGTTATACATCTTTATACTAAAGGGTATACAATTTAACAGAAAATTCTAAATGCACACGGAAAGTGCTCCCGTGCGCCCGGGCACACACAAGTTTTTGCCTTTTAAATAATGTGTTTCTTATTTTTAATAATGATTAAATTTTCAATATTTTATTTATTTGGGTATCATTAATTAGTTACTAAATCTTAATGCAATAAATAAATAAATAAATAAATAAATATCAAATTAAATCATATATATAAGGAAAAAAGAATATTCCATATAATATTCTCTCTCACACCACCTATAAATAAGACTTTTTGGTTACTCATTCTTAATACACATTCGTTTATCTAAGAAGAATAGGTGCTTTTTTCAAGTTCTTCTAGATAATTTATTTATGAAAGTATAAAAATTTATTTTTATATAGCGAATCAAGTAGAGATTCTATCTACTTTTAAAAAATCGATTAAAGTATAAATCGATTTTTCAAGAGTAAGAGGATCGATTCAAGTATTCTTGAATCGATTTATATCTTAAAAATTGATTCTTCAAGAGAAAAAAAATCGATTCAAATATTACCTCTTAATAATCGATTCAAGTATTGTTTAAGATGTACCTCTAAAGTATTGATTCAAGTATTATTCAAGTGAAAGAAGATCGACGATTCAAGTATTTTTAAATCGATTTATCTTTAAAGAATAAGAGGTTGAAAAATTAATTCATGTATAAAATCGAAAGCTTAAGTTATTTAAGTTAAATCATTATTTCATATTAAATAATATTAAAATTGATTTTGTAAATATTTTAGTATATTAATATTTATTTATTTACATATATCTTATTTATTAAATTGGGACATATGAATGAATTATAAAATTTATTTTCTTAAGTTGTTTATATAATTTGAAATAATAAAATTAAATAAAAAAATAAAATTAATAAATTCATTCCAAATTTATGAATATTTAAAATAATATTATATATAAATTAATTTTATTTGTATTATATAGGAGTATATATTTTACATTAGTTTCTTAAAAATAATAATTAATGGAAATAGAATTATTATTATATAGTTAATTAAAAAAATAATAAACATAATCATGAGTAAAAAGTAATACTCCATTTAAATATTATTTATAATATTACGTATATTTTAAATAACAACTATTTAAAATATTTTAATAATTTTGTTTTAGTTAATTATAAAATATTTGACCTTATTTTTCATAAGTAATCAATACAATTAATAAATAAATAATTCGATATAAATAAATTAATTAGTATAAAGTCAAATCATGTGTAGAAAAAAAGAAGAATAAATTGATATTTTTTTATAAATAATAATTAATTAATACTCTCTCCGTCTCAGGTATATATTCGCATTTTTCATTTTGTGGTGTCCCACTTATTATTCACATTCCATTAATAGTAAAAATACATTATACATCTCACCTACTTTTTATACTTTATTCATCAATTCCAAAAACTTTATTCACTTTTTTTACATTTTATTAATCATTCCCAATAATTTTATTTACTTTTTCTCTTTAAATTATCAATTTACCCCTACTTTTTCTTACATTCTATATTAAAAAAATATTTCTTAATCTTCGTGCCCGTATAAACATCAACAAATACGTGGGACGGAGAGAGTATTTATTTTAGACAAACAGAAAAATTGATAATTTATTACTAAGAGTTACATATTTTCACTACAAAAAAGCCTTGAATAGAGATGTTTTAGAGACGGCTTTTATGGATTTGAGACGGCTTTTGAGATGGTTTTATGACCGTCTACAATTTGTGCGTAGCTAGAATAGAGACGGTATTAGAGATGGTTTTATTTTGAGATGGTATTTGAGACGATTTTTTTTCAGTCCCATGCCCCTGAATGAGGCTCGAGACCACCAGACTAGTATCATCTCTTTTTTTTAGCCAGATATTTTTTATTTATTTTAATTTATAGGAATATTATAATTTCAAGCCTTGAAGATGATTCGAACCCGAACCTGTAGGCATTGGGAGCCCATGGGCATCATGTATACCAACTGTGCTAGATGTTATTCTTATTATGTATTCATTACACTATATATGTATACATACACTTATTTCTGCTCATGGTGGGAATGATTTGACCTTCGATTAATTAATTTTGGTAAATTTAATGGTTAGAGAGGGCTTTAGAGACGGCTACAAACCATCTCTAATTTGAGACGACAAAAAACCGTCTCTAATACCGTCTCAACTTAAAATCATCTCTAATACCATCTCAAATTGAGACGGTTTGCATCTGTATCAATAATTGAAACGATCAGAAACCGTCTCAAAATTACACGATCCGATTATCTAGCCTACCAACACATTTCGTCTCTAAAACCGTCTCAAATAGAGATGGAAAAACTCCATTTCTAATTGAGATGGAAGAAAATCGTCTCTAATACCGTCACAACTTAAAATCGTCTCTAATACCGTCTCAAATTAGAGACGGCAAGAAACCGTTTCTAATTGAGACAGAAAAAACCGTCTCTAATTCCTTTTCAATGACAAACCGTTTCTAATACTGTCTCAATGTAAAATTTGTTATTGTTGACCAATAGTCAATGAGAATGCCGTCTCTAATTTAAAAAAGCATCTCAAAAGGCGTCTCAAATAGAGACGGCTAAAACACCGTCTCTAATTTTGGTCTCTAATGAGGTTTTTTTGTAGTGTTTGATCATAATTCCACTTAAATACGATGAAAAAAATAAATACTAACAACTATATAAATATACAGCAAAGAGACAAAATTGTCCTTATGTAATTACACATTTTTTTAGAGAAATAGTGAGATTAAATAGTTTTCAATTGAATTATGTCATAAAGTAACATTTTAAAAAAATACAAGTCTAAATTCTTTAAAAAAATTAGAATATATGTAAATATGTGTCATCTCTAGAGCGCTCCAATGTGACGTGTAATTTTCTCAATTTTTTGGATTTTTAATACTTTTTTAATATTTTCCTTTTTTATTTACTTTTTTTAATATTTTCCTTATATAATTTTAATTAACTTCCTTATTTAATATTTTCCTTTTTAAATAATGTGTTTCTTATTTTAAATAATAATTAAATTTTTAATATTTTAATTATTTATTTGAGTATCATTAATTAATTACTAAATCTTTTAATGCAATAAATTAATTAATATCAAATTAAATCATATATATAAGGAAAAAAAAATATTACATATAATATTCTCTCCCATTCCACCTATAAATAAGATTTTTTGGTTATTCATTCTAAATACAAACATTCGATTCTCCAAGAAGAATATGAGCTTTTTTCAATTTCTCCAATTTCCTCTAGAGAACTGATTTATGAAAGAATAAAAATTTATTTTAATAAAGTGAATAAAGTAAAGATTCGATCTACTTCTAAAAAATCGATTCAACTATTCTTCAAGAGAAAGAGAATTGATTCAGATATTCTTGAATTGATTTACCTTTTAAGAATCGATTCTTCAAGAGGAAGAGAAAAGATTCAAAAATTCTTGAATAGATTTACATCTTAAAAATCGATTTCTCAAGAATAAGAGGATCGATTCAAGTCTACATCTTAACAATTGAAGAAAGGAAAATAATTTTTTAATATTTTATTTATTTATTTGAGTATCATTAATTAATTACAAAATCTTTTAATGTAATAATTAATTAATTAATATCAAATTAAATCATATATATATATATATATATATATATATATATATATATATAAGAAAAAAAGAATATTCCATATAATATTCTCTCCCACCCCATAAGACTTTTTGGTTATTCATTCTAAGACTTTTTGGTTATTCATTTTAAATACAAACATTTGATTCTTCAAGAGGAATAGAGCTTTCTTCAAATTCCTTTAAAGAATTGATTTATGAAAGTATAAAAATTTATTTCGATAGAGCGAACAAGTAGAGATTCGATCTACTGCTAAAAAATCAATTCAAGTATTCTTCAAAAGGAAGAAAAATGATTCATGTATTCTTGAATCGATTTACCTCTTAAGAATTGATTCTTCAAGAGGAAGTGAATCGATTCAAGTATTCTTGAATAGATTTACATCTTAAAAATTGATTTTTCAAGAGTAAGAGGATCAATTCAAGTATTCTTGAATCGATCTATATCTTAAGAATCGATTCTTCAAAGAAAAATCGATTCAAGTATTCTTTAAGATTTACCTTTAAAGTATTGATTCAAGTATTCTTCAAGTGAAAGAGGATCGACGATTCAAGTACTATTGAATCGATTTACCTCTAGAGAATAAGAGGTTGAAAAATTAATCCATGTATAGAATTGAAAGCTTAAATTCTTTAAATTAAATCATTATTTCATATCAAATAATATTAAAATAATGTTTGGCATTATTTTTCATAAAATAATCTATATATATATATATATATATATATATATATATATATATATATATATATATATATATAACAAAGTCCTTTTTCGCTAATGCGTTGTTCACGTATAGTTTTACTATTTACTCCCTCCGTCCCATTTTGGATGACACACTTTCTATTTTGGGTTGTCCCACAAAAATTTGCACAATTAAAAAAAAAAAGCAAAAAGTAAAAATTGAAGTTTTTATATAACATAGTTACTATAAAGTTAACCTCTTTATGTTACTTATTAACTCGAATTCAATTCAATTAATAAGTATTTATATAACATAGTTCTAATGAAGTTTCGGAGTCCCCTCACTTAAAATCATAACATGAAATTCTGCTCAGCAGTGAACGCACTTAATCAATAACCAAGATATGTATTCAGGCTCTACATAACAGTTAATGATGCACAAAACGACTCTGAGTATGAATTAAAAATGCATAGTCTTATATAAAATAAATACACAAGTAGTGTTGTACGGAGTATACACACGAAAGTTCAATTAACTTGTAAAACCTTCATAAACCCTAGATCTTACCAAAATAGTTCTAGCCCATGATGTTGAGAAGAACAATCTTGGAGGTTGGATAGATCTTACCCATATGTCCGGAAATACAAGATAAATTAGAAAACGAATAAAACCCTAGATGTGGGCATCGTCGTGTCCTTCTCCGTCTTGAATCTTCCTCTTGATTCTCCTCTTGATTCCACAAAAGAATCTTCAAAGTGATGGATGGATAGAGGAAAGGATGTGGATGATGGTTGGGGTGATCCCCTCTTGTGGGGTGTAGTAGTGTGTTGTGGCTTCTCTACATTGTAAAATAATGATGTGATTTACATCTCCTTTTATACTTGTAAGCTCTCCTTATGAACTTTGGATGGACTTTTTCTTGGAAAACACGAAAATACACGCACTGGGGTTGAAATCCCGCACAGATCTGGATTCGGGTGTCCAAGTTCGACAAAAAGGGTTTTGATCGAACGGAAGGCCTTGGTCGAACTACACGCGCAGTGTCACCATTTCACGCATAACTTCCACATACGAGCTTCGATTTGAGTGATTCTTGCGCTCACGCGATCTTCTCTTCCTTAAATTTCTATACATATAAAGAACTCAAAGAAACTATAATATTTTAAGGTGTAACAAGTCATGCAAAGTGGCACAACCGTTCTGTTCGGCACAGCTTGCGCGACGTCACCATTTTGATCATAACTTTCTCTTTTGAAATCCGATATGGGTGTTCTTTACGCCAAAACCACCCTCTCTTCTGTGGCTATCCAACGATGTATCGAACTTCCAATTCAGAGTTCTATAAGAACACAAAAAAATTACACAAGTTGGATGTGCGTTTTTCAGCATTCATATACAAGCTGCACATTTTCTCCAACTTTGCACTTTTGATCATTTTTCCACCTAAAACATAATAAAACATCTCAAGTGCACCTTTTAATCAAATATATCAAATGTAAAAAACTTATGCTAATATATGACAACATGTCCTATAAAAATGTGTTAAATTAGACACTAAAACAAGCTTATTTTCACTCTCATCAATCCCCAAACTTACCTGTTGTTCATCCTGAGGTAATAAAATAAAAATAAAAAGAGAGAAGAGAGAGTAAGAAAATTAGCGAGGAAACAAGGACTATGATAAATACCACATTCACAATACAATTGTCCTCAACTTAGGTCATGCAACTCTAACTATATGTAATAATCAATTCATAGCATACAAGTTAAGACAATACCACCAATTCAAATGCTCCATTGACATGTTCTCACGGGAAGTATATATCACTCGCACTCAAGTGTAAAAGATGTACACTTATGGATTAGGGTGTTTACGCTCAGATTCAATTCAAGTTCATGTGTAACCATAAGCTAGCCAAATATCGCAAACCCTCCACTACTAAAAGTATGATTTGACAATGGGATCAAAAAGGACTTTTCTTTTGGATGTAATATTGACTCTTTGGTTAAGGTAGGAAAAATTTGGACAATGTGACTTAAATAGTGGAGAACTAAAGCTGATTGATCACTTCAACTTTCATCCTCTCTTTCTTTTCTATGCAGACGATTTTCATTCCTTCTTCACCTTCAATCATAACTATTTTTTTTCTTTCTTCTCTTTTATTTTCTTCTTCTTTTTCTCTCGAGGTACCAGTTTCGGGCACCACCTCACGCATCCTCCATAGGGTACTAGATTTAAGCACTACCCTAGGGTATTTGATTTCATGGAGTACTAGATTTAAGCACTACTCCATGATGTTCCTTAGATGTATTATCAAGCTCAATCACTATTTCAACACCAATTTCATTCCTTCCCAAACTGTTATAAAACTCTATCAATACACTTTGAAAGCTATTAATTCTACAATAGATAGGGCAATCAAGGCTCAAAAAATTCAAATGCTCAAAGTGATTATTTCTCGTAGGCTGCCAAAGAATGAGGTTTTAAGGCTCAATAGGGCTAACTACGGATAAACATCATTTGGTATGAAATTGTTTGGTTAAGTGACTCATTCAAGGATGGCCTAAAATCATCTCCCATCATCTAACATACATGTAGTTTCAAGTAAGATAAGAGGCAAGTTCTAGAATACACACACAAGAACGATACTCACCAGAAAAGAAAAATCATGTGATTATGTACATGAATAAGGCTCAAAATCTCACATAGGTTTTTAACAAGTAATAGAGCACTTTCCACGGTAAGTAATATCTAACAAGTACATATAGAACTTCATACCACAATATAAGTCAAGTACACTTCATCATCAATTTCAAAAGCATATGAATTTTAGGCACAATTTAAACAAAATAAGTTCATGTAGATCACCAAAACCAAGAACTCAATCCTTTCACTCCCATGAATTAAAAGCACACATAAAAAATAGAATAAGGAAACGAGGGCATCTGATTTTTCTTCAAAGTGTGTACGAGCTCCTCGAGTTTTTCAACTCGGTCAGGTCATAGCCTCAGCGTAGAACTTATTTTTCCACCTTGTTACCTTTTTCTATCATCAAAACTCAATCACACTCATCATCACATGATTCATCAATAATAAAATATGAGAACTATAAGAAAGACTCAATAGAGTTTCTAATCGAATCCACACACTAGAAACACTAACACGACAAACTAAACATTAGGTAAGTTGCAAAAAATCGACATACCAATACCTATTAAAATATTAATATGCCGCAAAAAATCAATCCCCTACCAAACAAACAACCAACGAAAGTAAAAATTATATCATTGGTGCTCATAAGATGAGGTAAGTACATCATATCCCCCCAAACTTAGTAAAAACGTAAGTCAAAACTAAGTTTGAAAAGAGATGTAATTGCCGAAATGTGAGCACCTCAAATATAATAATTCCTCACTCACACGAAAGATATAATAAAGCAATAAAATGGAAGGGACAAGCCCCCCAACAGGCGCTCATGTTTAATTTCTGAGAGTCACGACAGAATACCGCTTTGTAGACTACTTGATCAGAGGGTTGTCTTCTCACATCCTCACCTTCAAATACTTTCTTTACCTCTTCTTGTCTACACTCAACACCTCACCTTTCTTAGTCACAAGTATATGATCCTTGGAATTTCCTTCTTCCTATGGCTGTTTAGACACCTACTTGTTAATCTTCCCCTCAAATTTAGAATCTTCTATCCTGTTAAAATCAAGATTAAACAAGTTAGAAACCACATCTATGCTCTTGCATGATTGAGTCTCTATGGGCATCTTCATTGCTTGATCAAGAGAGAAAATCACATCTTCATTATCCATCTGCAGTCTAAGCTTCTCGGCTCTCAACCTCTTTGCTCTTTCCCACTTTTTCTCAACTGTAAGCTCAGTATTCTGCTCTTGTGATGGTACTGGAGTATTCTAAATAACAGGTGTAGCATTCGGTACAGAAATAGGGATTGACTGCCGTAGTTCGACCATGGTTCGGCCAGATTGGTCTAGTCGATCGAAATAAGTGTGGTCGAACTGGGAACCTGAAAGCAGGTTAAGTCTGTCTAGTTCTGGTTCGACCAAAGTTCGACCAGAATAGTCTAGTCTAACAGAATGAGTCTGGTCGAACGGAGGCTCTGTAATCTAAACTCGACTTTTCTGCTCAACAGGTGCTCGTTCGACCAGAGAGGTCTGATCGAACGGAACTGCTTTGGTCGAATGGTAAATCAGAAAACAAAGCATCATTTTTTTATTTTTCCAAAACTGGTTCGACCACAGTTCGACCATTAGGTTTAGTCGAACTGCGTGATCCTGGTCGAACAGGAGCCATGCTCTCATTATTTTCATCCACAGGCTTTATCGGACCTTCGTACTGCGTCTAGAACCTTAATGTGATGGCATGACACTCATTTGGATTTGTTATACTTTGAGATAGGAATATTCTTTTCTCCAACGTTTGTGTCAATTGATTCACGTTCCTGGCTATCTGTCCCATAATCAAGGTAAGGTCCTTCAACTGCTTAGATAAATCTGCATGATCAACATTCATTCTCACTTCGATGCGGTCAACCCCTGAATCATTCTCAACCATGTATCGATTGAAGGTATTTTCAATACTCTTCACTTCTTACTGTTCCATACTAGGCCTCCTTTGTGTCAACTCTGCAATCTGCTTCTGCTAGGACTTTAGTAGCTTGTTGATGTTAGCTAAACTAGAGACGATCTCATCATCTCTATTTGGCATCACCACTTGATGTTCAACCTGAGCCACTTTACCAAGTGCATAAGATCCTCTTACACTTTCCGTAGGCCAGTCACGCGAATTCATAGAGATGTCTTCAAACAACTTTTCTGCTTCAAGTGCTGTTTTAGATAACAGTGCTCCACTTGATGATGTATCAATAAGAACACGCAACTCACAATACAATCCATAGTAGAAGATGCTTATGTATTGAGCCTTAGGCATCCCATGCTGTGGACACCTCCTTAGCATATCTTTGAACCTGTCCCACGCCTCATGAAATTTCTCACCCTGATCCATAACAAATTGGGTGATCTCTTGCCTCATTCTGAAAACCTTTGAGGATGACATGTATCTTTCTAAGAACTTCTGATGCAATTGGTCACATGTAGTGCAATATGTGGCATTAAGAGTCTCATACCAAGCTTCCGCTCCATCAATCAAAGAGAACTTGAATAAGACGATTCGTCTAGCATTATCATGAGCTGCAGAACCTTTCTGAGTGTTTGCATAACCAAAAAAACTTTTGAGATGCTGATATGGATCTTCAAAACAACTCCCAGAAAAGAGATTCTTTTCCACCATGTTGATAAGAGCGAGATGTATCTCAAAATCATCATCTTCCCCCCTTGCTCCTATCAAATCCATGTTACCAATTCCATTGTACTTGAAAATTTCACGTATGACAACATTATTCGGATTCTGCCTTGCTCCGGCCATGTTCAGTACTGTGTGTTATTTCTTCCTTTCCTTCATTTCTTTTTCCTAGTGCACAAGTACCTCAGAAAAATTCAAGGTTAGATAGAAATAAATAATCACAAATAACGTCTTAATCAAACTAAAAATAATAAAATCAATAATAACAGCCATCCCCGGCAACGGCGCCAAAAAGTTGATGCACATTTTCTTTGCACGCAAAATTAATCCCCAAGTATTAAGGATATTAGTTGCAGCTTAAGCTAGCGACCAAGTTAAATATCGAACTCAAAGGATGACATATTACCAATTTAATTATTTACTAAATTAATTAAGACGAAAGGCAGTAAGAGTTGCGGGAATTTAATTATCAACTAAAATACTAAAATTAAATAACAAATAAAATAAAATAGCACTAGAAGAATACGAAAGTGACTCAAGAATGGAGAATAAGTAGCTCTAGGATAATCCAGTTTCATTCATTAATCTCCCTCTCGTGTATCAATGTCCGACTCTGCCTTGTGGAATATGGACGCATCACTAAACCATGCATATCTACTCTATAGACACAAGTAAACATGCCTATAACACGTGTGAATAACCTAGGAGCAAGAGATATAACTTCACCCCCCTTTCTAGGTACTATCAGTATCAATTATTTTCCTGGCCAATTAGTACTCTAACCCGATATGATCTCCCTTTATAGATACTATAAAGTTAACCTCTTTATCCTACTTATTAACACAAATTCAATTCAATTAATAAGTATTTATATAAGATAGTTCTAATGAAGTTTTGGAGTCCCCTCACTTAGAATCATAACATGAAATCCTGCTCAGCAGTGAACGCACTCAATCAATAACCAAGATATATATTCAGACTCTACATAACAGTTAATGATGCACAAAATGACTCTGAGTATGAATTAAAAATGCATAGTCTTATATAAAATAAATATACAAGTAGTGTTGTACGGAGTATACACACGAAAGTTCAATTAACTTGTAAAACCTTCATAAACCCTAGATCTTACCAAAATAGTTCTAACCCATGATGTTGCGAAGAACAATCATGGGGGTTGGATAGATCTTACCCATATATCCGGAAATACAAGATAAATTTAGGAAACGAATAAAACACTAGATGTGGGCATCGTCGCCTCCTTCTCCGTCTTGAATCCTCCTCTCGGTTCTCTTCTTGATTCCACCAACGAATCTTCAAAGTGATGGATAGATGGAGGAAAGGATATAGATGATGGTTGGGGGATGATCCCCCCTTGTGGGGTATAGTATTGTGTTGTGGCTTCTCTACATTGTAAAATAATGATGTGATCTACATCTATATCCCCTTTTATACTTGTAAGTTCCCCTTATGGACCTTGGATGGACTTTTTCTTGGAAAACACGAAAATACACGCACTGGGGTTGAAATCCCGTACAGATCTGGATTCGCATGTCCAAGTTCGACCAAAAGGGTTTTGGTCGAATGAAAGGCCTTTGTCGAACTTCTGGTCAAACTGCACGCGCAATGTCACCGTTTCGCGCATAACTTCCACATACAAGCTCTGATTTGAGTGATTCTTGCGCTCACGATATCCTCTCTTCTTTGGCTTTCTATATCCATATAAATAACTCAAAGAAAATCTAATATTTGAAGGTGTAACAAGTCATGCAAAGTGACACAGCAGTTATGTTCGGCACAACTTGCGAGACGTCACCATTATGATCATAACTTTCTCTTTTGGAATCCGATGGGGTTTTCTTTATGCCAAAATGACCCTCTCTTCTGTGGCTATCCAATGATGTATCGAAATTTCAATTTAGAGCTCAACAAGAACACTGAAAAATTACACAAGTTGGATGTGCGTTTTTCAGCATTCATACACAAGTTGCACCTTTTCTTCAATTTTGCACTTTTGATCATTTTTCCACTTAAAACACAATAAAACACCTCAAGTGCACCTTTTTATCAAATATAAAACACTTGTGCTAATATATGACAACAATTCCTATCAAACGGTGTTAAATTGGACACTAAAGCACGCTTATTTTCACTCTCATTAGTTACATACTTTGATCATAATTGAACTTAAATACAATAAAAAAATAAAAATACTAACAACTATATAAATATACTGCAAAGAGACAAAATTGTTCATATGTGGTTGCACATTTTTTTAGAGACATATGGGGAGTAACAAATAGTTTTCAATTATATTATGTTACAAATTAACATTTTAAAAAATATATATATAAGTCAAGATTCATTCAAATAATTAGAATATATGTACATATAAAAAATTTTTTTACATAATTTAGTTATACGTTACATTATCAAAAGTCAAATGTTATAATTTGTTGCAAATTCTTTACATTGATGAAAGAAATTGTCTAGCTATTAGAAAAAAATCTCTTTTAATTAATGTTGTTACGTTATATAGCACGAATTTTAGTAGGGCCCAAGGAGGTGGGCCCTCGGACACGACAGTTGCAGCCTCCAAGATTAGGGCCCAGATAAAGCGCGACTGCAGCCCAATCTTATCAGACCCATTAGTGAAGGTCCCGGTCCTGCGAAGCATCCGATTGCGTGTCAGCCACCCATTGGGCCGTGGCGACTCGGTCATCCTCTTCCAGTTGGCCACTTGCTCCCTTCATGCTAGGAAGCTACGAAGATATCCCCTAAGATATCTGTCTAGGAAATATCCTAAATCGAATCCTCAAAATAGTCGTGTGAAGCTATTGTATCTAATGCCCGCACTGTACGCATATATTATGATGTGACCTGACAATATATCCAGATACGGATGACGTCAGGTTATACAATATAAATATGGGAATAACCCATGACAATAACAACAACATTCACCCCCAAAAAAGGCACATAACTGCCTGGGGGCAATCGTCTCTCATATCATGTTAGATTAGTGCAGATAATCCCCTAATTATTCCTAAGCAGCCACATTAATCCACCTTTAGTAAGGGATCAAATCTGACTAGCTACATGAATTATTTAATTATAAAAAATAAAAATAATAATTAAATGATCCCACGTTGTACGCGGGTTTCATACTAGTATATATGTACATATATACTAGTATGAAACCCGCGTACAACGTTGGATCATTTAATTATTATTTAACGTATAACTAAATTAAGTAGTATATATATATACGACTTATATGTATGAAATATGTATAAAACTATATATTTACGACTTATATGTATGAAATATATATAAAACCCGCGTACAACGCATGATCATTTAAAATATATATATATATATATATATATATATATATATATATATATATATATATATATATATATATATATATATATATATATATATATATATATTAGACATCAAATAATTTAAGATATAAGATCAAAAACCTCTATGCACTAGTCCAACTGATCCTAAATCAAGCTAAGGTGTTAATACACCTCATGGATCAAGATTAAACCATGTATATTTCAATAAATATCAATTAAAAATATAAAAAGTATACTTTAATTTCAAAATTATCATCATTTTTAATATACATATTTACTTTTTATTATTAAAAAATCATCAAATTATTCCAAAAAAATTAATAGAGTTGTTAAGTAGTATCTTCTTCTAAAAAACACAAATAATTTTGCACGACGAATGAAGTATATAGTTTACAGTACTATTTTGGGCGGACGAATGAAGTATATACTTTACATTATTATTTTGGCCACCTCTAAAGTTTATTTCCGGCTCTGTCACTGTCCACCTTTGACCTGTATTTTTATAATTTTTGTTTCTCGAAAATGAAAACTAATTGCATATTCAAAAAATACGTTTCGAGTAGATGAATTTAATGTATAAGTTTGATCACATCCAATTCCAGGTTAATGAGTAATTAATACATGAATTTTATAATTTTTTTTATAGGTAAAGAGAAATCTTTTATTGAATAAGTCAAGTGAGGTAAGAGGATTAAACACATCTTTAAAAAGTACAATTAAAGTTGGTATGTGATTCTAATATAATCACAGAATATCTAAAACACGTTTATTAATGTTCAATGCAGCTCCTAGGGTTATTTAACCAATCATGTATGTTACATGTTTTATTCAAAAGATCTTCTTGAAGCCAGCTCCATAGTCTCAATTTCAACTCTTCTATAACCTTCTCCTCCTTGAATTGCTTGTCTTGAAATATTTAGGCGTTCCGAGTTTTTCAAATGAGCCAAATAATACACTCCCAGGCGCAAATAGAGAAGTTCCTTTCATTCTTCCCTCTAAGAAGACTACTAAATTGAAGTAGGCTCATAGAAGGGTTAGAAGAAAGGGCTGTTTTAACTCCCATCCACTTAAGGCAATTCATCCAGATACTATGTGCAAAGGGGCACTCAAAGAGAACATGGCGAATAGTTTCAGGGCATAAGTTACAAAATACACAATTGACATTCACACCTGGAGGGAGGTATTATCTTCTTAAAAGCTCTGTTGCTGCTGGTATTCGTTCTCATAGAACTCGCATGTATGAACTTGTACCTTTGGAGTGACTAGCTTATTCCACACTAAAACAAACTCTTTTTTTGGTATTGAAATCCTCCTCTGTTTTTGTTCCAAAAGTATATCATAAGCAGACTTTATTGTTTAAATGACATTCTTCCCTTCCTTCCATCGCCAAGAATCCATCGCACCCTGTTTAGGACAAAACATATGAAGAATAGATAAAAGATTATTGAGTAACTCTCCTCTCTCTTTCTAAGCTCCCTCCTCCATCTCCAAGTCCAAGACCAGCCCCATTTCTCCATTCCCCCATGTCCCTCACACACTTTTCCACAAGAATGAAGAGTAAATAGGAGTGGAGGGAACATGTCCCACATAGGAAATCCATAGAAATTTCCTACTCATTATTACCTACACAACTTATAATGTTAAAAAAATTGTGTAGACCACATGGTGTGATCAACCCAACCACAAGCCACACATAATCGCAATCATTTTGAACCTGTACTAGGATAAAATTAATGAGCCGACAAGGTGGCACATGGGGTGGATCTCACCCCTTTATTTAATTTGAATTCAAATTCAAATTCAAATCACAAGACACCTTCGGTTTTTGACCCGGTCCACCCCACGTGCCTCCTTATTTCACCCTGGTTATAATGATTTATTTGGAGCCAAATTCAAATTTTGGTGTCAAATCTTAAGCTCCAAGGCACCCTTAGTTTCTGAACCTAACAGGGTGAGATACGGCGACACGTGGGGTGGACCGTCTAGGGTGAGATAAGGCGGCACGTGGGGTAGATCGGTTCAAAGACCGAGGTGCGTTGGAGGTTAAGATTTGAATTCAAGTTCAAATAAAATAAAGGGGTGTGATTAGATCATTAGATCTTAATCAAGGCGTGATCGAAGGGTGATATAAGGCAGCATGTGGAGTAGATCGGTTCAAAGATCGAGGGTGGTGGACCGATTCAAAGACCGAGGGTGAGTTGGAGGTTAAGATTTGAATTCAAGTTCAAATAAAATAAATCCAGATCATTAGATCTTGATCTTAATCTAGATGTGATCAGAGGGTAAGATAAGGCGGCACTTGGAGTGGACCGGTTCAAAGACCGAGGGTGCGTTGGAGGTTAAGATTTGAATTCAAGTTCCAATAAAATAAAGGGGTGCAATCTAGATCTTGATCTTAATCAAGATGCGATCGGATGATCCAAAATGGTTTGAGACATCTTAACCAAAAATACACCATAACTCAACTCTTATAAATAGACCCCCTTCAGCATAAATTATTCTCATCCTGCATTGCATAAGTTCTAGAATTATCCAATCCGTTCGGAAGTTCCATCACATAAATTCTTGAATTACTCAATCAAGTCCGAAAGTTCCATCCTGCTTTGCAAATCAAGTAATTACATTAGCCCATAAGTTCTAGAATCACCCAACCAAATTCAAAAGTTTTAAAATATTCATTCGTTCGTTGATAATTTTGTATTGGTTGCTACAAGTCTGAAATTAAAAAATCGTTGTATCTTGGAGGAGATTTACGGAGCAATTTCGTCTTGAGGAAAAAGAATGTAACTCTTGACTTGACTTTACAAAAGTAATACATAAACCGTTTTAAATATTACTTCCTTCGTCCCAGAGGATTGTTCACTCTTTCCTCATTTGTTCGTCTCACATAATGGTTCACCCCCCAAAAAAAGAAACATCCTTTTAATCTAACACCTTAAAAGTACACATTAATTTAAAAAATGACATCTCTTCTTTCCACACATAACATACTTTATACTTTATTTATTACCTAAAAATACCACATTATCCCTAAAAGTCAATAAAACTAGTCAAAAAGTAACATTTTCTTAATATCTGTGGTACAGTAAAGGTGAACGATCCTTTGGGATGGAGGGAGTACCCCACAAACACAACATTTTGTAACTTGGATTCATTTTTTACACAAACATTTATGATGCACACAACCATTTATGTTATGTGCAACAAAAAAATTTTATGCAATAAATGTTATTTGAATCATAAGTATAATGCTCAGTAAAAAATGTTATATGCAACAAAAATGTTATTTACAGCAAAAAAAAATCGTAAGTGTTGTGTTGTGTAGCAAAAAAATATTGTGTAGCACAAAATTGTTAGCTCATATTAAGTTGAGGTTATATTGAAAAATGGAGGTTTAGCGATGAAATATTTTCATCGCTAACCATTTATTTTCGTCGCTAAAGTCTGTTAGTGACAAAAAATTTAGCGACGAAAAATGCTCGTCGCCACGCTTCGACAGTATAGGGGCATCGCTAACTTGATTTGTGACGAAATTTTTGTTTTTCGTCGCCAACTTTGGCGACAAAAATAAAAATTCGTCACTAAACGTTAACGAGGAAAGATTAAAATTTGCAGCAAATATTAGCAATGAAATTACTCCATCCGTCCCATTAAAGTTGGTATAATTTTTTTTTTGGCACGAAGATTAAGGAATATAATAATTTAATGTTAAGTGAAATGAAGTAAAGTGAAGTGAGAGAAATAATATTTAATATGTAGTGGGTAGTTGTATTAGAGGTGATATATAGGGCCCATGAGAGTAGATTAATTGTTTTTATGTGAGTCTCATGTATTAAAAAGGAAATGTATCAACTTTAGTGGGACAAACCAAAAAAGAAAGTGTGTCAACTTCTATAAGACGGAAGAAGTAATATTTTTCATCGCAAATCTTAGCAATGAAATTCAAATTATCATTGCTAAATTGAACGATGAAAATTTTAAAATTCATTGCAAAATTAGCAACAATTTTAATTTTCCCCGCTAAACTACTGAATTCATCTATTTATATTATTATATATTTTTAAATAATATATGAATTCATTCTAAATAAATAATTTGTATTATGTCAAATTTCAAATTCTCGATCATCAAATATATTAAAATAGAAATCGTATAATCTTATAAAAATATATTACAAAATGACATTATTTGAATTCCTTCCAAAGTATTTGCTTAAGCCTACAATTATATGTTAATTAGTGGTACATACTTAGAAAAAAAAACCCTAATGTTTTTCCATATCCAAAGTCTTGAAACCTGTTGAAAAATAAAGTAAACATTCAATAAGATATTAACAAAAATCATTTAAGTGTGCAAATAAGACTACAAGTATAAAACTCAATAAGATATTAAAATTCAAAGATCAACTAAAGGTAAATACAACTCAAATTTTATAAATAAATTTAAAGATAACAGGAGTGAGTTCAAAATTAACAAATCTTACCATTCTTACATGATGGGATTGGAATGATACGCTTCTTCTCAATGTCCCCCAATAAAACCTTGTGAATATCTAAATTAGGACAAGGAAAAACTGAACAGGAGAAGTTGGCAATCAAATATAAAATTAAAGATATTAAACAATCAACTTCCTGAGAGCCATGTTTAGCAACTCACCCAACCCATATCTAAACAAGAGATCATTCAGAATCACCTTATACTTGGAGATATTTGTCGTTTGGGATCAATATCTGTCGATAAAGCCTTGTGCATATCTAAAAGACGAGGAAAAACTTCGAAGTTGGCAATCAAATATAGAATTAAAGAAATGAAACAATCCACTTTTAAAGTAATATTGTTTAGCAACTCACCCAACCAGAGTAACATTGAAGTACATGTCTATAAACAACAAGCCCAACTGAACTAAAAGAAAACAATGATTTAAACAGGTTGTATAAAGCAATAAGATCATGCATATACTCAATCTAAGTTATCTGCAATACCTTCTTTTCCATCTTGATGGTAGGCTAATAGAAGCTCTCACAAAAAGATCCACAAAATAAACCTTGTAGCTAGAAAAAGAAAACTTCAATAAAAAGAAATATGCTAGAAGTCTAGCAAATTTAAATATTCATTCATGTAAAATTTCCCTCAGCAACTTACGAGAAGATTTCACCACAGATTTATCATATTTACACACACACACATAGCAGGGTCTAATTAAGAATTAGACGATAGCACATTGACGATTAATTACAGTATGAACATTATTTCAACTTTCTGCCCAACAAATACTAAAGGACATGTAGCAGAAAAAACAAGAAGACAAATCTATGAACATTTCACATGTGAAGTGAATTTAACAAATGTACATTTCGAGTACTTAATCTTTCACACTTGAAATTAATTTGAAATTCTTAGACAAACTGTACAATAAAAGCCTAATAAAAAAGCACAAATTGGGTGAGGCTCTTCCTCACACTTTCCGATGAAAGTTGAATCATATTCATTCCTTAAAAAACATGCAATTCACAACAAACACAAGTTCTTTTTAAAGCTCAAGACCAGGATCGACAGGTATTTTTGAAAAAGAGTTCATCAATGGAGGAAATTATTCATCAAAATCATAGCTCAAAACTTTTATTAAAATTCTGGAACAATTAAATTTAAAAAAAAAAAGGAGAAGAGTGGAGAACCACAATTGCTCGTCCAAACATCGGGAAGGTCAAGCTGTCGCGAGCGGGTGACCCGGAGTGGAAGGTCCGGCGATGACCTGGAGGCGCGTTGCGAACCGGGAAGGGGAGGGGGGTTTTGGCGTCACGAACGGGTGGCTGACTTCGCTAGCGAGAAGCGGGAGTACGGCCAGCGGCGGAAAGGGGCGGCGGGTTCTTCGATTTGGCCGGCGACGAGAGGGGTGGCGGATTCTTCGATTGGGCCGGCGACGGGAGGGGTTGCGGGTTCTTCGATTTGGCCGGCGACGAGAGGGGTGGCAGATTCTTCAATTTGGCCAAGCGGGATTCGAAAATTTTGAAAACCCTTGAATTCTGAAGAAGTGGTCTGCACCTCTTAAAACCCAAAATTTTTACCTTTTATTCTTTTAATTTTTATTTGCGTTTGCGATGAAATTTAAACATTCGCCGGTAAAATTTGCAATGAAATCTAAAAACCATTGCTACCCGTCGCGATGCATTTTTACAATTAGTAACTAATTTTAGGATTATTCTGTGTTGCACTTGGTGCACCTAGAGTTTATAGATTATAAAATAGGGTATAGTTATTTTTTATTATTTAAATTTTAATTATTTTATTTTGATCAAATGGTAGTTATTAGGTGGTTTTTTAATCTAAGGGATGATGTTGACTAGGTGTACCGGTGCACCTAGTGCACCCTAGTTCAACTCCTAATTTTAACTACGAAAACAAATATTCATCACTGAGATATATCTAAATTAATTAATAAAAATATAAATATAAATTATTCTTATACTAAGTCGGTGAGAAAAATAATTAACTTTATTTTTTTATTGTATAATACGTTTGCGATGAAATTTAAATATTCGCCGCTAATATTTGCAATGAAATTTCAAAACCAGCGCTAACCGTTGCGATGCATTTTTACTATTAGTAGCTAATTTTAACTACGAAAACAAATATTTATCGCTGAAATATATCTAAATTAATTAATAAAAACATAAATATAAATTATTCTTATACTAAGCAGGTGAGAAAAATAATTAAATTTATTTTTTATTATGTAATTATATTGGAACGAATATATCATTTTTCATAGCAAATTCTTAGCGATGAAAAAAATATTTTGTTGCAAAAAGACTTTTTAAAATCTATATTTTATTGTATTTATTGCAATAGCGACGAAATTATAAATTTCATCGCAAAGACTAACGACTAAATTATTATTTATCGCAAATTATGAAGTTTGCAACGAAACGAATTTTTTTTGCTGCAAATATTAGCGATGAAAAATTATTATTAGTCACAAATAGGTTATTAAGGTTCCAATTTTTTATTATATAATTCGATTAGCGATGAAATAAAAAATGTCATCACAAATACTAGCAACGAAATTGAATTTTGTCGCAAATTCAGAGATTTGCGATGAAACTTAAAATTTTCATCGCAAATATTTGCAACGAAAATATATTTTACGTCGCTAAGTTAAATTTTTATTTAATTTTGAGAAATTAATCTACTTAGCTACGAAATTTTAAATTTCATCACTAAACAACTCATATTAGCGACAAAAACTTTTTGGTCATTAAAAAACCGCCGCTAAACCTCCGCTTTCTTGTAGTGATTGTTCTTATCCTTTCATATCTATGAGTAATTTTTTTTATACAAAATATATTTTATAATAATTATAATAATAAATATGTATTAGGTATTACTTTGTTCTTTATTATTGAAAATCGCATGAAACGATGGAAGGGAGCATCTCAGCACACCTCCCCTAATTAAGGACTTTCTACCAAGGGTTTCTAGAAAATATTATGCAGTGTAGTTTCTAGATTAAACTAATATTATCGTTAGACATTTAGAACCTTAGCCGAAAAGATTATTAATATGGGTAGGTGTGAGACCATCTCACGTAAAGGTTTACGTAAGACTGAAAAAAGTGGTAATATTATTAATAAAAAGTGATACTTAATCGATGAAAAGTGATTATGGTGCAGTAAACTATTTTACATAAATAAATGTGATAACATTTTATAGCGAAAGTTATAATTTTTTATAACGAAAGTAATAATAATGTTATAATTTTTATTCGTCTCACATAATGTGTCATACAAGTCTTTGTCTATTAATGATTCGTAAAGTATTTCTTACACCTTATTTTATTTAGGCAAAGACTTATGTGAGATTGTCTCACGTAAGAGCTTACGTGAGACCATCAGAAAGTGATAAATTTTATAATAAAAAGTGATAATAAATTAATAAAAAGTGATAATGTTATTTCATGAACAATTTATAGTCCAAATGAAAAGTGATAGCATTTTATAGTGAAAATGATATTGTGTTTATAACGAAAGTGATAGAGATTTTAAAAAGTATAAAATGATCTCATGTGAGACGGTTTCATGTAAGACTTGCTACCCTTTTATTTTATTTATACCCCCATTTGCTTTATGTCTATTTTATTCTTAAAATTAAAATTTGTGCTTAAATTTAAATTTAGATTTTATTATTGATAATTTTAAAAAATTAGAATTATAATTTTATGTTTTACCTTGCTATTTAGAATTTATTTTAATTTATGGTTCATGATATATTTTAACTTCGTGATTTTTGACATATTTAATTATATATATAATATTATTCTTTAATCGTAGAAAGATGTATGTGAATCCTATTTCACCATAGACAAAACTTTTAATTGCCTTTGCTGTCTAAGAAATTAAATAATCTTGAATAGACATAACAATCATTATATTTTGAAAAGAAAAAAGGTCAAGCAGAATTAAGATACAGGCAACTACTCAATCTATAGTAGTATTATAAGACTAATACTAATGTTCACCACTCTTGATGGGTGTTCAAGAAACGAAAGAAGACTTTCTTAAAATATGGACAGACAAAAGCATACATTTATTTATTATACCGCTTTGTAAAATGTCACTACTAAAATGTATTTATTATATATAAGTAAAGTATGTTAATTGATATTTAAAGTATTATCTTTAGTGAATTATATTATAATATACTTAGAATTATGCTTTAATGTATTATTTTCTCCGTCCGAACAAAGGTTTCTATTTGTTTTTTACACGTAAATTAAGGAATATTATTATTTTATATTTAGTGGGTACGTAGTTGTATTAGTAGTAAGTGGTGGGCCATATGTGAAGCCCTTTTACTAAAATGAAAATTGAGAACTTTTTAATAGGACATCCAATATAATAAAATGAGGACATGAGATGAAGGGAGTATTAATTTTATTTTAATTACTAATAATAAATATAATTAACCTATATACTTAACAGTTATATTTAACACATTTTTTTCACCGTATAAATATTGTCTTACGGAGTAGTATTGTTTATACCGCATAAGTTGATAATGTAATAAAATAGAATAATGAACTTATAAATTGAAATAAGGGTTTATTACGGATACGTACGCGTCTATATAACTTAATTACTAATAAATACATTGATCTAAATGTCTATTTAACACTAGTTTCATTAAACACTAATGTATATTAAATCAAATATAAACAATGAGTGAGAGATTTAAGGAGAATTATAACAACCATATTTTCAATTTAAATAATCACGTATTTTCTTTTTCTTTTTAAAAAATACATACTAATGTACATTCGTAGGGTTCTCTAATTTAATTGCGTATTTTCTGTTTCTCTCTAATAATGCACACTAATGTACTTAACAATAGTTTCAATCGTGTTTTTTTTTTGTTTCTCTCTCAAAGATGCACAATGTTGTACATTCGTAAGGTTTTTCAGTTTAAGCACGTATTTTTTTTCTCTCTAAAGAATACATACTAATGTACATTTGTATAGTTCTTCAATTTAATTGCGTATTTTCAGTTTCTTTCTCAATAGAATGTACACTAATGTATATTCGTATAAATAACATATTTTTGTTTCCATCTTAACAATGCACACTAATGTACGGATATATATAGGTATTATGGGAAAAACAAAATACTATAATTTTGTATTTATCGGTAATTTTCTAAAGCGAATATATCGCTTAGTAATTTTTAAATACGTTTTGTACCTACTATTTATTGACCTTAAAATAATTATAACTAAAAATACTAAAAATACGTGAAAGGAATCTTTATTTTCTTAAAAATTACTTTTAGAGAAACTCTCTTGTGAGATGAGATTTTTATGAGACGGTTTGACTCATTATTAAAGTATGTTTATTATATAGGTAAAATATGCTTATTTATAGTTAAAGTATGTCAATAATAAATCATATTATAACCCTAAAATCATACTTTAATTCATCATTTATCATATTTTAAAAAACATATTTTAACAATCTTTAAACATATTTTATCTACATAATAGACATCATTTAACTCTTCTTACAAATCATCTCACATATATAATATCTCACAAAAAAAATTTTTATCTTACTTTTTATCTTACCGAAAAAGTAGCATTTGTTTTTAGAGTTTTAGTATCATTCATTATCTTGGAACAATTGAAGGTTTGAATTAGTCAATCTACGATTTTAGAGATAAAGATTAGATAATGACTTTTGGTATTTAAATGATGATGATATCAAATTACATTAATTGAATTTTTTTCTTTTTTAGCAATTTATATTTAATGAAGCGTGTGTTTATTAATTTGAGTTGCAATTGAATAAAGGTATTATTATTTTTAGTTAACCCCAAATTTGTGATTTGAGGCTGTTGCTTTCAATTCAAATACTATCGGCCGCTCTATAAACGGAAGTGTTACGTTTTCATTTTTAACTTACCCAACAACTATTTTTTTTCTTTTTTGCATTTTTTAAAGTTGAAAGTAATTAATATCTCAATATAGATTAAATCTCATCATACATAATTCACAATAGTACTTTTATACATAAACAAAAAACAAATTGGATCTTTTGTATCATTTTCGTATATCATTTTTGTATTATAAGTAATATAACTGACATATAAGAGGCGAAAAAAATCCAACAACTGCTTTGTTTGTTTACGGTTTATTAATCTAAATTTAATATTATCTGTTCAATTCCGTATTCTAGTTTAAGGGTTTAATAAAATTGGATTACATAAATCTCGCCCTCCTCTTACACACCACAACCTACTATCTCACACTTATTACTCCAACTATGTATTATTGCCCCAACTCTTACATATTAGTTTGACATAAAAGTCCCTTGTAAGCGTAGTCAAACAATGAACTCTCTATATAAAACACTTGAAGTATATCTTGCAATTTACCTTCTCCACTAATTCCTACGACAGGGTGGTGGGCCCTAATGGTGGAACACACCTTACTTTTTTATTTTTTTAATTGACAAAAGTTAAAATAAAATACGACAGGGTGGTTGGCCCTAATGGTAGAACACACCTTGCTTTTTTATTTTTTTAATTGACAAAAGTTAAAATAAAATCTACCTTATTTAAATACCTCAAGACAAATACTTTTTCGGTCCGCAGAAACATTTATACATTTCTATTTTGAACGTTTTATGAAAATATTTATATTTCCTTTTATAATAAATGAGATACACACAAAACATTTAAATATCTTTATCGATCCATAATACTATATTAATACAACCACTCACATATTAATATATTATTTTTCTCACCTCGATACACCTTAAAATACTAAGGATGTGACAATTTTCCTGCACGCATATTTCCGTTTTCTCTTTTATCGAGAACATTCTTTATTAATATCTAGTAAAATAATAAAATAAAAAAAATAAAAAAATATTAAATTCCATAAACCGTGTTTCCGAAATTTGTCCGAGGACCAAACTGCCCCGAGGAAAGTTCGTAAAGTCAATTCCTCCCCCCACTCCACACCACCCCACCCCGATCAGCTATAGCTTCCACCACAATTTCAAGATTTCTTACTCCAATCCCTTCCCTTCAATCTCCATAACCAAATCCCTCAAAAAATCCCCAATTTTATTATTCCGATCATCAATCCATCCCCATGGATCGCGAGCAAGAAGAGATCCAATTTCTAGGGTTCTTTGGCATCCTCCAAGAATCCCACAACATAGTTTCATCATGGCGGAAGATCTTCTTCCAGATCACTCTCTCTCTCATCCTCCCTCTCTCCTTCATCTACTTAGCCCACATCCAAATCTCCGCCTTCCTCTTCTCCGAAATCATGCACAACGAATTCATACTCGATAGAACTCCACAGGGCACAGGCTACTACAACAAGATCTCCGACATCTTATCCTCCGAATGGACCACTTTCCTCCTCTTCAAGATCGGCTATTTCATCTTCTTCATGATCCTCGTACTCCTCTCCACCTCCGCCGTCGTCTACACCATCGCCTGCATCTACACCGCCAAAGAAATCACCTTCAGAAAAGTCATGTCGGTTGTGCCCAAAGTTTGGAAGAGGCTGATGGTCACATTTATATGGAATTTCGTCATACTCTTTGCCTACAATATCGTCACTGTTTTGGTGTTCGTTTTGGGGGCACTCACTCTAGGGCAGGTGCATATATTGGGGGTTCTTTTCTTGATCTTCTTTGTCGTTTCTTACCTCGTGGGATTCTTCTACATAACCATAATCTGGCACTTGGCGAGTGTGGTCTCTGTTTTGGAGGAAAGCTATGGTCTGAATGCAATGAGTAAGAGCTTGAATTTGATCAAGGGGAAGATGGGGGTTTCGTTTGCGATCTTTTTTGTGGTGGGGTTGTGTTTCTTTGCAGTTCAGTTGATGTTTGAGTTTCTTGTGGTGTTGGGGGATGAGAGAGGGGTGGGAGAGAGAGTAGTGTATGGGTTAGTCTCTCTGGTTCTGCTGTCAATGGCGATTCTGTTGGGGTTGATCACGCAGACGATTATATACTTCGTTTGTAAATCGTATCGCCATGAGAACATCGATAAGTCTTCTTTGTCGGATCATCTTGGGGGGTATTTGG
Organism: Pogostemon cablin; assembly: GCA_023678885.1. NCBI lineage: Eukaryota > Viridiplantae > Streptophyta > Magnoliopsida > Lamiales > Lamiaceae > Pogostemon > Pogostemon cablin. Next base: position 19,896,341 of record CM042994.1, on the reverse strand, counting down.
GAGAGTATGTTCCTCTCAAAACGAAGGATGTTCAGCTAGAGCAGTTCCAAGTTTGAGTGATTCTTGAGATGTATTGATCTTTGGAGTGTATATTTGTAGCTCATATTTTGCTTATATGAATTGAATTGTTATAGTTTACTGATTTCTGTTGATGTTTATGCAGCTTTGATTACTCCATTCTATTGGTTTCTTTTTGCTCTGTTTTCTGGAGATATAAATATTAAATAATTGCTACGCTTGTATGATATGAGAATTTGAATATACTCACAATATCAAATAACCTAAAAACTTAATTTAATTTTAAATTTGCCGCTCTTTTTTCACACACATACCCTTACTTTATAATTTTTTATTATGTTAAAATATTACAATACTCTTTAAAGTCAATAAAGTTGATCAAAAAGTACAATTTTTCTTAAACAACATGAAACAGTAAACGTGAAGCGTATTGTGGTACGGATGGAGTATAACATAATAAGAAAAATGCACTCGTTGTGTGTTAGTAATGATTAGGAGCTTAATTTTGATTGCATTTCGCGTTAGTACTCTTCATCATCTTCATCAATGTGAGTTAATTTATGGAGAATAAACAAACAATTCAAAGGATAACATAGTCACTTGAGTTACATTTACTGTTTTTATAGAAACTAGTATTACACCCGTGCGTGCAAGTTGCGCGGGTATATTATTATGTAAATAAATATTATTAAAAATTTATTATATACTCAAATAAATAAGATGATAAATAAATCTTTCAAAAAAAAATTAAATTTTTGAGTGATATACATTAAGAACTTATATTTATTTTATAATAAAATATATTTAGTGTAGTATACGTGGCATTTTTAGGTCTTTAAATAATTTAGGGGAAAAAAGAGCCAGTGAAATGTTTTTGGAATTAATAATTACGAAAAAATACATTTGATTAAAGATAAATTTGTTAAAATGTTTGATAGTGCAACAACATAAATACAACTTGCAATAAATAAAATGGTTGGTTCTTAGTTTATAAATTTTAAATTTTTATATTTGATAGAAGCTAACTGTTTAAAATATCAAAATCTACATCTAACAAAAAGGACTACCGATTATAATTAGTCACATAAATTTTCTAAAATAATTCTAAACTTATTAGAAATTAAATTGAAAATTATTATTATTATGATTAAATTAGGGTGAATTTAAATCTATTGTTAATAAAATTTATTTTAGAATTTATATTATAAAATTTAAACATTTTAAGTTTCACGTTTATAAATTTTAAAAATTTTACAAATCAAATTTAGTCTTCATTGCAACCCCAATTAAATATATTCATTCATAGTTTTTATAAAAGTAACATTTGCATGAGTAATACCATCTTATATGTTTATAATTTATTGAACATTTATCCAATTCATTAAAATATACTCCATTAATCATCTTAATTATTCTATAATTAATCATCTTAATTATTCTATTTGTTTTTTTAGGGTTAAAACTCACCCTACATAAATTTCAAAATAATATTGATTATAAAATTTATAAATCTTATCATTTCTAAACTCAATTTTATTATTCTAACTTAATCAGAAAACAAACACAGTAGTGCTTAAAATATTTAAAAATTATCTTCACAATTTTTAAGTAATAAGATTTACATGAAAAATGATTCATTGAGACTCTCCCTACTTTTAAGGTAAATTGATTTTTTTAATAAGTAAATTATAAAATTGTGATTTAGAAAGTGATTATAATATTAAATTTAAAGTGATTTTTTAAAAAAATGTGAATAGAACAATAATACAAACAAATAATGAAAATTTGAATTTATTTATGAAATGAACGGAGCAATTTTTATTAATTATATTTTTGCAAATATTAATATAAAAATGAGATATACTTTCATGTAAATAAGTGTTGTGCTTCGTTTTGAAATGTATTACTCTTTAAAACGTTGAGTTGCTTAAATATTATATTTCTTGAAAGAGTTATTAATTTATAATTTACAAAATTTAAAATTTATTACCTTTGTTTAATTATTTATAATAATGATTTTTTATTAATTTATTTAAAAATAGTTTCCTCTATTTTATATAAAATGATCTATCAAAATTTAATAATATAACAAATTTAAATATCAATATGTTTTATATGGAGTAAATATTCATATTATAAAGATATATTTTTTTAATTTTGATTTTTTAAAAATATGTATGTAATTTTTTTAGAACTATTTTAGTTTTTTTATTGATAAAAAATTGTGTGAATTTTTTTTCTTCTAATTTCGAAGAACTATTTTAACACTATACTATCAAATATTATTTAATTGTAAACAAATTAAGCTCTCAATATTTATACCAATTTAAACATATTATCAAAACATTTGATGTGTCCCCGATCAAAACTATTAATTAATCATTCTTTTCTTCTGCAACTGGTGTCTCTCTTCTATTTTATAAATAAATATAATTTTAATGATTTTTTTTCATTCTTTTTTTAAAATTACGTAATTTTATTTATTTATACAAAAATGATAGATTTCAATTTTTTCTTCTTCAATGAATATTACACAAATTTTGTATTATTTTGAAACCTATTTGCACCTTCATTAAATAAGTGATATATACTCTCTATATTATATACATTTTTTCTCTATATATTTCAATAATATTTTTTTTAAGTTTTCTATATATACTTAATATATATATATATATATTTCTAATGAAATTTTAATAATATTCATATTAATATAAAATATTCATAAGAAAAAAAACTAATAACTTCTAAATATATTACATTAATTGAATGGTGTATTTGTGAAATAGTACAATAATTTTTTATAATTTTTTTCGTTAATGAATTATAAACCTTACAATAATTTTAAAACTTATGCATTTACTATTTATCATTAACAAATGATTATTGTAATTTTTAATTTATTCATTTCATTATTTTTGCATTCATGATTTCTCAGCAATAAATATATTTCAACACATTCTCTTTTAAGATTTAGCGAAACCCTACTTATCAATTAAATTATATACCTCTTGGTTACACCAACCATCTTTTTCTTCCTTTTCCTGAATTTCAAATAACTATTTTTCTAATTCTATATGAGAATTTCAAATAGCTATAAATTGATGAAGAGCTTCGTTCCCTTTTCTAATGCTATATGAAAATTTCAAATAACTATAAATTGATGAAGAGGGGTTGATGATGAAGAAACTCCTAGTCTTACAATAAGAGATCTCCCAATGATCAATTGACGAAGCGACCACCAAATCTACGAAATAAATAGATGATTTTGGGAGATCATTAAGTAGTGTCGGCTCCTCCACCATTGCTGCCGACTCCCATATAAATCGACGACTTCGAGAGATCATTAAGTAGTGTCGGCTCCTCCACATTGCCGCTGGCCCCCATATTTAGACCGCAATAGACGTGGGCCACCATATTCACAAACCTACCTTGAGACTCAATAATATTTTGCCCATGATCACTTATATATAGTCAAGTATCAATTTTCTTGTAGAAGTCTTGCACATATTAGTCAAATATCAATCTTCTTGTAGAAGTCTTGCAAATGTCTTCTTTTGGAAATCTTGCACTTATATTAATAAATTAAAATTCACAATAAAAAAATTAAATTATTTTGGTGGTTTACTAAATAGATTCTTGCCTTGTATTCTAATATATAATAAAATATATTAATAATATTATTTTATATATATATAAGTATATAAATCTTATTATTCTAAATAGTTTATTTAATGTTTGACATTATACTTTAATGAGAATCATTTCAAATTTTATTAATCTATACATGTTTACATGTGAAAAAAAAATTATTTAATCATACCAAAATAAATTAAAACATTGACATTGATACATATAAGATGAAAATAAGAATATTAAAAATAATATATTGCATATTATCATTCAATTTTATAATAATAAGTAGAAATTATTATAATAAAATAAATTTTAAAATCGTAATACTGTATTGGGAGACAATAACATTAATAATATGACATGAAATTTTAATTAACAATCTTAAAAAATAATCCCTCCATTCCATCGAAAGGTCTCAATTTTTCTTAAGTTAATAAACAGAAAAATTAATTATTTTCAAAAATATAAATATTCTAAAAACCTTATTTAATACATAACTTTATATATTGTTTTGTAATGAAAAAATTTATGATCAATTATTCTAGTGATGTAAAGATGATTTTAGTAATTTAAAATAGTAGTAACTAATTTATTATGGAGTATTAAATACAACAAACTAATTATTTTATAAATATTTAATTAGAAAGAACCTTTAATTATTTAATACTAATAAATATATTATTTTAACTTGAATAATATATTTATTCTTTTATAGTATATATTTATTTAATATGTAAATTTGATTAAAATGATATAAAATATATAAAATCATAATAATTATTTATTATATTAGTAATATGAATGTAAATTAAAGATCTAGAAAAGACAATTTATTTGATATAATTTTTATATAAAATAAATTTAAAATAAAAAAGTTATATCCATTTAAAAATTTGGATAAAACTCTAAATAATAAAACAAAAACAAAATGTTTTGGTTGGATATTGAGGGGTGGTTAATATTGTCTACTCTCCCTTTTTGGTGGGTGTATTATACACCTTCCATTGATAACATGACATGTCTTTTTTGTTAATTTTAATTCACATTACTATTTATAGAATGTTCAATTTGGCGGGAACTTTTCATTTTTAACACTATTGTTTTATTATATATATATATATATATATATAGATTAAAGAATATAGAATAAATTAAAGAATATAGAATAGGGCTCGGCCCAACGTGAAAATTAATAATTGTAATTAAAAACTATTGCATATTTGCGTACTATAATATAATTTAATTAAATGTTAAATAATATCCTATTAACATAATTACAAATATATTCTTTTTTTTTTTAGCATTTTGATTAATTTTGAATAAATTTTCATTTGTGTATTATTTTTCAATAGTATTATTTTTTAATATACATTATAATATCCTTATTCACATTTAATGTTACGAAGAAGGAAGAAATCCTAAATTTAATTAGTTAAAAAAAGTTAAAGATCTGAGGAGATCGTTTGATTAGTTACTTTTATATACAAATCCTCCAATATATAGTTGTAATTTGAATTAGGATTTAAAGTTTGACCGAAGTGGAACAAATATGGAAATGAGTAATGTTAAATTAACATACATTTTTATTAAATACACACCCTTTATTTAATACACTCCCTCTTTTAATATTTTATTTTTTAATTTTATTATATACACACCCCAAAATTCCTAAACTATCCTTCTAAAATAAAAAATTACACATAACCCGTAATCCCAAAATTAAATTTCACCTATTTTATAATGGAGAAGCTGAGCTAAGTACAGATTAAACTCATATCTTAATCTTAATATATATAATTGGCAAGTAGTTGCATTATTTAAACTTTTGAGAAACATACGTGTCGCAAGATTGAAAAACTTCACTACCAAAATTATATGTGGCATCATTATATATATTAATTATTTTCTTTATTTTATATTAAGTAGTTCTCTTATTAATATTTTATTGCTTTAACCTTTGATGTTTGATTTTAGTTTCTATTATTTATAATATCCTTTAATATTATTTAAAAATTTAAAAATCATATTAATTTTTTCTTGATTATTTGTTATTCTATTTTGATATTTTTAATTTAATTTAGTTATTTTTTTATCACTCTTAAATTAAAAAAAATGAAATAAAATCATAAGTATAGGGTTTCGATTATTATTATTTTTATACATTATTTTAAATTCGATCATTTTTTATTTATACACTAATAAAAAACTTTTTGCAAGAAACTTTTAATGATTGTTTTAATTTATACATTACTTTAAATTCGATCAATTTTATATTATTATGTAACTGATAAAAAAATTATTGTATGTTATTCAATTAAAAGGTTGTATGTTATTCAATTAAAATGTGATTACATATGATAAAAGATTATTTTTATTATGATTTTTTGAAAATTTGTGACATCATTTAAGAAAGTGCTTTGTAGTAATTTAATTTAATTAAAATTGTATTGTAAAGTAGATAATTTTTTTGTTCGAATTTATTTATTTTTATGTCACCAACATAAGGGTAAATCTTGCGTGAGACCGTCTCATGTGAGATCATTTTACACATTTTAAAATACTTATAACTTGCGGTATAAAACTTTATCACTTTGTTATAAAATGTTATCACTTTTCATTTATGATTCATGAAATAACATCATCACTTTTGAGGAGTATCACTTTTTATTATACTATAAGTTATCACTTTTTGTCTGTTTCACATAAAACCGCACAAGTCTTTACCCCAACATAATAACAATATAATAAAATTATTATTTCAATTAAATTAACACATTTAATACCTTATAATTCATATACTTGAATCACATTATTAATATAAAAATAAAAGAATACATAATAATAAATTTAATTATTTTCTAAAGAGACGTAAATATTAATTATAAGTTACGTTTTTCATTCGATAATAATATATGAGATTGATATTAAACATAAATATATACATATATTTTACATATATTAAATAAAATATTAAAATAAAATTTTATAAACCGCGTAACACGCGGGCTTTATACTAGTTACAATTATTACTCTAATGTTAAATATAATGTCAAGAAATGTGCTTCAGGTTTTCGATTCCTACATGCAGCTAGAAAATATATCAATTTAGGGGAAAATTGAAAAAAAAAAAAAGAATTATAGAGAAAAGGGCATGGAAATACATAATTTTTACATTATTTTTTTTCATAAAATTGTTTTTGAATTTGAGAGTTGTTACGTTTTTTCTTTTTCCAAACTTCGTGATCCATAGCTAAACTACTTCCGCCATGCTTCGGTGAAGTAGTCTTAATATTACAAATGACTTTTGCTTCTCATGAATTACAAAGAGTGATCAGATTTAAATATCATTTGATGTTTGATTTTTCAATTTCTTCATCTCAACGTTTTTTATAATTTTCATATTAATCTGCTTCAGTTTCATATTCATTTGACCGGAGAGAATATATGATTCTCCGATTGTATATAAACAATAAATGAGAAAATTAGGGATTATAAGATGCGAATATAATAATAGTATAATATAATTTACATAAGGGGTGTGTATTTAATGATAAAAGGATAATTAGACATTTTTTAAAAAATTTTTAATATATAAAAATGGGTGTGTATTCAATAGAATAAGGTGAGTATTTAGTGTGACCTTATATGATATAATTTATTAATGGGGGGCGGCTATTCGCACCCCGGATTTCCTAAACATACCTCAATTACTAAATATACCCCTATACTCCCTCCGTCCCGGGTATTTTTACCCATTTGTACGGGCACGAAAATTAGGACATTTTATTTTTGTAATATAGTATAATGTAAGAAAAAGTAGGAATAAATTAGTAATTTAAAAAGAAAGGGTAAATAAAGTTGTTGAAAATGATGAATAAAGTGTAAAAAAGTAATTAAAGTTGTTGGGATTGTAAAAAATAGGTAATAAAATATTATGTAATTTTTCCATAAATGGAATAGGTAATAATATGTGGGACAACCCAAAATGAAAAGTCAGTAAAAATACATAGGACAGAGAGAGTATAATTTTATAGTATATACCAATATTACTAAATGCACCCGATGTAAGACAATTTTACTTTTTAATTTAAATATAATTCTAAGTAATTTTAACGCTCACATCCTTACTAATCACATTTATACTCCATTTCAAGCAGTATTAAAATCGAAAACTTTTCGATTGCTATGAAGAAAATGTCAGAACATGTATAAATCATCAGGATATATGATATAGAAACACATAATTGCTTTCAAAATGCAGTATTGCTTTCAAGAAAATCAAATCGCAGTGTTTGTACACGACATATGAATACGTAAAGCACAATTTGGATTTCAAAGAAGCCCCATTAATAATTCCACAGTCTGATATCTCCATTTAACACTAAGATCCTTTTTTAAAGTGGTCGAACCACTCACGACATTCGAATTCTATGAACTTTAACCAAATGTCATCATTCTAAACACACACAACAAAGATTTTGAAAATACAATTTTCACATTAATTTTTCATTCCAAAGAGCGCAATTAAGCGATTTGCATACTACTTAAGAATGCTTTAAATTTTACATGTTTGAAACCAATCCTCGCAGATAAGATTCATGGTCTCATTATTCAAGATGATGATGTGGTTGTTCTGTGAACGTTCCTCGCTCTTGATGCTTCCAAAGGTTAAGATTTGAATTTAAATTACGATCGGTAAAAAACTAGGGTTTAAGGGTGTGTTTCAAAAATTGGATAAGAAAATTGTAATATTAATTATATAATTTTTGTAATGGTATTTAAGTCTTATAAATTAAGGATATTTAGGGGGCGGTTAATTTAATGTATTAAAAGATAAAGTTATTTTAGTCTTATCTAATGCGTATTTTTTTAGTTTAAACTTTTTATTTTTATGGGGTATGTTTTGAAGAAGAGAAAAAAAGAGAGAAAGGAAAACCAAAAATGAAAAAAAAATAGTAGTGTGCGTCTAGGTGTATCATAACAGAGGAGAGAAAGGTAGATCAGCCCACCAGCCCATTTAGTCTATGGCCTAAAAGGCTCCATTTTAAATGAGCTCAAAATTCATGGCCTTAATACTATTATGTTTGGGTTATAAACGGATCAGTGGGCTTTGGGTTTTATAACATCCCTAATTACTTTCAACCAACAATTGTCGAAAAATCGGATTATGTTCAGTCGATTAGAATGGAAATTTCGTCCATCAACGAATGAAACTAACCCTAGATTTCATCTGATCAAGGATGAACAATGGATATCGAAATTATGTAAAAAAAAAAAAAAAAAAACATCAACAACAACAACAATTTTGTTATATCTATAAGCACCCAATATATATACTGCACAAGTCATGTTCATATAACCATATTTATGCAACTAAACATCGAACTCATAAATTATACACATTTTAACAACCCACATTATGAAAATAAGATTTCTTTAAATAAAAGTACAAAACCTATTTACATAATTTGAAGCATAATCAAACATTCCTAAATTAATTACTTTCCACAAAGGATTTTCACCGGATATTATTATAGTATTTAAGAGCAAAATTCTGATTTGATGACAATGGTGATGAGATTGACTCATCTTCTTTCCTTTAACCTTTCTTCTCCAATGTGGTTTAGTGGGCAATGTGAGGTGTGCTGTTTTTGAGTTGAGTTATGGTGGATGCATAAATGGAGGTGTGATAATTTGTATGTGTGTGGGTGAATTAAGGTTTTGGAGTATGTGTAAAAGTGAGATAAATATAAAATTTTACTCACATTATCAATTCTTTACATTAGTGTGAATTTAGTAATTGGTGCAATTCAGTAAAATTACTAGTGTGGCTGTGTGGCCAGTGCCTTTCTTAATTGACAATCATACCATTCTACATTGTGAATTGCCCTCTCATTGTAGTTATATATTTGTATCACTAAGAATTAGCATTGGCCTTTCTTTGCTACTTTTCTAACTGCGTTCACAACTATACTGCTCGAGTATCATGCTCAGTTACTTTTGTTCTATCTGATTATAAGACAGTGCATATTTTTTTCTCAAATAAGTGAACTCGATCAGAGTAGGAATGAGCAATCAAGTTAAACGATATAACCAAAGAAATTAGTGTACTTGTGTCCATCAAGTCATGGCCTCGTATTAGTTAAATACGACCGAATAGATGAAGAAATTAAACTAAGAAAATAATTAAATACACTAAATTATACTAGTATTTTTACTTTTTTTTTGATAAATAAAAAAGATAATACAAGGGTAATAACCATCATGCAAATCAAACAGAAAACCAACCCAACATGTCAAATACCCTCCTAATCCACAAAGAATAAGGAAAAGACAACGCCTATACTTCTTAGTGGACTATCAATGATAAGATTAATGCACCAGTGAATCGCCAATGTCCATGCAGAAATCACACCGATGATGTTAAGAATAAAGAACTATATACATTGGAGATTCACCGATATCTTTATGAGTAATAACTTACAATATGAACATCGATGATCCATCAATGTTTTTCTACATATAGAAAAAAACAAGACATCGATAATCTACCGATATTTTTTCAAGTAATGGTGATAAACATAGACATCGGTGATCCACCAGTGCCTTTCTTCCAAAATGCCAACTACAATAGACATCACTTCATTATCAATATCTATTGATTTCAATAAAATTATCCCAATATACATCCAATCCAACTAATTTTCATTCATCAACTAATAATATCCAAGTTTACAACTAATATCAATATTCAAATTCCTAGTTTCACTAGATTTACAGCACACAAAACAGAAAGTAATACACAATATCCCTGCATAGATTTAAAAACATAAACAATTATATCGCACAAAAGAGCTTCAATCAAAACTTCGTTGGCCAAATAAGAAACTCCCTTGTCTGCTTTCCGCAAAATAGTCAATGTCTTTTCTATCACCCAAATAAGAAGGAATTTCAGTAGAGAAATCAAATGTTATATGTGAAGCTATTTAGAGATTTAAACACGATAAAAAGCATTGGATGTACATTTCTTGAAAATTTATTGAAAAAACTCCTTAAAAGAATTAACCAGACATTCAAAAGCATTGGATGTACATTTCTTGAAAATGTAAATTAACGAAAAACCATGTTAGAGATTGAAACAACATAGAGAAAATTTATACCAAATTACTGAAGAAACCATGTTAGAGACTGAAATCAAATAGAGAGAGACCATACCAGATCCTATACAGTGATTATATGCCACATTTTTTTTAACCACTTTAAGATTAATTTTACTCTACTTAATTCACAATCATTTAATCCAACTAACATGGTGACGAAATGGGAAGATCATCAACAATATTAGTAACTGGGATGGGAATATCCTCTAAGCCTCCGCGTAATATTTCACAAACCAACATTTAGAATTTTAAAATAAATATAAACAAGACAGAACATGAACAAACCAGATTCAACCAAATATCAGTAACTTAAAAATAAATGTCAGATGTACCCTCTCATTTCATATAGATTGCGGAATACGGCCACGAGTAAAATAAACATGCAACAATTGTACAAAACAACATTTTTAAAACCAAAATAGAGATTATAAACCAGCAAGAATGCAATTCATTTCTGTTATGTTTACAAAAATAATTTTATTTTTTTAATATAAAACTGAACTACCAATATATTTAAGCACCAATTCATGAACATTTTCAATGTTTCCATGAATTTGTCAACCTGCTCTCAAAACAAAACTTTTTAAGAGGCTGATTCAGTAAAACAATAAAGAAAATCTCTGAAATAGGGAAATCCACAAACAGGTTGACTGACTGATGGCCTAGAAGGCTAGAAGGGGTATAAGGTATCAGAAGGAAGCACTCATTATAGTTTTTTCACTTTTTGTGACTTAAATCACTATAGAAACAATTTAAAAAGAAAACCATTCTTAGCCCCAAATATAACATGAAAATAAGCAAGCTAGTCAAAGAGACTACTAGTCAAGCCATAAAACCTTGAGAAGATATTCATTGATGGTTTCTTCAGGTATGTATTCTCCATTTTGCCTTAATAGGAGCACTTGGTCAGTTGGTCCACTGTAATAAACATCAAGAGCATCTATACATCCCTTAGGAATAGTGGAGCCATCCCGAGCACATGGGACAATGTGCTACAAAGAGTAATTATCCCATTAAGAATAAAAAGGGAGTAAAACTTGTTTGGATACATATCAGACATGTCAAAGCTATGAGCCCCCATAAGTTTCTTTCCATATTGAGTCTCTCAAGAAATGATGGTTTTGATGTAAATATTGTCAAATGCCAAGCAAGATTTATGTGACTGAGTAGAAAATGACACATTAAGCATGCTTCAGGCTTGAGGCTTCCTGAACAGCTGAACAGAAATAATGCAAAAATCAATATCTAGAAAGAGAGACTAGACCTTATACATGAAACTTTCCAAGTGAGAAGGAATAGTAACAAAACAGAGAAGATTACGTGTCTATTAATTCCCCCATTTTTATAGGGAATATGACGTTACATGATTAAGGTAAGTTTCACAATAGGATGAGAGATTCTTTACAACACAGCCACCTCAGACTGCAATACTGCTATAATGTCTAAATATGAAATACTAAGAAGTTGTTTAAGGTCTAAGACCCACAAACCACCCTAAACACTAACACTATCCTATTCTTCTATAGACTCTTTAAGAATCTTCAAACTTTAAACTAGATAACAATATGGTGATAGGAATAACTTAATTCCTCTTAACAAATGAATTACTTACTTTTGAATTATAAAGCAAGATTTAGTAAAACACTGAACCTAATGATGTCTCCACTTGACCCAAATCTCTCTCTCGCTCCTTTTCATGATTTGGTTTGTGCTTTGCTATGGTAGCACCAAGTGATTGCCTACGCAAAATAATAACATTTTCCATCAACCAAATGGCTTCACTTCTTACATAAATAAGATCTTATTATTGCAGCAAATTTCATCAACTCTTTAATCTGAATTTATTAAAGCAGATTCATGAACAAATTGACAGAAAACTTAAAACTAAAATAAAATAAACATGTGGACTCAAATAGCAGGAAAACAGCGGTTCTTCTAAAAATCATGTTGGCCAACTAAGGATTTAGAATACCAATCAAGTGCAGTTAAAGAGAATAATGCTGGAATAGTGTTGATGTTTTTAGCATCTGAGAAGAGAAAAAGACTAAAAACTGTTCTATAACTAGAATGCTTAGGCTGGCATCTAGAGTTTGGACAATTGATTTTAATATTTATACGAAAACAAAATGCAGAAGTGAACTAAAACAATTAAAGACCAAATAAACATTAGTAAAAGAAACATCACTAACAAGAAGAACAAATCACCCAAAAATTTTATCACATGAACAACACATTTAGAACTACACACAAAAGTTAAAAAAGTGCAAAACGTTATCAATGTAAAGAAAGATACATAAAATAAAACAAAATTTTCAGGTAAAGAAGAACAGGAAGTTGGGAACACATAATGATCTTCAATAGAGAACACAACACTAATTTATTCAAGATTGCTACATCATCCCAGTGATTTAGAAAGTTGTTTACGATTTCATCATCTTTTCTTTTTATTGTCACGACCAGAAAACTCTTAGTGATCCAAAGACCACAAACTTCTTCTGAATAAGGGCAAATAAATTTATTAAAACATTTATCATCTAAAGTGGCAGCAATTGTTGATAGAGTAGGCCAGTTCTTAATCAGATTCCTAGCTTCCAGAATTTTCATTGTAATAGTTTCCATTAGGTTCAGTAGATATAAGGCGTGGCTATTCAATTAAATGTAGTTAGTTCATTACCTAAGGCCTTTAAACTAATGCCCAGATTACCAGAGTCTCCAACTGGTACTATTAATGGGTTGACAAAAATAAAACCAAATATCTAACTATGTCCTCGATTAATAACAGTTCAATCATCAAAACCGACCTGAAGAACAAACTATGTCATGAACTTATAAAAAAAATCTCACTATTAAAAAGATCAAATTTAGTTTGCACATCTGATTATGTTTCTGACATCCACTTTAGACAGCATTTGGCCATCCAAAAACACCAACACAAGTCAGTCAGTTGTAAGAATGAACCTTTGAATTCAGATTTAGATATAAAGTGAGGAAGATGTAAGATTTTTAGTGAAAATATTAACTTTTCCGGAAAAGAATGATCATCTAATTTAATGCCTATATTCTTCTGCATGATCCATCATCAATAATCATAAAATGGGGGAACCTGTAAGCAAAAATTCTTTTGGCATGGCTAATAGTTAGCAATTAGTTCCCCTCATTCCCTATCAAAATTAAATTGAAGAACTCACATGAAATGAAAATTCTATTCTATGATTTCTATCATATTACTATTTAATTAAAATGAAAAAACAAGAACATTAAATTTTCAATCAAAAGTATTAACAAAGAAGTCAGCTATTACCTCATTGAATAAACTACCCCAGCCGAAATCATGCCCTTGTGAGGCTTGGTATTCATTGCCCTTGTGAGCTGTTCCTGGTCAGTTGAAAAATCACAGAAGTTGTATTCATTATCTACAAAGTTCTAGAATATCGACTTCTCTTATTCTTCCATCTAAACCAATATCACTGTAACATTTGTCATCAAATAAATTAGCATTGTTAATTTACTCAAAGCCTTTATATTCACCTCAAATGCAACAGACAGCATAGTAATCCACCCAAACTCATACAGTCAGCCTCAATCTCCATTAATCAACCCAAACTCATACAATCAGCCTCAGTTTCCTATTATTTTTTTAATCACTAAATTAATTTCGATACAGCATATGTAGTGAATATAGTCCAGAACAAAATTTATTAAACTAAAAAGAACCAAAATAAGGGAAGTGAAAGATAAGTGAAAGATATACTCGATGTTGGAAATTTTATTGCAGTCATTCCTAACCCCTGTTATCAAATCCATGTGTTCAGAGAATGGTTAAAGCAAATAACAAAATAGCAAATCAAACTAAAACAAAACAAAAAAAGTTCTATCAATAGGTAGAAAACAGATGTAAACACCAAGCCACTGGTAGGAGTTCTCAAATTCGGTATAGTCGCTATCTAAAATCGTGTTGCTCGTACCATGATTTGATTTCTGCAGCCTCTTCCTAAGTAACAGGCTTCCTCTTCATCTCAAGTTCTCCTGCTTACTCTTCACCGTCTACGCCTCAGCCAATAGAGCCATTTTCATACCTGTAAGTTCAGAGTGAGCAGGAGCTGAGCTATGATTATTTTGGTTCAGCCTCAATCTCCATTAATTTTCAAAGGAATACAGATAGAAATTCAACACTTAGAGAAATTAAGAGAGAAAACGCAGCATAACCTCAAACACGCGCCTCACCACTGAAGTGTAGAGTCTCGAGCACGTTCTAGAAGATGGCAAGAGACTCCGAGAACGTCCTTCTGCTCGTATCTATACTCTGTTGAACAATTTTACAATATCGCGAGATTCAGGCAGCTCAACACGAACATCTTCATCTCAACGACGACGTACACAACAGATGCCCCGGTATGCCAACAGCCGCCATGCCTCTTCCGGAACGATAAATCACCCAGCTTAGATAATATCCTCGTGATTTTCTTCATACTGCAATTAATTGGAGATGAAGTGTTTGGATTTACAGGGAGAGAGGTGGGATTAGAGAGATTAGGACTTTGAAATTTGGCAGATTGAGATTCGGACTTAGAAGATTTTAATTTGAAGAAATTGATCTTGTCATGGAAGTACATTTTGATAAAAATTTAAAGATTTTAATTTTAATTATAAATATGTAATCCATACTTTATTTATGAGAGTGACCACTGACCGGTTCCACCAATATTTGGATTTTGGTGAAACCGAATCCTCTTCTTTCGCTCCATAAAATTATTGCGTCTTAAACACACCCGCGAGTCCTTCTATTCTCCAAAAAAATCAAATAAAATTGAGGAATCGAGGAAAACAATTAGAGATTTCACCTTCGATTTCTAAGAGAATCAATTGAAATTCGAGGAAGACGACAAGAGATCTCACCTCGATTCGTCTGAGAAACCAGTAAATTAGAGGAAACTATTAAACCAAGGGTCATCTCCTTCCCTCTCCGACGGCTCAACACAGGATTTCTACATGATTATACCCAATTTGGCGCTCAAAGATTCTCGATGCCATCATTCCAACATCAAAAGGTGTGTGTCGTGTGTGTACGAGAGAAAGAAAGAGAGCTGATTTTGTTTGGACTTTGGAGCAAGTATGGTCATTTTTTGTTATAGAAATTGCATTTCTTGTTAACTATTCTTTCTTTCTCTCTCTAGTTGTATGTAATTTAGTATAGGAGACGACTATTTGCACCCCAAATCTACTAAACAAACCCCGAGTTCTAGATATGCCCCACCAGAATTAAAAATTACACATATAAATTACTAAATGCACCCCATTCAAGACAATTTTGCCCTTTTAATTTACTAAATCCAAATTACTAAAACTAATTAATAAAAAAAAGAAAAAGAAAAGAAAGGGGGTTGAAGGAGTTGTCGTGGTGACTCTACAGAATAACTCTGATAAGCCATTACTTATTCACCTATAGAATTAGACATTGCCACCATTGTCTTGAGTAGAGTTGGATGCTAGTCAATTACTTAGTTTGTTTTCCTTGTTATTGAAGTATTGTTTTCAGGACAAGGAAAAGACATGGGAAAGATAGTGGAAGTTCGATCTAAGAAGAGGCAAGATAAGCCTACTCGCGAGGATAATGTGACGAAAAAGGTGAGGCTTAAGGAGAGGTTGCCTGCGAATTTCAAAATCCAAATAAATGAGTGGGATGAGATTAAAGAGAAGTGGGCTGAGGTCTCTGAAAAGATAGCAAGAACAAGGTACCAAGATGAGGATGCTATGCACACAATAAGGATCTGGGATGATATGTTATGGATGTTTGATCAAGTAGGGATCCACCATTTTATGGAGCTGAAGAAGCCGACATACTTCCATGTGACGGCTGAGGTTCTATGTTCGATCACGATGGAAAAAGATCCAATGAGATTTTCTTACTAGTGCACCTTCTAGCTAGGAGGAGTGATGAGGACGTGGTCTGCGGAGGAGTTCAATGTGCTATTTCAGACTCCTACAGAGATTGCTCGTGTTGAGAATGGATTCTTCAATGCTAACACTTTTTGGCGAAAGACTTCTGGGGAGGATGGAGACTATAAGATGCAGGATGCTCGTGCTTTGATGATCAAGAATCCAGTGCTCTGTTACATGGATAGGGTGCTGAGCAACACGTTGTTTGCCTGCTCGGAGGTAAGTTGTGTGTCTAGAGGAGAGCTTTCGTTCTATGGTGCATGCTGAACGGAGTGAAGTTCAATGTAGGTGCTTACTTGATTTATCAGCTGAATCGATTTAGGATCTTTGGGTTTCAAAAGGTGAATATAGGAGGATTGCTCACAACCGTGGCTGAGCATTATGGCATGAACTTCGCCGGCATCACACCTGTTTCTGGAGAGCTTGATTTGGTTATGTTCTCTTACGTGAAGGGAGGATTTGCGTATTTCCGAGATGGGGATTTGTTCTTTACGAGGGGACCTAAGCCCTTTGATTTCATGTTCCCCTTCGATGTGAGTGACATGACTACCATTCGTGAGGAGAGGAACATGTTGATGAGCTCATTGGGACACACTGCCTTGTTTGTTACTATTCGGACGAGAGGAGATTGGAGGACAGTGGCCCGGATGTGTGCAGCCAGTATGGTTGAGGAGCTGCAGCGGATTGTTGATCTAGGAGAGTTCCGGCCACAGCAGCCACGTAGAGACGAGGACGAGCATCAGGAGATGGATATCCCAGAGCAGCACGAGAGGGTTCCTCATCCCATTCTGGCGGTTCCACAGCAGCAGCAGTGGGCTGGTCTGGATGATTATACACGAGAGCAGTTCCGCCTATTGTATGAGCATTTGGCCACGATCAACGCGAATTAGCAGGAGACAAATAGGCAGGTTGCGCTCGCTAATGCCAACTACGCCACGCTTAATGATCGGTACAGGGCCGTGGATGAGCGGGTTGGTAGAGTGAGTGATAGTGTTGACTTGTTGGATAGACACATCAGTGATCTGCACCGGATTGTGGAGTGGAGGTTTGATGAGATGAGTGAGGATGATGATGATGATGATGTTCCAGAGGAGTAGAGCTGCAGGTTTTTGTATTCTCTGATTCATCTCATCTCCATTCTTCTTTTTCTCTTTACAGGATGGGTGTGTCTTGTGTGAGTGACATGTATTATATTGTCATATTTGATCATCTTGGATGTGGATTGTGAGGATAGCTTGAGATGCATGAGTTGGGATTTGTAGAGATATTTGAATGATTGATTTGATATATGGGCTCATTGATTTTGTGCATTCATATGTTCATGTGTTAATGTTCATTGATGAGAAGCTTGTATAATTTGATAAGTATGTAGAGTTCTTGTAAAATTGATCTTGATTATGTGCTATGAGGAGTACTTAGGATTCTATGTACCCATGTGAGGATTTGAGCCTTTTTAATCATGCTTGATCATGATAGGTTATTCTTGAGAGAGTCATTCATATGAACATATTCTAGAACTTGGCTTGGAGTCTTGTGCGAGACTTACAATTGGTGAATTGCTAGGATACGATCTTAGGCCATTCTTGATTACTTGAGCTACTTAGCCAAATTTTACCTTCCCATTGATTATGTATACATTTGGCAGCCCCGTTTGAGCCTTTAAAGAACTTTTTCTTTGGCAAGCCGAATAAAAGAACCTTATTTAACATTTACTTGAACTTTGTTGAATACCCTATTCATTAGTAGAGAGTTGAGGTGAATAAGTGTTGCGAGAAGAAGAAGGAAGATAGAATGATGGTTAAGTGGAATAGAAAGAGGAGGAGTATGGTTAAATCTTGTTTAGGGGTAGTGCCTGAAACTGGTACTCCGATTGAAAAGGGTAGTGCCTACAACCGGTACCCGAGTTATCAAAAGAAGAATGATATTGATGCAAGGAAGAGAAGGAAAGTTTGACAATTGCAATTGCAAGAGAAGAAATTGGAGGAGAATATGTAGCTGAATAAAGAAAGCAAGAACCTCCAAGGTAACTCTCTACTAGTGTTTGAGTCATTTTATCTAAATTTTCCTATCATTTCCAAAGAGCCAACATTACAACTCAAAAACAAGTCCTTTGTGATCCTAGTAATGAGTTGGTTGTGAGTTAATTTTTGAGACCCTTGCCAAGCTTATGGTTACGCGTAAGTATGGATTGAATATGAGCGTATATATTAACCTTTTAAGTGCAACTAGCCATTGAGTGAGAGAGTAAACACTTATCTTGTGAGCTTGATGACTTAGTACTCCGAATAGTAATATGATTGAGTAATGTTTTACATGAATGATATATATGATGCAGGAAATACTTGTCTTTAATTGGTGAAATTGCATGTGTAATATGTGTTGTACTTGGTGATCTCGTGAATTATACACGACTCCTAGTTTTGATTGTGTTGCCTCGGGACGAGCAATATGTAAGTTTGGGGGTTTGATGAGTGTGTTAATTCATGAATCTTGCACTTGGATTTGTACTATTATGAAGTGTTTGAAGGATGAAATTGATTGTAAACTGATATATATTGTATGAAGTCACGAATCAGGTGTTGTTGGAGCCATTTGAGTGGTTTTTCGAAGGAAATCGGAGTGGAAGTGTTAAAAACTGAAGAAAGGAAATCGAAGCCATCTGTTTGGGCAAAGCAGGAGTGCAATTCGACTAGAAGGAGGTCAATTCGACCAGGCATGCTGGTCGAATTGGCAGCACAACACGAGCAGAAGGTGGATTCGACCACGGCAGGGGAATTCGACCTGGGCATCAGGTCGAATCGAGGTCGAATTGATTGGCAGAGATGCCAATTCGACCTCGTCACTTCAATTCGACCAGGGCAGCTGGTCGAATCAAGCACCTGGGACTTACAGTAGGTCGATTTGACCTCCAATTCGACTTGGAGGGTTGAATTCGACCTGTTGGTGAGGTCGAATTGAGCCTCAGAAACTTACCATATCTGTATTTTTACACCCTCAATGTGTGTGATCACTTAAAAAGCCCATTCCAGGCCCGAGAGGCGTGATTACAAGTATAAAAAAAAGGCTTATGCAGCAGTATAGAGGGACACCAACATACATCAAGACATGGAGACGTAGAGTTGAGAGGAGTGCGATCATCCATCATCCGGAGGGGCTTCAAGAGAGGTTCTGCTAGAGATTCAAGTAAGATCAGTCCAACTAACCATGATTGTTCTTAGATCAATCATGGGCTAGAGCCGCTTCGGTAGTTCTAGGGTTATGAAGGTTTTATGAGTTAATTTGTCTTTCGTGTGTAAACTTCGTACAACACTACTTGTGGTTTATTTTATATAAGATTGCGAGTTTTCAATCCATACTCACGGTCGTTTTGTGCATAAATAATTGTTGTGTAGAGTCTGTATACATAACTTAGTTATTGGTTGAGTTCGTTCACTGGTGAGCAGATTTTTATGTTATAATTCTAAGTGAAGGGATTCTGAAGTCTTATTAGAACTATCTTATATCAATACTTCTTAATTAAATCATATTCGGGTTAATAAGTAGGATAAAAAATATAACTTTATAGTACCTATAAAGGGAGATCAAATCGGGTTAGAGTACTAAGTGCATGGGAAATAATTGATTATGATAGTACCTAGAAAGGGGGGTAAAGTATACATCTTGCTCCGAGGATATTCACACGTGTCATGCGCATATTTACTTGTGTCTATAAGAGTGAATTTGCATGGTTTAGTGATGCGTCCATAAAACACAAGGCAGAGTCAGACACCGTCACATGGAAGATGAATAATAAGTGGAACTGGATTACCTGAAGAACTACCTACTATCTTACTTGATCACAACTCAGTTATCTCTTCTTCTTGTTATTGTTACTTGATATTTTAATTACTTTTGTTACTTAATTACAAAATCACAACCATTATAATTTCCAATATAGTCTTAGTTTACTAGAATATAATTAAATTGATATTTATCCATCCCTTGGGTTCGATATATAACTTGGTCACCTTCAAAACTACGATTGATATCCTTCATACATGAGGATTAATTGTGTGTTGAGAAAACACCTATCAGCTACCTTTCTTCAGTACATAAAGTCCCTTCTCACACTTTCCCTGGGCCAGAATTGCCTTTGTCACCTGATTCTGAATAGCAAAAGATTTGTCAGAAAATACAACCTCAACATTATAATCCGATGTAAACTTTCTTATAGAGAGTAGATTTTTAGTAATGTCCGGAACTACCAAAACGTCCAATAAATTGACATCAGTGGAAGGCAACTAGAACCAATATGAGAAATTGAAAGAGAATTTCCATTACCAACAATAACCGAACTATTACCAGAATAAGGTTCGAAAGAACCCAAATGAGTGTTGTGAGGGGTCATGTGAGCCGAGGTGCCGGAATCAACATACCAATCAGAGGTTGAATTGGTTTTAGAAACATTACAAGCGGCCCTGAATGCTTGAGCAAGATTGGATGTGGAAAAAGACTGGAATGGACGAGAAGTAGATTGATTCTAAAGCTACAGAAAATGCGAACACTTATCTGCATAGTGCTCCCCCCGACAAAGTTGACGGCGTGGGATGAAAGGACGACGTCCACCACCACGCCCACCACCAGGGCGACGCTGACCAGCAGGTCCGTCACAGCGATACCGGGTCTGCCCAGACCCGCGAACACCATCAGAACTGGATTCAGACGCCATGAATGCAGCTGGTGATGGAGCAGACCCTTCCATGGATTTATTCATCAAGTCAAATTGCACAGCTTGATGAAGAAGATCGCAAAATAGGGGAACAAGTTACATAGCCATTCGAGTATCGGCAAAAATAGAGAAGGACTGACCAAGCCCACGAAGAAACCAGTGACTCTTAACACTTTCATCAACCATTTTTGAATTGCCGAAAGCTGATCGCACAAGGACTTAAACCATTTACCATATTCTGGGACAGATTGAGTGTCACGGCGTAAGGACAAGAGCTCTTCCCTGAGTTGATTAGCACGCGAGTTGAAGCATTGGCAAAGGCAGATTTGAGGGCGAGCCAAGCTGAGAAACGTCGTTCAATCAAGAACCTCAGCCATGGCCTCCGGTTCGAGGGTTGCATAGAGAACGCCAAATAATTTCTGCTCATGCAGAAACCAAATAAAGTATACCGGGTTCGGAGATTCATCCCCGACATCAGAAAGGAGAGTCTTGGCAGGGACGGTGGACAAACCATCAACGAGATCCATGAGTTCGTAGGTGGTAGCCATGGAAAGAAACTGACGTTTCCACATCAAATACGTGGAGGTCGACAACTTGATCTGGACAAGATTGATCATTGTTGTGGTCTGCAAGGAGGGAGAAATGACGGGAGCAGCCATGAATAAGGGGAAAAGAATTGTGGGAGGAAGAAAGAGAGAGAAGAAAATCGTGAGATGTGAAAAGGAAGAGAACAAGAACAGAGAAAATTAGGGTTTAGGATGAGAGGCTGATACCATGTGAGAATGATATGCGATCATTACTAATTTGTGAGAAGAGAAAAATACTATTATATACAGTTGAGTACAATCAATTGGTTCCGTAAAATATAGAAATCAAATCAAATAAAAGAATATACAGAGAATAATATCTACAAGTCGACTCTCTCTCTCTCTCTTAATATCAGGTATTCGTAGTTAATTCCATCTTTGAAGCAAAACTACTAATGGTTCAATAGTTAATGTGTCATTGGCCTACATGTTAAACAAGAGAGTCTTGATTTCAGAGTCAGTTGCTAATCTGTGTCATTCGAATAAAAGAGACTTCATGTCACAGCCGTCAAATTTTAATTATTTATTATATTTATTAAATTCTATTATTTTGAGTATGAACCTTCCACGTTAAATATATCCATTGGTCAGTATCTTTGAAATTCAAATATGTTATCCCATCTCCTGTCAACAAAAACCACGATTTTCTTAACAATCTCATTATAACTAACAGAGATTTTCTCGTGGACATACATCCTGCACGTACTTAGCAGAAAATGAGATGCCAGAATAGCTTAAACTCTTTATATAAACTCACATCATATTTTAGTTTTTTTAAACTTCACGATTCAAACCCACTAAATAAAATCTTTCCATTTTTGCTGGTCACGAAAATCTACACTTCCTCTCTGTGTGTTTTCAAGTTCGTAAATCCACTCACTCTGATATTTTCTTTCTTTCTCATCATTTGTTTTATATAAAAAAAAGTATATTTCGAAAAGGACTTATAACCAAAGCTTTCTTGAAGAATTTATGTTCTATTCTTCCATATATTATACTCTTATACGGTATATACATTATGCTTGTTAGGGTATATAAACTGTGAGGATTAGAAAAAGGCGTGTTCTCATTTTTCAGCATATTTAAGGTGGGAAATTCTAAAACCTTTTTGTCTATTGTATGTGCTTATGTGTTTACATTTACTAAATTATTTCACAGTTCCACTGTCATAGAGTATTCTTATAGTGTTATCTATATAAACCAGGGCACTTTCAGGTGTCGGAATTCTTAATTGGTCCTTGAGTAACGCCAACCGAGTTTCATGATCGATCATCACAGTCACAGAATATTTCATGGTGTGTGATTACGTTTATGTGGATATGTGTGCATATTATGGTTGACGAATATTTTTCCCACTGAGTCATTGTTTACTCACCCCTTTCAATAAAATTATTTTCACAGGTTGAGGAGGAAGACGAGGTATGACCGATAGAGTACAAATGCTCGTTATATTATTTTTATATATGAAATAAGCCAAAAATATTTTATTTTTTTGGAATGTCTACATGACTGTTGTGTTTAAGTATTTTGATATTTACAGTTTGGATATCTTAATTTTCTTATAATCGTTGCTGGTTGAGACAGCCGTGCATATCTTTAATAAAAATTATATATTTCTGTAAAGGCTGCTTGGTAAAGGTTTTGATTATTTTCTAAACCGTTGGTTGAAGAATTGACATTTTTTATTCTTTAATCTTTAGTAACTCGTAGACTTTTAGGAATATTTTATCTTGAACCTTTAGGTATTTTTCATGACAGGTTAGTATGTTTTCCGAATTTTAAAATTTAATTTGATTCTTCTTAAAATTGTTGTCACTATGTGCGCTTATCATTTAATCATTTTATTTATATATTTATTTATCATATATATAATTTCCTTTTGACTTAAATTAATTCATTTACTATTTAGCGATGTTAAATTTCACAATTGAGTCCCCTATTTATACTTGTGGCAAGTGGAGAAATTATTTTCTTTCCTAAATAAGTCATAGAAGTTATTTTAGTATTTTAGAAAATTAGAAATTTCATTCATATTTTAAAAAAAGGAAACAATATTATAAATAGAATAATTTACAAAGCTGCAAACATTTTTGTTTATGAACATTTATATTTTCTTTTATATAATTTAATTAATAACAATATGTCATGGGAATTTCTATCCGAAATTGGGTCGTTACACTTTATCATTTAATATTCCGATTCTCTTGTAGAGTCGCTTGTTTGATGATTCATGGAAGTTTATGGGTCCTTTAGTTGCTTGTAGTGAGATTGCCTTTTCTATTGTCATGTAATCACAGTGGCTGACCTGAAGAGGCTTGAGTTAAGTGCAAGAGAAAAGCCATCTGATCCATACAGTTTGGCTTAATGGAGCATTCTTAATCACATGATAGGAATGAGGCAATGTATTATAAGATCGGTAAGCAAGTCCATTCCTTGTCCGATAATCATTATGGCTCTTAAAGTCTACAATCATTGCCATTGAACATCTGCAAGAGCAATATTATATTGTTGATCATCGTTTATTCATCAGTCATTTGTTTTTGGAGGTCACATGTAAAAGTTTTACTTAAAAGCTCATGCATGCTTATCTCTTCTTGCTCTTGTTATGTGAAAAAAATTATTTCTAACCAAGAGAAAATGCTTGACTTTTCAATCAACTAGACTAGGAATCATTTCTTAATGAAACTAATTATTAAGAAATACTTGTATTTGTTTCTAGGAATTAGAATGTTTAGTCAAAATATATAAGGATACTCTGTTTTTTAATGTCAATGCCCATTAATCTGATTGTCATTCCTTAACTTTTACTTTGTTAGACTTCGCCGCTGAGTAAATTTTGATGAATTAATTGCCTCTTTTTCATATGAACGTCCTCTTTTACACATTGATCATATTAACAGGTTTTTATTGACAATATCGAGAAATATGCACTTATTGTCTACACTCCTACAGTTGGTCTTGTATGTGAGAATAAAAAGTCCTTATTTAGGCTACTTAGGGGATGCTACTTTACAATTGGCTAGCAGATCAGGTTTGTCCCACTCGTGTCTTCACTTCTGGCGATGCTTCTAACTTTTAGAGTTTCTTTAGTTTTTGTTGCGTTTCTAATACTCAAGTTGATATAGTTCTCTTATGCCAGAATTTCAAAGAATGGTGTATTGACTATGAATGTCATCTTAGCTTTAAATGATAGCTTCTGGATGCTAAGATCAAAGCTTAACCTTTTAGGTGGTGTTATATCTAACTGTTTGCAACATTCTCTTCACAAGTATTCACTTTGTCTTAGATTGTTCTATCTGCATTATGTAAACATGTATGCTACAGAAAGCAACTTATTTACTTTTTTTTTTTTTTTTTGGTAAAAGACTTGAATTCCAAAGATTTCCACCATGGTTATACGAGATACCATATTCATTCAAAGCCAAAAGCTAAACAATAAGGCAATAGTTAGATTTAATCAAGGCTTTTTGTAAGGTATCCATGGATGAATTGCGATCTGCATTTGATGCTTAGGTTTTAGCCTCACAAAGATTGTTGAGATTCCATATGTGTCACTCGGCAAATACATTGTTGTGTAAAATGTGCACTTTCCAGTTCCCACTATTATGGATGCGTGTCCTTACAATTTCTCTGATAGGAAGGAAGTGGGAAGATATTTTTCTCCTATTTAAAACATCCTACAAAGAGTGGGAACATGCTTGTGTTATACAAACTGAAATAAATGTCACATGCACAATAAGCTCATGCAAACAATAATTGTAAGATGAACTTATTAATACCTACGCAAAATTTAAGTCTGTTACTTCTCTCACATGCATTTAAATGTACATATAATACTATAAGATATAAAAAATGTAAGATGTGCTTATTAGTATCTAAGTAAAATTCAAGCTTGCTACCACTCTAAGCACATGTAAGATGTATCAACGAGTTAGCCTGCATGCTAATGGATTGAAATTGATAGTTTCTTCAAAATCTTGCATAGATTGTCCAAAGTATGATGAGTTCAGAAGCTGTTATGCATTTATGTTCCTCCAAGGTAATTAAACACAGAAATTTTAGGAATAGAGAAGATTGTCCAAAGTATTATGGGTGGCTATGTGGGACTGCCGTGGCGACTTTGGCGTCCACGGGTACAAGCAAACAACTTGCCGCCGCTTTTGCTCTCCGGATGAACTCAGGTCCAGGCTGCTAGTATGGTTGGAATCATTTTCGTCATCTGCACTTTCTTCTATTTCATCACAAGGAGGAGGAGGGGGACCAATCTCGTGTGTGCAAGTGTTGATGTTTTCTCTTATCTGATCCATGAGAGGGTCGATTTTGAGGTGTTCATCTTCAGTTAGGTCGTCGAGCTCTGGGGTTGCTTCGGCTATTGCCTTGCGTGCGATGTCGATATCCCTCAGAGTTGAGTTCCCAAGATCATGGAGGGCAATTGCATGGTTCAGAAGCAACTCTTAAGTCTTTCCTGGGTTGCACTACCTAGTTGTTCCCTATCTGCAATGGACATAGCTTCTTGAAAGAAATTAACCACAAAAGATAATTAAAAAGTGTAGAAATGAGATATTGCCAAATCAAGGATTGTAATCATAAATAGATACAAAGGGGTCTATCCATAACTAAGTTCCTAATAAAATATTATTCCCTAATTAATGACTATTAAACCCTTGGAGCATGTGGCGAAAATTTGGACATCGATTATGACATTTGACGAGAGTCTAATACATGGAATAATAGAAGAAACACAGGATGAAATAGGTGATTCCAATTGGAGAAGGAGAAGGAGAAGGAGAATGGGTGCTCTGTTTTTGGTTCACATAGAACCCATGAAACAAAATGGAGAGGGCAAGCAAAATCCACAAAGATTTAAGCACAAACCCACTAAAGGAACCCACTAACACCCTTACTCCGTTACTCCTCACTCTGAATCAGTTCACTCAAACAAGGAGCACACAGCAACCTTTTATCAGATATTACATCTGTGCTATATTTCTTTCCATCTCTTGCAAGCAAAATATAGATGATCAAAACAGGTAAATCATGGAAAATTATTGTCAATAATAATATAATACGCTGGAATTTTTGCATGCAGCAAGGAAAACAAAACTAACAAACTCTGTTTTTGTTGTTCCAATGCATACTAAGCGGATGTGTAATTGATCAAGTAAAGTCCTCTAAATTTAATATGCCATCTAGCATCTGTTTAACTGGAATGTAGAAATAACTAACGTCACTCATGAATATATCCAATAATAAGATTTATCTAAACAATCAGGATAGTTGAGTTAGTTAATTCATACTATGATTTGCTCAGAAAAACATTTAGAATATGCTGAATTGGGCCCTCTACTAGAAATAAATTAAATACAGAAATTGTACACAATGAGATCAACATGCATGGATAGGGAGAAACTCTTTTAATTGTTTGCCCAACACAACGTATATACCAAACCCAACATACATTTTAAAGGCCAAATTGTGCAAATATTCTCCATGATTGCAAATCACTTAGTGCATTGCTGTTGTCCATGAGGTATAAAGTAATCTCTGTTATTATGGTAATCGTTTACGATGAGTTTTTTATGGATAAGTTGAGGAACAATTGATAAATACAGTGTTTAATTTGCTTCAATGAAATAATTATCCCCCATTTTGGGGATACGATTAGAATTTGAAACCAAAAACAATGGGACTTTAATTAAAAAAATAAGGATGATGGAGCCTAAATGGGCCTTTAATTAAAAAAATGAGAATGGATGGAGCCCTTAATGGGCCTTTTAATTTGCTTCAATGAAATAATTATCCCCCGTTTTGGGGATACGATTAGGATTTGAAACCAAAAACAATGGGACTTTAATTAAAAAAATAAGGATGATGGAGCCTAAATGGGCCTTTAATTAAAAAAATGAGAATGGATGGAGCCCTTAATGGGCCTTTTAATAAAAGAAAAGACCCAGCTTTTATAACCTTGACCTTAGGTTTTCGATTACATGCTCTAACCACCAGTCTACAAGCATACGACCATTACTAAATCCTATATCTATAGTTAATATTTTTTAATTTGGGGGTACAGCACCCCCTCTACTAGATCCGCCCCTGATTGAGATAGTTGCATCTATCCAAAAGAATTTTAGCAGTGACTTTTTCTTGACAAGCTACTTCCTCCCGTTTATGTTTTCTGTAATAGCTCCACGCTTCTAAATTATGATATAATGATAATTGTATTTGTGTACTCTGAATAATTCGTTGAGAATAATCAGAGTAGGGGGAGTAGTTGATTTGGATAAATATATTAATTAGTTTAAAGCTTTACGGTTAATGCACTATAGAGAACGTGGGTTATCCGGGTACTTATTATAATCTCAGAACGAGACACAGAAGGTAAGACAATTTTTGAGAATTATTACAATTCTTTGATAGCTTTGAGATAATCTTGGATTGATATTGAGATGCGATACTGCTAGCATCGGAGGATCTACGTCGGAGATCCACTCCAGCGTACTTTTGCAGGTTACATACGGAAAATTATTGAAGATTGCTAAGGATTAAAGAAATATCGTAAAGGATTGAATCGAATTATTTTTATGTATCCTCCTAATCTTTTATATTATTGTTTAATTAATTAATTAATTTATTACTTGATGATTTTACCTCATCGCATCACTTAACTGGGACTTCCATTTTCTTGCACCAGAGACCCAAATTTGTATTCCTAGCATAAGACTAAAGCTAGTAAAAGAAGTCACCTACACATTTTTCACCCTATATATAACTTTTCTAAGCGATGAGAAATCAATACGCAGATAAGACGATAAACTAAACGAAAAGTTGACCAAAGTTGGAGAGATTTACCTGTTGTGATCATTTATATTTTGCTTGAGCAGAATTTTTCCATATAAATGACAAATGGAGCAAGTAAAGATCATCGTTTTGATTAAATGCCATGGAATTGACAATTTGGCACCATATATATATCTTTGTCAAGGATGAATGTTCTTTGAGAATAAGATGATAGTAAAAATGCAGGATCAAAATTGAAAAATAATGGCACATCACACTCTGCACAATTAGAAGAAAACCAGCCCACCACTTTGGAGAAGAAAAGATGAACAAATTCTAGATTACAACAAATCAAAGAGCATATATTCTAATTATTGCTAACAAAGAGTCGTATGCATGCATTCTTAATTAGATAAGAGATCAATTTAAGATGGAGAAAAGAACACATATACTTCATATTCCTGGATACACAGATTAGCCATTTGAACCTTGTGATAATCAAAACTAATCTCAGTACGATACTTAAAAAAATCTGCATTCCTGCATGTATAATGAAAAGAATATAAAAATCATGATGAAACGAGTGGTGACTATGATCCCCCACGTAAACTCTATCAGTTATCATGCCTTGGATCCAACAAGTGTATGCATTGAACAGCAATTTCCTCTCGTCGGCTGTCAGTTGTTGATCCATACCAGCGACTCTTGTCATTGCGTCCGCCCCAACTTCCAAAGATTAACAACAACACATTAACCATAACACATCAACAACACACGCAAACAAGGACAGTATATATGATACATACTTTCCCAGAGTTGAGCATCCGATGCTATCCTAGAAATCTCAACAAGCGCTTCACCAGGATTTCTTGCAGCCATTTTGTCAATCAGATCACGTAATTAACAAGTATATAGAAAGCAACATAAAAGATGATGAAGAAGATGGAATTACAGAAAAATCAGCTCATCAATTCTTATCTCCTAACTTCCTTTAACCAAACTAACTACTCCAGCTGTAATCTCCATATTGCACGTGTTATAGCTAGTCTACACATCAGCTGAAATTTGTTGACTACACATCCTACGTGGCCTGCAACACTAAAACACAACCAATAATTTCACTCTAAAAGTTAATCCTATATAAAAAACATTATCCAGGGAAAAATTAATAATAAACATTTTAAATTGAAAATTATTTCCATAAACTTAATTAAAAACAAAACTATATTATTGGCCAAAATCAAATATGCCAACTTTCAAATTTCCAACATCTTTTTTGCCCTCCTATTCTAAGATTATTATTTTTACCCTCTTTCTATTTTTAATTCCATTTGTACCCTTCATCTGTTTTTTTTTCATTTTTTATATTAATTATATAATTTTAATATATATATATATATATATATATATATATATATATATATATATATATATATATATATATATATATATATATATATATATATATATATATATATTATATTTTATCAAATTTAAATATAATAAAACCATAAGATATGTATTATGATATTCTTCGTAGATATCCAATATTTAATATAGATTTTTTAAAAATTATATCATTAATTAAGATTAAAATACTTCTATTTGTACCAAATTTTAGTCATTTGATCAACTTAGATATTCTATTCATCTCATTTTCTCTTTTATGTACATCTATTCGTCCCATATTTTTAAGGGTGAGGTATTCTTCTTAATATATATTTCTATTCGTGCCAAATTTTAACCTATTCGGTCCATCTACATATTCTATTCGTCCTATGAATATCTTTTCTTTATTTTTGTCTATTTGTCTAATATTTTCAAGGGTGATATATTCTTCTTAGTTTTCTTTTATTCGTGCCATATTTATTCAATCCATCTAAACCTTCTATTCTTCCCATTTTTCTTTTCTTTATTTTTGTCTATTCGTCCCATATTTTCAAAAGTGATACATTCTTCTTAGTTTTCTTCTATTCGTGCCTAATTTTAGCCTTTTCGATCCATCTAAACATTCTATTCGTCCCATTTTCTCTTCTTTATATTTTTCAATTCATTCCATATTTTCAACAATAAATTAACCTACGTTCCTTCTATTTGTTCTATTCTTCTGTTCCACTACCTATTATAATCGTCCAATTTCTTTTTATTCATTCTCTATTATATTTTATTAATTTAATTTAATTAAAAGATGGATTTTAAAATAGAATTAATTTGAATTAAATAAAATAAGGGACAAGATGGTCTTTATTCATAGAATGTGAGCAATTTTGATTATTTTCTAAAGGAAGGGCAAAATTGATTTTTGAATTTTGAAAGAGGGCATTTTGATTCATTTCCACTTATCTCATTAAACATCAAAATGAACAGTGTGATCGTGATTCGTGAACCCTGCCTCACATTTCATAAACAAAGCAGCCACCATCACCTCGTTTTCAGTTATCATGATTCCCCAAATTGAAAGTTAGGGTTCATCGTGATTTTCTCCCAAATTTCTTACTATAAATTGAGACCAAAAAAAATGGAGCATAGAAGTCCCTTTCACATTTTGGGAATCCCACTGAATCCCGACATTATAAGAACACTCAAACGAAGTTAAGGAATATCAATGCCACTTTATTTTTCTTTTTTAATTGATTTTCAATTTAATTAAATTTTTATTCGATCCCATTTTACATTTATGTTCTATAATTGTCATATTAAATTTTCTCCAAAAATGATGTAGATAATGATTTTTGTATAGGATTAATTTTTAGAATGATGACATGGTAAAATAATTGGTTCTGTTCTTGGGTGCCACATATATTGCCATCCCGGATTTTTACGTGGTAAAATAATTGGGGTTCTCTCTTCACATTTATTGGTGTTATTGTTTTGTAATCCTATAACTTTTGATCCATGGAGTACTTATGATACTCATAATAATATTTATTTTTCCTTCCAAAAAAAATTTGGCAAAAGCTACAAGACAGAGAGTGCATTTAACTTCTGAAATTTTTTCAAAATCGTCCCAAAGGTCTACAAAGTTAGATCTAGCACATAGCCTTTAGCAACCATAGGATTACTAAGGAAAGCTTTCAGGCATTTCACCCGAGACTCTCTCTCTTACAAAGGGAAACATCCTTAGATTACCTATTAAGGAAGTAAGGAAGAGAGAAAGAACTAATTCAGCTGCTATCGAGGGGACTTCTTAACCGAGGGAATCCCTCTCTTACTTTCAGTTAAATAGCTTCCTACTCATGAATATAGATATAAAAACAAGAGATACTAACTTGAAAAATTTTCTAAAGTTATGAGATGATTTGCAACGAAAAATTATTTCTGGAACTAAATCTAAAATTTTGAGATAGGTACAGGACTAAATCAAAAAGTATACTTCTCAATTATGACAAAAGTTATGAAATTGAAAGTGCATTTAACTCCATCATTCGTTCTAACGTGGATTCTTGACTTTTGTGCATATTAGATCTTCATTAAGAATATATACATACAATAATGCCGCCAAGGTTTTTTTGGTTTGACATTTATAAAAGAAACATTTAAAGAGTAAAATAATGCATAATCATACTTGTAATTAAGAAAACTCAACCAATTCAAGAATAATATATTCTATCTCCGTATTGATAGAATCAAACTCAATATTCTGCAAACATTGCCTTAAACACCACCACCAACACTACTGTCCACAACCACAAGAAAATATCTTTGAAAAAGAGCCCTTACGAGGGGGAGTTTTGGGAACCTGTTGCTCTGCAAGCAGTGAAACCAGTTTCATCAAGATCTCATGATTATTATTATGAAATAAACTCACCACTAGAGCACACTTCAATTGATTCTGGAAGGTCATCAGTTGTTAATATTATAGTAATATCTGGACACTTATATAAAACTCCAACTTCTTCACCAAATAAATTCTCAATATTCAACTAACAGATATTCCTCTATCTTTGGGAACCAGTCCTATAACTTAGGGAGACTAAATCAATCCTTATCATCCTCAATCACAATCACCTCACTCGTTTATGAATAATTTTGAAGCGTGAAATATTTAATTTGAAACATAGTAATGTTGAAGGGTTCCACATTAAATAAGCCGAGTAATTTGTATTTAGGGTTTACTTGATTTATTATTTGATAATTAGGGCTTTAATCTGTGTCTCAAATATTGCTTAATTTATAAATTAAATTAGAGTTGGTCTCTTGTCTAATATTTTGTTTTAAAGACTAGTTTTTTTAGACGTCTCGCATGCACATCATATTTTGTACTGTTTTTATTATTTAGCTTTCTTTTAAAAAGTTATTTTTCAATATAATAATGAATAATTTAAGTAAATTATCAAATTATTAAATGCACCAATACTTATTTATAAACAATGTTTTTCTTCTGACAATATTCATTCAATTTATCAATAATCATTATATAAACTATTAAAGAAGTAAATTGTTGTATGTACATTTTTTTGTCCTGTGTTTTTTATTTTTTGGTTTTATACTACTTTGAATTTCGCATTTTCAACTTATATAATTCATACTCTCTCAGTCTCAACTTATATTTCACATGTAAATACGTAGTTTAAGAAAAAAATTATTCAACTTTATTGACTTTTAAAGGGTAATATGTATTTTTAAATAATAAATAAATTTAAAAGTATATTATGTGTGTTAAGTGAGAGTGATAAATTTATAATTGAAGATTGATGTAATGTTTTTTTTTAAGTAGAGAAATTTGGAAAGTGTAAATTTTACGCATTTCTCATGTTGTGCTTTATTAAATTTTTTTCATATAAATGTATTATTTAAATAAATGGAATATATAATTTGAATTTTTTTTTGTCTAGAGACAATCTATATCTATATATCTATATATTCTATATATATCTATATAATAGCCCCTACTGGGGCACTTATGTTTTCCCGCTTTGAAACTGATTTTTAAAGATCATGTTTCTACCCTTATTCAGGTACGGTTCCCCTTTCCTCTGCCACTATCTTTTATTGTGAAGTCACGATTCATATCAAATATACTGTTCAAGTTATCTTTTTATCTTACATCTCTATTGCGCGATGAAGTTGCCTTCCCATTCTATCTATCATCGCTGAAACAATACTGCCCCAATACACAATATTGCACGGTGTTCTCAATCGATTTCTTCGTGTCTTGGCAATCCATCGTGGATGTCTTCTCCTTCTTCATCTCTAAAGCATCCGCTCCTAACCCTTAAATAATCAACCTGGACACTATTCAGGGCATAAGATGAAACCCTCTTTGTTAGCCCTATCTTCTGCTGATACCATTTTGTGGAAGGAGGCGTCTCAATCTAATTCGTCGTCTAAGGTATACGTATGTCTGTAACATATCTCATAATTATATCTTTTTTTGTTGTTTTCTTCTCTTGAATCACAAAATTCAATTTCAATGAAGTGTCCTCTGAAATCAATTATATACACTGTCCTCTCTCACCTATTCTCACGAAATCATAATCTATAATCCGATGATTAGATGATGAATTGACAGCGTTGCACTGGATTCAGGTCCTGGCAACAACCGACTCACCACGATTAGACGTTTATGATGCAGATTTTGTATAGGGAAAGCCTAACAAGTTTGAATCGATGTCCATCAATTTTGCATTTCTGGTGTCAATCTCTAAGTACTAATGCGAGGGATTTGGATAAGAATTTGGAAGTTAGGTATGTCTTTCACTCTTTTTCTTTAATTTTGAAATGAGAAGTCTCAATTTTTTGTTTGAATTTCTTACGATTCACTCATTTGGTTAATTTATGATTTTTGTGAAAATTTTGAGATGTTAACATATGAATGAATGTCGGGATCCTTAGTTGTAGTAGTAAGAAGTGGACACAATTTCTTTTACATTTCAAAACTAGAAAAGGTTCAGGTGCTTCTATGGCTACTAGCACATCCAGGGTAGATGTTGCACGGTTTAATTTTCTTCTTCTTCTTCTTGACAGAATCCACCAAGGTAGAGGATGCACGCTTTAATTTTCTTCTTCGTTTTTTTCCCTCAACATTTTCTATATATTTATTCTATCATGTCTCTGGTAATGACAGTTCTTCATGATATTTGTATCTCATAAGAAACATATGAGATGTATGCAATGGTTTACAAATCATATATTGATATCAATTGTATAAATATTGTCTTCACTTTAGTGCAAACTCAGAGTCATACATAAGCTATTGTCAATAACCTTTTTTTTCCTCTTTCTCGATGTTATCTAGCAGTTCCTGGATTAATTGTATCATTTTCCTATATGTCTTCTTATCCTTTAAATTTCATTATATCTTTATGTATCTATTTATTTAATTGAAGATACAACATAATTAAATCTACTTGCTGACAAACTAAAAATTGTCTTCTAATATATGTTCCATGTGAGATATAATGTTTATCTTTGCTGCAATTCAAGGACCTTGCTCATTCTTATGAAGTTATGAGTAGTGATCGTGTAAAATATGAAATATATAATTAGTTATGAGTAGTGATCGTATGGGAATGATTAGGACCTAGGCCCCCTTTGTGTCAACTTTGTAATCTGCTTTTGCTAAGACTCTAGTATCTTGTTGATGTTAGCTAGACAAGAGACGATCTCATCATCCTTATTCGACTTCACCGCTTGATGTTCAACCTTCGCCACCTTACCAAGTACATATGATCCTCTTTCTCTTTCCGTAGGCCAGTCACATGAATTCATAGAGATGTCTTCAAATAAATTTTCTGCTTCAAGTGCTGTCTTAGATAACAGCACTCCTCCTGATGATGCATCAATAAGAATACGCGACTCACAATCCAATCCATAGTAGAAGATACTTATGTACTGTGCCTTAGACATTCCATGCTGTGGGCACCTCCTGAGCATGTCTTTGAACCTATCTCACGCCTCATAAAATTTCTCACCCTGATTCACAACAAATTGGATGATTTCTTGCCTCATCCTTAAGATCCTTAAGAGTGGCATGTATCTCTCCAAGAATTTTTGCTGCAGTTGATCCCATGTAGTGCAATATGTGGCATCAAAAGTCTCATACCAAGTTTCTGCTATATCAGTCAAAGAGAATTTGAATAGTGCAATCCGCCTATCATTATCATTAGCTCCAGTCCTTTGGGTGTTTGTATAACTAAGAAATCTTTTAAGATGCTGATATGGATCTTCAAAACAACCTCCAGAAAAGGGATTCTTCTCTACCATGGTAATAAGAGTGGGATGTATCTCAAAATCATCATCTTCCCCCCTTGCTCTTATCAACCCCATGTTGCTAATACCATAGTTTGTGAAAATTGAACGGATTGCAACATTATCCGGATTCTGCCTTACTCCGGCCATGTTTAGCTCAGTGTGCTATTTGTTCCTTTCCTTCCTCTTCTTTTTCTAGTGCACAAGTGCTTCAGAAAAATTTAAGGTTAGATAGAAATAAATAATCACAAATAAAAGTCTTGATCAAACTAGAAATAATAAAATCAATAATAACAGCTATCCCCGGCAACGGCGCCAAAAACTTGTTGCGCGTTTTCTTAATACACAATTAATCCCCAAGTATGAAGGATGTTATTGTAGCTTAGATAAGCAACCAAGTTAAATATCGAACCCAAAGGACGGCGTATTATCAATTTAATTATTTACTAAATTAATTAAGACAAGATGGCAATAGGATTTTAAATGAATTAATTTAACAGCTAAATACTAAAATTAAATAAAAAATAAAATAAAATATCACTCGAAGAATATGAAAGTTGATCCAGTAGGAGAATAGGTAGCTCTAAGGTAATCCAGTTTTACTACTTAACTTCCCTCTCATGTGCTGTCCGACTCTGTCTTGTGGACTATGGACGCATCACTAAACCATGCAAATCTACTCTATACACACAAGTAAATATGCATGTAACACGTGTGAATAATCTCGGAGCAAGAGACATAATTTCACCCCTTTCTAGGTACTATCAATATCAATTATTTTCCACTTCTGGAACCTAACCCGATATGATCTCCCTCTATAGATACTATAAAATTACCCTCTTTATCCTGCTTACTAATCCGAATTCAATTCAATTAATAAACATTCATATATGATAGTTCTAATGAAGCTTCGGAGTCCCCTCACTTAGAATCATAATATGAAATCCTGTTCAGCGGTGAACGCACTAAATCTACAACCAAGATATATATTCAGACTCTATATACCAATTGAAGATGCACAAAATGACCGTAAATATGGATTAAAAATGCACAATCATAAATAAAATAAATCCACAAATAGTGTTGTACGGAGGACACACAAGAGAGTTTAATTAATTCATAAAACTTTCAAAATCCTAGATCTACCAAAACGGTTCTAGCTCATGATGTTGCGAAGAGCAATCATGGGTATTGGATAGATCTTACCCGGATGTCTGGAAAATTACAAGATAAATTAGGAAACGAAATAAACTCTAGATATGGGCGTCATAGCGTCCTTCTCCATCTCGAATCCTTCTCTTGATTCTTCTCTTGATTCCACAGACGAATTTTCAAAGTGATGGATGGATGGAGAAAAGGATGTGGATGATGGTTGGGGGGTGAACCGTTGAACCACCCTTGTGGGGTGCAGTATGGGTTGTGGCTCTTTTCTCTCTCTCAATAATTGTGTCCCTTGGTGGTGTGATATGCATGCTCTTTTATACTTGTAAGCTCTCCTTATGGACTTAGGATGAGCTTTTTCTTGGAAAATACACAAAAACTTGCACTTGGGGTGTAAAAATCGAATCCGAACGCGTCCCAGGCATGTGCTTCGACCTAGGGTTCGACCTAGGGGCTTGGTCGAACCATGGTCGAATCAAAATCGGCAAGGCTTCTGGTTCGACTAAAATGGCTGTGGTTCGACCAAGGTGTCTGGTTGAACTCAACTGTCGTGGTCGAATCACACTTGCGTCGTCTCACTGTTTCGCGTATAACTTCCACATCTGAACTTCCTCTCTTCCTTGGATTTCTATTCATATAAAGAGCTTACAAAAAATCCAAGAAATGAAGGTATAAAAAGCCATAAAAATAGCACAGCCGTTCTGTTCGGCACAGCTCAAGCGACGTCACCATTTTGATCATAACTTTCTCGTTCGGACTTCGATTGAGGTGTTATTTACGCCAAAATGATCCTCTTTTCAGTGGCTTTCCAAACATGTATCACACCACCAGTTTTGATCTCCACAGAAACACAGAAAAATTACAAAAGTTGGACGTTCATTTTTCAGCATTCATACACAAGTTGCACCTTATCTCCAACTTTGCACTTTTGATCCCTTTTTTCACCTAAAACATAATAAAACACCTCAAGTGCACCTTTATCTTACATATATTGGATATAAGACCCCTGTGCTAATATATAACAACAATTCTTATCAAAAAGGTGTTAAATTGGACAGTAAAACACGCTAATTTCCACTCTCAACAATAACTATTACCACGATAAAAAATTCAACAATGTATTCAAAAATATTTTGATATTCAGATTTCAAGTTTATATTGTATTCGAAAACAAAATAGATAATAAATTTGCACAATGTATTCAAAAATATTTTAGTATTCAGATTTCAAGTTAATTTATATTGTACTCAAATACAAATTAACAAATTGCATAAGAAATTTACACAATGTATTCAAATAAATTTTGGTATTTAGAATTTAGGTTTATATTGTATTAAAAAATAAATTAGTTAATAAATAAATTAATTAAGAGATTACATGACGAATAAGATATTTTGGTATTAAAAAATTATTTAAAACATTACCAGGAATGTTAATATATAATGAAACGTGCATTCACTGTGAATTTTCATTAAATTCTAAAACATGAATTTTTCATTTTCAGTTTTAGTTGATGCGTGGATAAAAAAAATGAAAAATTGATTTTTTTTAAATTTTTTTTATATGGGGATAGGGATAAGTATGACTTTTCATTAAATAATTTTGTAGTGGATAATAATAAAATATATACATTGTATCCTTAGTAATATTAATTTATTTTTTGTACAAACATTTACTTTTTTTTGAAAGAATTCAAACGTATATAATTTTCTTTATACATCTTTATTATTAAAAATAATTATATCAAATTATTAGTTTTTTCAAAATCTTTAATTTGATACTCATATCAACTATATAATAAATATTTAAAATAATATAGAAATTAATTACTAATTAAAGTATTTTTAATTAAAATTTATTGTTATATTAGTTAAAAATATGAATAAATTAAGATTTTTTGTTTAATCAAATCTAATTTTGAGAGACAGAATTTCATAAACTCGTGATCTTAGCTAATATATTATCGGTAATTACTATTCAATCTAGAATCAGAATTATGAAGAGAATTTATGTTATCATGTTTAGATTTGTTTATATATATATATATATATATATATATATATATATATATATATATATATATATATATATATATATATATATATATATATATATATATATACTAGTGTCGAATGTTGATGCTTATTCTGGAGAATTACTAAAGGTTTCTCAAAATTTTATCTAAAAAAATAAAATAAATAAATAATAATAATAATATTGTATAATCTAGAAAACAGTAGGGATATCATATCTAGAATATATAGTAAATAGCATATGCTAGATAATTCTAGGGAACTTGAAAATACCCACTTTATCATAAAACGTAAATAACCTTTTAAGAGAAAATTTTAGATCCAATGAGTTTTGATTAAAATAGACTGACAAATTTTAGGGAAATATAAAGTTGTTTGCAGCAGAATTTAAAATTAAAAGAAAAATAATTAAAAATGAACCATATTTCATAGCATAGTTAAAATGAGAACATTCTTTAAAAAATAAATGATCATGAAGTTGAACATTAAACACTCTATAGGTAAATACATTAAAGGATTCTCTTTAAATTGAATCATCTCTAATGAAATAAATAATTAGAAAGCTCTGACTATTAAATAACTATAAAATCATTTTATCATGATAAAAATGTCAATATATATATAAATAATGAAACAATAAACCCAAATGAATACCAAATAATTACTTTATCACTCATTGCCCATCTCCGTACTCATTCTCCTTTAATCTGTAAAATATGTAAATGATGGGATGAGCAAACCACAGCTCAATGGGAAAATATTTGTCTACAATATATAACTCACGTGTAAACATCAATAAATCACAAACAACACGTAAATCTTATCGGTGAACATGTCTGTGAATGATCGATCATGAAGTACGACGAGCGTTACCTGAGGATTTCTTTAAAATCCCGACACTTGAAAGTGCCCTGACTTAAATAAATGTACTAGCACGGCGAGCCTTCCAAGAACCTTTTACAATCCAAGTATTTTCGATGATCTTTTTATCAGTCCTGGACCCCATAACGCGGTCCCTGGCTACATGTCTGTGAACAGTATTACGAATACTCTATGTTCGTAAATAGTACTACGAGTAATACTCTATACAATGATGTAAGCAGTAACTTATCAACATAAACACATAAGCACATACGATAGACAAAGTTTAGATTTTCCCACCTGGAATGAATGTTGATGATGAATGGATGCACTTGAATGCGTATGATAATTCGTGTCTTGTAAAAACTTTCATCTATCATCAAACTATATTTATCTCAGATTAATATGAAAACTTAAAATATGAATAATATAATATGTTTGAATCTTTAGAATATAGTGGAAGTTATACTTCAATATTTGAAACAAGAGGAGATTAAACCGAATTTACTATGAATGGTTTTATTAAATATCAATGTATAGATAATTTATAACTGATAAAATAAAAATAAGATTAGTCCAAAATTTAATATACATATAATCTTTTGTGATAGGAAGAAGATATTAAAATTTAATAAAATAATAAGGTGTAAAACTCTATGTTTTGGATTTTCAAAGTGATTATAGTAAAAGCAAGAATTTCTCATATGCAATGATAATAATTTAATATACTTAAATTTAAATGATGAAATCATATGAAAATCACATGAAATATGAAATATATAGTAATATAAAAGATATCCAAAAATAAAAATTTTTAAGGATCAGTAAATATGATTTTCATATTTTAAAATATTAACTT
Organism: Pogostemon cablin; assembly: GCA_023678885.1. Lineage (NCBI taxonomy): Eukaryota > Viridiplantae > Streptophyta > Magnoliopsida > Lamiales > Lamiaceae > Pogostemon > Pogostemon cablin. Next base: position 19,855,413 of record CM042994.1, on the reverse strand, counting down.
AAGATATTGTTTAAACAATTTAAGCAGTAATAGAATATTTATAATAAATATTATATAACACCTATAAACTTGAAAATTATACAATAGACTTATAATAATGAAATATATGACATGTATAAAAATCAAAATTTTTGGATTCGTGAAAGAATTTATTTTATAATTTCAAATAAGAAAATAGAAGTTGGGACGAATCAGATATTGTTGTGATATAAAATCAATATAAAATCATACATATTTTCAAAACTATTACAAAATACTAATGATAACTTCAAACTACATATTATACAAAATATAATAAAATTATAATAATTTGAGCTCACTAAAATGGTTTTGAGATAGTAACAATGAAAACAAAATACATAACAGATCATGTACAAAAGTCAGTATAAATTTAATTTAAAATTATTTACTCATTTATTAAATAGGATAATTTTACAGTGAATCTTAAAACTTTCAATGTGCAACATATAAAAATATAATAATATTTGAAGATTTATAAATATTTTATTTGTAATTTCAAATCAGTAAGAATTTCATGATCTAAACTGAATGTACTAATATTATAAAATTCCTATTAAATAATGCAATATTCCAAATGACAAGAAGTTATTAGAGATTACCTAAAACAATGTAAAGTATAACATATACGAAAATAATAATTTTTAGAGCTCTTTAAATATGCTTTTATAATTTCTAAACTGAAAACATAACATATTTCACAGCATAATTAGAAACATTGAAAAAATATAACATATTTTGTATCCATTGGAAATAAATAAATACAGTTTTGAATTTTAAGAATGAGTTACCTTGAATGTGTAATAGGGTTAAAATCCGAAAATGTCTTTCCATGGATGTTTGATGATTGAAAGATCTAGGTTTTGCGTATAGGAGAGAAAAGGAGAAAATTTTATTTCTGCTCTTTCTTTTTTAAACCCTAACTGTTATGGCGATGGAGAGAAAATAAATTCTTTTTAAAAAAGAACAGACTGGTCATTTCTTTTTTTTTAAATGTAATTATAAATAAATTGGGCTTGAAATTATTGGACTTGGGCTTAGGCTCATTTTTATTCTATAAACCTAAATTAAAAGGGGATTTAAAGTTAAACTCTTTTAAAATAACTAAAAGTTTAATGTCTTTAAATCAAAAATAATTATCATGATTTAATAATACAAAAAAATATCAGGCTATTACAGAACTTATGTCGGTTTACTCCACCGACACAAATTACTATAAATAGGATACACATAAATAATGTTTAATTAAGAAAACCAATCCATTACTACTTGTTGTACACCCCAACTATAATAATACTCTCCTCTATTATATACTTACTATCTCTGCCCCATACACCTTTAGCTACAAAGCCCTTTTCCTAATCTTAAGCCATCCATTTATCTTTCATGTTCGTACTAATAAATTATAAATACCAACAGTGGTATCAGAGCCCGGTTAGTTCATTAACTGAGTTAAAATAAGCTTATGCAACCTACTACCCTAATTCTACACTGCTACCCAAACCATTTTTTAACCTACTAAAAATGTCCTCTCTATCATATACCCATCAAATTCCAATCTCAACCTTCTCAGGTGAAGGCTACAACTACTGGGCCATCAAAATGAAGACGTACTTTATGTTTCCAGGCCTATGGAAGATCGTCGACAAGGAGTATACTATTCCTGCAGATACATCATCTTTGTCTAGTACAGACAAAGAAAAAGTAGATCGAAGCACGGAGAAGGACATTTTGGCGCTGTACATTCTATAGATGGCTATGGTGGAGTCTCTATTTTCGAGGATTTGTGGAGCGAAGACGTCCAAGGAAGCCTGAGATATACTAAAGGAGGAGTACCAAGGGAGTGACAAGGTACAAAATCTTAAACTTCAAACTCTTAGGAGAGATTTCATAAATATGAAAATGAAAGAATATGAGACCATTAAAGATTACTACACTCAACTAAGAGAAATCTAGGAAACTTTCAACCATGCAACTATGGAGCCAGAAAATTTCGAAGCTATCATCAAGAAAGAGCCATGGAGAAAGAAATCAAGGTTCAAGATAAAAAGAGCACAAAATCATCCGAATAAGCATCAAGGGAGAGTGTCGAAAGTAAATAATAGGGATATCATATCTAGATAATAAAATAATATTGTATATTCCTATCTCATTCTAGAGAATTACTAGAGGTTTCTCAAAATATATCCAAAAAAATAAAAAAAATAAATAATAATATTGTATATTCTAGAAAACAGTAGGGATATCATATCTAGAATATAGTAAATAGCATATGCTAGATAATTCTAGGGAACTTATGTCGGTTTACTCCACCGACACAAATTACTATAAATAGGATACACCTATGTAACGTTTATTTAAGAAAACCAATCCATTACTACTTGATGTACTCCCCAACTATAATAATATTCTCCTCCACTATATACTTACTGTCTCTACCCCATACACCTTTAACTACAAAGCCCTTTTCCTAATCTTAAGCCATCCATTTATCTTTCAAGTTCGTACGAATAAATTTTAAATACCAACAGCGGTATCAGAACTCAGTTAGTTCAATAACTGGGTTAAAATAAGCTTCCGCAACCTACTACCCTAAATCTACACTATACTACCCAAACCACTTTTAAGCCTCTAAAAATGTTTTCTCTATCCAATACCCACCAAATTCCAATCCCAATATTCTCAGACGAAGGTTACAACTACTGGGCCATCAAAATGAAGACGTACTTTATGTCTCAAGGCCTATGGGAGATCGTCGACAAGGGGTATACTATCCCTGCAGATACATCATCTTTGTCTAGTACAGACAAAGAAAAACTAGACCGAAGCACGGAGAAGGACAATTTGGTGTTGTACATTCTACAGATGGCTGTGGCAGAGTCTCTATTTCTGAGGATTTGTGGAGCGAAGATATCCAAGGAAGCCTGAAATATACTAAAGGAGGAGTACTAAGGGAGTGACAAGGTACAAAACCTTAAACTTCAAACTCTTAGGAGAGATTTCGTAAATATAAAAATGAAAGAATCTGAGACTGTTAAAGATTACTACACTCAACTAAGAGAAATCTACAAAACTTGCAACCATGCAACTGTGGAGCTAGAAAATTTCGAAGCTATCATTAAGAAAGAGCCATGGAGGAAGAAATCAAGGTTCAAGACAAAAAGAGCACAAAATCATCCGAATAAGCATCAAGGGGGAGTGTCGAAAGTTGATGCTTATTATAGAGAATTACTAGAGGTTTCTCAAATTTTCAAAAAATAAAATAAATAAATAATAATAATATTGTATATTCTAGAAAACAGTGGGGATATCACATCTAGAATATAGTAAATAGCATATGCTAGATAATTCTAGGGAACTTATGTCGGTTTACTCCACCAACACAAATTACTATAAATAGGATGCATCTATGTAATGTTTAATTAAGAAAACCAATCCATTACTACTTGATGTACACCCCAACTATAATAATACTCTCCTCCATTATACACTTACTATCTCTAGAGATCCATTAAGCCACAGTCTCCACTCTTGGTGGTGCCCTTCCGTTAATTCCTTTAAGTTTCAGCCTTGCGACCATACTCCCCCCGAAACCCAAAGACTTTGATTTCTCATAAGGGGCTGGCGGAGTCCTTTAAGCAATATCCGTCGATCCCTGGTCGGCATCGTTTATGGTTGAGACTAGGACGGTATCTGATCATCTTCGAGCCCCCAACTTTCATTCTTGATTAATGAAAACATCTTTGGTAAATGCTTTCGCAGTTGTTTGTCTTTCATAAATTCAAGAATTTCACCTCTGACTATGAAATACGAATGCCCCCGATTGTCCCTGTTAATCATTACTCTGATCCGGAAGGCCAACGTAATAGGACCAAAATCTTATAATGTTATCCCATGCTAATGTATCCAGAGCGTAGGCTTGCTTTGAGCACTCTAATTTCTTCAAAGTAACAGCGTCGGAGGCATATCTGCCCCATACACCTTTAACTACAAATCTCTTTTCCTAATATTAAGCCATCCATTTATCTATCACGTTCCTACTAATAAAATTTAGGGTTACTTATTGTTTAGTACAATATATAAAGGAGTATTACTATGCAATACATCCTTCCCTTATATTTATAACTAGATACAAAATTATATATGATCATCCTTAAATTGCCCCTAAAATATCAAAAGATAATGTATTGACCAAATAATTATCTTCCATAACTGTGTATTAAATGATTCTTATTACTATAATTATTGTTACTAAATTATGGCTGCACAGTTGAAAGAAACTCACCCAAATTAGATGCTCCATTAGGATTTCTAGAAATCTCACAAAATGTTGAAATAATCGATCTCAAATTAAGGTGAAAAATCACCGACAGAGAACGCTGCTGTACGGAACCCAATCTGTTCAGCGATTCAACATCATTATTGACGGAGTGCGAAAGGTATTTTTTCTGCTTTGAACTTTCTCCGTCTCATAATTGTACAGAATATTAAACATTTCTCTGTGCTAACCATTTGAAATCCATGTGTGCCGTAATTTGTAGTGATTTTGAAATTTTATTTTTTTTAATTTTTAATTGCTCATGTTTATGTACTGCACGTTAGAACATATGTGTTCTTCTATTCTTTGAGCCACATAACGAATTCATTGTTATTAGAGAAGTAATTATCAGTGGGCAGTTGTTGGACATTTTGTGTGATGCCGTTTAAATTATTATTATTTGTTGCCATTCAAAGGGGATTGAATTCCTTGGTTTTGTTCTACCTTTTTTTCATGTGCTGTCATTTTACAGTCTTCTTCCAACACACAACGAATGTAGAATCAATGTGCTTAATCTTTGATTAAGTTATGATTTTCTGTGATGCCATTTTATTGTCTTTATGTGGCCATTTGTGTGCTGCCATTTCTTTACTAAAAATTTATATGTTGCCATTTAATTGTGTTTATGCTGCCATTTTTATGCTGTAATTTCTATGTCGTTAGATGTTATGTGCAGCCTTTATGGATTTTATGTGCAGCTTACTTATATATCAATTGATTTTAGTGCAACGTATCTATTGTGTGCAATGACATAAGTAAGCGGCCATTTGTGTGCTGCTATTTCATTGTGCCGGTGCTGCCATTTATGTGCTGTCATTTCTATGTCGTTAGATGTTATGTGCAGCTTTTACGGATGTTATGTGATGCTTACTTATATGTCAATTGATTTTAGTGCAACGTATCTTTTGTTTGCAGCGTTCATATTGTGGAATTTATTTTAAGGCATCGTCCAGGAAACCTATACCATCTTCCAAATTAGATGTTTATGCTTATGGGGTGATCTTACTTGAACTTCTCACTAGAAAATGTGCAAATGATGTAGTTTCCATAGAAGATGGAGGAGTCAAGTTAATTAATAGATTGGATTCGATTGAGAGTGGTTCAAGGCCGATGAACGATTTTTTTTATGTTGCTCTAGTGCAAGAGGCGACCAATTAGATCGTGTACGCGGATCTATCATCCATTTGATTTGATGATGTTGATTTTGGTGTGAATGTGATATTGTCAAATTGCTTATGGTAGTAAAATTCCTCTCTCATCAATTTGAGATTTTTTTGTTTTTAATAAGTATCAGATGATATTAGAACATGTTGGCGTGTAAACTATAATGTCATTTTTCCTTTTTGGCATTAATTGTATTTCGCATAATGTAAATAAAAGAAATATTAATATGGTAGAATTATATATATATATATATATATATATATATATATATATATATATATATATATATATATATATATATATATATATATATATATCAAATGATTGGGCTGCCTCAACGACTCCTCTTTCTCTCCTTTAAGATAAACTCGCATAATCCATAGATGCGGCAGTGTAATTTTATTGAGTACTGCAGCAAAATGAACCAAAATAAAGATGATGAAAAGAAGTAATTATTATAAATTTATATGTAAAACTAGATTCACTCCAAAATGAAGATGATCCTCCAACTGGCCAAATATTTGAGTGATAGAATGAGAATGATCAAGAGTTTGAATGTGTTTCCATAGTGAGAGGGATTGAAGAGGTTTCTCAAAGATGTATTCAAAGTTTTTCATGCTGCACACGAATTTTGTTGTAGAAGATTTGTGCTGCACACAATTTTGTTGTCTCTCAAATTAAGTAAATCAGAATGTCTTTCAAAATTTGGTTCTAATGATTCACATACGATGCTAATTTTTTTTCAATGACAATGGAAAGAAAAGTTTTCTATAGATTAAGCATTTTGTATCTTATAGAAATCTTTTGAGTTCAACGATCTAAGAGTAATATTACTTATATGTATTTTCTAGTATTTAATCCTAAATTTTAAATATCAACAACTAGTATGAAACTCGCGTATAACATAGGATCATTTAATTATTATTCTTATTTTTTATAATTAAATAATGCATGTTATATAACGTAATAACATCAGTTAAAGATATCTTTTCTTTATAGCTAGACAATTTTTTCCATCAATATAAAGAACTTGCAACAAATTATAATATTTGACTTTTTTGATATAGTACGTATAACTAAATAATATAAAAAATTAATATATATATATATTAATTTTTATATAATATTCTTTTAAATATTCATAAAAATTGTAATGAATTTGCTAATTTTATTTTTTATTTATTTTTATTAGTTTCAAATATTATAACAATTAAAGAAAATGAATTTTATAATTTACATGTCATAATTGAATAATTCAAATACATATGAATAATTAAATAAAATTAATATGCTAATATTAATAAATCAACAATTATTTAAAAACTTAATTCCAATATCATTTCCAATATTGAGTAATATATTAAAAAATATAATATAAAATAATAATTATACTTAAATAACGAAGAAAGATTTTGATTCTTTACATGAATCAGTCTTTTAATCTCTTATCATTTTAAAGAATATTTGAATCGATTATCTACTTGAAGATGTAAATTTATTCCAAAAAAAATTGAATGATCTACATGAATCAGTTTTTTAGCCTCTTATTCCTTTTAAATAATACTCACTCCGTCCTATTTTCATCTTCATATTTACTGTTCGCACGAAAATTAATAAAAGTCACTTTTTGAGTAACTTTTGGGGGTAGTTTTGTATTTTTAGGTAATAAATAAATGATAAAATATGTTATGTGTGTAAAAAAGGTGATGACAATTTTGAAATTAAAGTATATTAGAGGGATATTAATTATGTACCTTTTCCTTTTATGGAAGTATGAAGTTAAAATTGAGACGGACCAAAACGGAAAGTGTGAAGTTGAAGTTGGGACGGAAGGAGTACATCTTAACAAATTCTTTAATAGATTATCTACTTGAAAAGGTAAATCAATTAAAAAATTACTTGAATGATCTACATGAATCAGTTTTTTAACTACTTAGTCATCTTAAAGAATATATACTTGAATCAATTATCTACTTAAAGAGATAAACCGATTTAAAAATACTTGAATCGATCATCTATTTCCTCTTCTTAAAGAATACTTGAGATTATACACTTGAATAGGTAAACCGATTCCAAAAATACTTGAATGATTCAAGAATAATTGAATCAATCCTCTTAATCCTCTTGAAAAAAGAATACTTGAGATTATATACTTGAAGAGGTAAACCAATTACAAAAATACTTGAATGATTCAAGAATACTTGAATCGATCTATTATCTGATTCCTCTTGAAGAATACACTGATCTTATTCCTCTTGAATAATACTTGAATTGATTCTTTTCTTCTTGAAGAATACTTGAATTGGTTCGAGATTTAAATATTTAGAAGTGAATCGAATCTCGCTCCATCAAAATAAATTTTTATACTTTTTATAAATCAATTATCTAGAGGAACTTGAAGAAAGCTTCTATTTCTCTTGAAAATCGAATGTGTGTGTTTTAATATGTTGTCGCCTGCCTACCAAAATAAAATATATTTCCGACTCTCACTAATACTTAGTACAATGGTAAGTACGAGTCGAACCCAAAGGAGTATAAGGAATTTTAATTAAATCTACGTGTTTCAAACATATAAAATAAATAGAGGGGGGTTTTTGTTTGTAAAAAATCGTAAATAACACGAATGACAAATTAATACAATTTTTAATTAACAACGTAGATGAAAATTTATTATAAAATTAATCAAGTGATAAAAGCCTAGTTTAGGATGTCGATCCCATCCCGTTTACTAAATTCATTAATTATAAGAATTAAACATCTAGCCTAGCATGCAAACTCAAATTCTTAGATTGACGGTACGACCAATCCACCCGAATGTTCTTAAATTTATCAATTAGGGTACGACTACTAAGTTGAACTATCTATGAGTGACCCTATGGATTCGAACTCATAAATGCATTAAAACTCTAAACATAGAATTACTAGGCTACGAAAACTGGATAGGAATTATACAACCTAGATCCTATTATACCTAGAGGGAATAATCTCTATTTGTTACTTAATTCAATCCCTACAACAATTACGGATTATAGTTCATGGAATAACATTCAGCAGTTTAACAATTAAATAGTTGATCAGGCTGAAATAATTATTAAACAACAATTAAGAACATCAAAGCATGTAATAGAATAAATTTGCACACAAGATTCAATGAAAAACTCTAAATAATTTAACTAAAATTCAACGGGAGGTTCACGAATCCTAAACTAGAAAAGGGGATTAGCCCTGCATGTTCATAATTAAAACAGAATTAAAAATAATAAAACTGATTGTGTCTGATTGCAATCTTGAATGCCCAAATCTGCCTTTTAGTTCGTGTTCTGCTCCTCATATTCCCAATCCAATTCTGATCTCAAAATTCACGTGTATTCCAGCCCAAAAATATAGTGTATCTCTATGTGTATCAGCCCCCAAAAATAAATAATATCTCTTCCTTCTTTTGGCTTGATCTCTTTCCTTATTTATTCTGAATTTTCGTTCATTCCACTGACACTGAAGGGTTCAGTGTCAGCTTATCTGGCAGCATGAATTTCCTACACATAACAGCCCCTTTCCACATCAATTTACAACATTAAAGCTCTAATTTACCAAAGACAAGATGAGTCAATTTAGCATCCAAATTAGCATATAAGTCAATCAAATAAACATGAATTTCAACTAAATAATTATGCTAAAATATGACTTATCAAATCTCCCCACATCTAAGCTTTGCTTATCCTCAAGCAAATCAAAAATCAAAGATGATAGAGGATTGAAATCCAAGGACATCATCTATCAAGGCAAATGAAAATTACACACTTCAAGAGACAAGCAACCAATGAGCATTCAGAACTAATATGAAACATGACTCTTCATTTAAAATTTACAACTTTCATGGCATCAAAATTTTCAAAATTCCATGGCCTCACAAAGATTAACTTAATAACACTCAAATATATGATTTAGGTAGCAAGTTCACTCAAAAATTGAAAAGAACAGTTATTACTATAGGTTTGCTCCCAAATCAAATCTCCACCAATTTTGGACGGATCATATGTAACAATCAAAGGGTCTTTGAATGGGTTGTAATGAGGTTTTAGGTAAGGGTTAGGTAAAAAGAGGATAAGAATGGCTAAATGCACCACTTTACAACATGTGATCTTCTATAAATCAAAACGTTCACTATCCTCATATTTTCCTTTTCACAATAGAACTTTTCTTGCACTTATAATCTCCACACACCTACTCCTTTTCAAGATTTGGAACAGCAGGCGTCACACTTAAAAATTTCAGCAATTCAACTACAAACAATTTCAACAACTCCTTTTTCCTTTTTCTTTTTTTTTTTCCTTTTATTTTTTCAAGAATTTTTCTCTTTTAATTTTTTTTCAAACTCCCTTTCTTTTATTTCTTTTTTTTTCCTTTTCTCCTTCTCCAATTTTTTTCAACTCCCCTTCATCTTCAATCCAACCATAAAGTATTTCCTCAAGATTCACACATTGCAAAGTAATGAAGGGTTCAAACGGAAGAGTTAAAGTAAGAAATGGGAATTCATGATTCATTTATGTGCTCAAAATTCAAAGAAAAAAGCTTAGGCTCAACGTGGCTTCCCTAATATTTTTCATAATCAGGTGGGACAATATAAGCCAAGAGGGTTAAACCTAAGTGCCCTTATCATTTTATCACACACAACCAATCACATGATCTTGAAATGCATTCAAAAGAGCGGGTTCTAGAATGAGCAATTCAAATTCAATGCACTCAAGAAAGAAATTCAATGGAGCTCATAGATGATAGCTCATTAAGGCTCAAAAGCTCACCAAAAATTGGGTATATTTGCCATGAAATTCGAAAAAAATCAGCCACTACAATCACAAAAATTTTACAAAGAATATCACTTCTCATCAGCTCCTAAACATCACTGCCAACCCCTTTTAAATCATGCGTCACCCTAATCACCTCAAAAGATTTTAATCTCAATTTCCCAAACTCCATATCAACATAAAATTTAGAGGACAACAAGAGTAAGACATGAGACAAGAAATTCAGCAAATTTACATCACTTTTCTACCCCAATTATCATGTAAAATCCCTCCCCACACCTAAACATTTGTTTATCCCCAAGCAAAACACAGTATAAGAAAGACTAAACATGTACTTGGGTAGAGTACACCTGATTCAGTTTTGAGTAGAGTTTTGACTACAATCAACCCTTGCAATTTGTATCACAACTGCTAATCACAACAGAAAATTAAGAGTGAACAATCAGACAATTTTTAAAAATAAAAATAAAATAAAATCAAGAAAAATTAAAATAAAACGAGAAAATTGGGTTGCCTCCCAATCAGCGCCTTTTTTATTGTCGTTGGCTCGACATAGGTAAGGTGCATCTTTCAAGTATGAAGAACTTCTTTCAACTTCATCCGATCGACCTCAACAGTACGAAACCCCTTATGATATTCCTTGAGTTCATGGTTTGGCCCCAAGAACGAGGACTCAAGTGTTCAGGAAACAATTTCAACTCTAACTTTAGCACTTCACCAAGCTTTTCTTTTCTCAATTTTTTCTCATGCTCTATCATGCTTTCATTTGCAATGATAGTGTCGAAGTTATCCCTGCGAGTTAGTTCAAAACAATCCTGCACCAAAGGCTCAACGACACTCAAATCAAAAACTGAATTAATGTCTTTAGGAGACTCCACAGGCAATTTAACAGAGGCTGCATCTAAGGTACTCATTCTCTGAAAAGAATTGTGCAAAGCATTGCCATAGTGATTCAACTCCTCATTATCCCAGTTTTCAGCATCCTCCTTCATGATTCCATGTTCAATGATTGTATCTAATGCATCCCTACTAGTGAGTTCGAAGTGTTCCTGGAAAATAGGCTCAATAGTACTCACAACAGAAAGCATGTTAGCATCATCAGGGTATTTCATAGCATCATATATGTTGAATTTAATGATCTGCCCATCAAATTCCATCGTGAGAGTACCTTCACTCACATCTATCTTAGTGCATGAAGTGTTAAGGAATGGTGTCCCCAACAAAATCGAAGTGAAATTCGATGGGTGATCATTCATTTCTAACACATAAAAATCAGCAAGGAATACTGTTTGTCTACCTGAACAAGAACATCCTCAATGACTCCATCTGGGTATGCTGCTTCGATCAGCAAGCTGGATGACAACTTCAGTCTTTTTCAACTCTCCCACACCCAGCTTCTCAAATACTGATCGAGGCATCACATTGATGGATGCTCCAAGATCCAACATGGCTCTCTCCACCTTAAAACTCCCAATCTTACATGGAACCACAAACATGCCAGGATCCTTACGCTTCTGAGGTAACATTTGCTGGAAGACAGCTAAAATATTTTCTCCCATCACCACTTTTTCATTTCCTTTCAACTTCCTTTTGTTGGTGCATAACTCCTTCAAGAACTTGGCGTATCTCAAAATCTGCTTAATCGCCTCAATGAGAGGTAAATTGATCTCCACTTTCCGAAACACCTCAAGTAATTGTTTATCCTTTTCAGGGGTGTCCGACTTCCTAAACCTGCTTGGAAAAGGCAAATGGTTAATATTAAAAGGAATAAGGTCAGAATTTTTAACCTGATTTTTTTCGGATCTTCTGACACTGAAGGGTTCAATGTCAGTGTTACGTTTCTTAACATTAGATTTTTCTACCCCAAACTGATCGGTCTGATCTCCTACTGTTCCAGCAGGTTCTACATCATCTTTTTCCACGTCTTGGTCAGGCTTTTTGGGCGGTACAACCTCCTCTAACTGTTTCCTACTTTGCAGTGTAATAGCACTCACATTCTTAGGATTAACCTCCGTTTGTGAGGGCAACTTCCAACTATTTTGAGCCTGCATCTGGCCTACAGTTGTAGCTAGTTGGGTTACTTGATTTTTCAAGTTCTGAGTTGATGATTGGGTTGTCATTTTCTAGTCCTGGATGGATGAATGTGTCATCTCTTGGAATTTGAGATTATTGGCAGCCATTTCTTTCATCATTTTCTCAAATGAAACTCCGGAGCTTGAACCACCTTGTTGGCGATTTCCACCATCTTGAGGGTGATCATGTTGCCTATTCACAACTCTCTGCTCTTGAAACTGTTGTTGCCCCCTATTTCCACCTTGTCCACTACCATACCTGAGATTAGGATGATCTCTCCATCCCTGATTGTAGGTTTGAGAGAAGGGATCATAAGGTCGCCCCATGGCGTTTACTTGCTCCTCATTGGGTGTAACACTGCAATCAAGAGTAGAATGATCATTAGTTAAACAATACTGACAAGATTGAGAGTTTTCCCCTTTTTCTTTAGCAAGATTCTCCACAGCAACTGTCAACTTGTTCAAAGTATTCTCCAAGTTAGAATCATGGACCTCCTTCACTTCTCTAACCGATGGATCACGAGTGCCAAACTGTTGGGTGTTGGCAGCCATGCTAGCGATCAATTCTCTAGCAGCAGTAGGTGTTTTCATCATAAAGGCTTCTCCGCTAGCTGCATCAAGCATGTTTCGATCCACGATTGACAACCCTTCATAGAAGTACTGCAATAGCAGCTGGTCCCTTATTTGATATTGGGGGCATGCTGATGTGAGGTGTTTAAACCTCTCCCAATACCCATGTAAACTCTCCCCTTGCATCTGACGAGCTCCAGATATCTCCTTACGCAGGACAGCAACTCTAGTGGCCGGAAAGTAAGTTTGGAGGAAAAGCTTCTCCATTTCGGCCCACGTATTTATCGATCCGGGAGGGAGATAATATAGCCAATCCTTCGTCATGTCCTTTACTGTAAAGGGAAATGCCCTAAGCTTGACTTGTTCCTCCGTAACTCCGGTTGGTTTTTCATGCTCATGCATACAACCGAGAACTCCTTCAAGAACTTGTGCGGATTTTCACCTGAAAGACCATGAAAAGCAGGAAGTAAGTGAATCAATCCCAATTTCAATTCAAATACAACATTATCAATAATCGCAGGAAAGATAATGCATAATGGCTTATGGACTACGTCCAGATTTGCCAATTCATTCAAAGTTTTTTCCTCATTTCCAGCCATGTTTTCCTCTCCCGACTCAAACCCTACAATATCTTCCTCCTCTAAATCAGAAAATTCAGAATTCTCCTCTTCAAGTTGAAGTGGATCAGCTGAAAATTCAAGTTCAGTAAGGTTTCCAGCGGTTTCGCCAATGGACGAACATGTTTCCTTATTCTTCCGGGATTCCTTTCTCAACCTCCGGGAAGTTCTCTCGATTTCTGATATGTATTCAAGCTGTTTTTTACCTGAAGATCGAGTAATTATTCACAGAAAAAAATTTCGAAAACAGGGGGGTCTTCTGACACTGAAGGGTTCAGTGTCAGTGTAACTGGAAAGTTTTAAAATTCCAGAAAAATTCGAAAAAATTCCAGAACCTGTAAAAATGCAGAAAAATATTAGAAACACATAATTTTAACAAAATTCAATTTTACTCCCCGGCAACAGCGCCAAATTTGATATGATGTCTCCTGCCTACCAAAATAAAATATATTTCCGACTCACACTAATACTTAGTACAATGGTAAGTACGGGTCGAACCCAAATGAGTATAAGAAATTTTAATTAAATCTACGTGTTTCAAACATATAAAATAAATAGAGTGGAGGTTTTGTTTGTGAAAAATCGTAAATAACACGAATGACAAATTAATGCAATTTTTAATTAACAACGTAGATGAAAATTTATTATAAAATTAATCAAGTGATAAAAGTCTAGTTTAGGATGTCGATCCCCTCCCATTTACTAAATTCATTAATTACAGGAATTGAACATCTAGCCTAGCGTGCAAACTTAAATCCCTAAATTGACGGTACTACCAATCAACTAGAAGGTTCTTAAGTTTATCAATTAGGGTACGACCACTAAGTTGAACTATCTATTAGTGACCCTATGGATTCAAACTCATAAATGCATTAAAACTCAAAACATAGAATTACTAGGCTACGAAAACTGGCTAGGAATCATACAACCTAGATCCTATTACACCTAGAGGGAATAATCTCTATTTGTTACTTAATCCAATCCCTACAACAATTACAGATTATAGTTCATGGAATAACATTCTGCAGTTTAACAATTAAATAGTTGATCAGGCTGAAATAATTATTAAACAACAATTAAGAACATCAAAGCATGTAATAGAATAAATTTGCACACAAGATTCAATTAAAAACTCTAAATAATTTAACTAAAATTCAACGGGAGGTTCACGAATCCTAAACTAGAAAAGGGGATTAGCACCGCATGTTCATAGTTAAAACAGAATTAAAAATAATAAAACCAATTGTGTCTGATTGTAATCTTGAACGCCTAAATCTGCCTTCTAGTTCGTTTTCTGCTCCTCATATTCCCAATCCAATTCTGATCTCAAAATTCACGTGTATTCCAGAGCAAAAATATCGTGTATCTCTGTGTGTATCAGCCCCAAAAATAAATAATATTTCTTTCTTCTTTTGGCTTGATCTCTTTCCTTATTTATTCTTCCAAAAATATCTCCAGGATCTCTTCTTTTTCTCCCCCAAAAATACCGTGTCTTGATCCCCAAGAATAACGTGTGATATAATCCAAATAAATATGCGATCCTCTCAACCAACCTTCCTTATTTATTCTGAATTTTCGTTCGTTCTACTGACACTGAAGGGTTCAGTATCAACTTATCTGACAGCATGAATTTCCTACACATAACAGCCCTTTTCCACATCAATTTACAACATTAAAGCTCTAATTTACCAAAGACAAGATGAGTCAATTTAGCACCCAAATTAGCACATAAGTCAATCAAATAAACATGAATTTCAACTAAATAATTGTGCTAGAATATGACTTATCATGTTTGGAATGAATAACCAAAAAGACTTATTTATAGTTAGGGTGTGAGAGAATATTATATGGAATATTCTTTTTTCTATCTATATATAATTTAAATTTATACTAATTAATTTATTACAATAAAAAATTTAGTAATTAAATAATGATACCAAAATAAATAAATAAAGATATTCAAAATTTAATTAGTCATCAATCAAAATAAAATACAATAAGAAAAATATAAAAAAATAATTTAAAATTTTAAAAAAATGAAAAAATTACATGTTATAATGGAGCGCTCTGGAGACGACACGCAGGCAGAAAAGTTTCTGTTATAGTATATTTAAGATATATATATATATATATAATTTATTTTTATTAATGTGATATAATATTTAATTTTTAAAAATTTTAAATTGTTATTAATATTTAATTTATTCATTTTTTATTTAGGGTAGCTCTTATGTGAAACCGTCTCACGTGAAATCATTTTTCACTTTTTAAAATAGCTATCACTTTTGATATACAATATTATCACTTTTTATTTGTACTATAAATTGTTTATGAAATAACATCATCATTTTTTATTAAATTATTATCATTTTCCTTTATAAAAATTATCACTTTCTATCCATCTCACGTAAGCCCCCTACGTGTGAGACTGTAATGAGATGAC
Source organism: Pogostemon cablin (assembly GCA_023678885.1). Classification (NCBI taxonomy): domain Eukaryota; kingdom Viridiplantae; phylum Streptophyta; class Magnoliopsida; order Lamiales; family Lamiaceae; genus Pogostemon; species Pogostemon cablin. The sequence goes on along the minus strand of CM042994.1, from coordinate 19,839,409 downwards.
AAAATATCAGAATGAACAGAAATAGAATCAGACAGTTTTACCTCATCTTTGTTTCCTGCATAATTGACACTGAAGGCTTCAACGTCAGTTTCTGCTTTTCTACACCAAATCTACACAACTTTCAAAAGTTTCTTCCTCTTCATTTTCAAACTCAATCTCGAATTTTTCTCCATGGGTGGACTCTACATTGTGTTCCACTTGGTTTGTATCTTGTTGGGCCACCAAACGATCAACATCGGACGCTAATTGGCTATATTTGGACTCCAAACTCCAATGACTCAATTGAGTTTCTTGGTAAAATAACAATGTACTAATCTCCATCCGTTTCACTAAGGACTCTAATGAAGCCTTCGAACTTTGTTCATTACCATACTACCCATCATCATTATAATAACATTTACTATTATTGAAGGATTTGGGTCTTTGCTCATAGTAGCCATGACTTTGAAAGTTGTATGGTTGATCGTGATAGTGGTCCATATGACGGGGATGATGCCACCCTCGATTGTATGTTTTGTGGGCATATGGATCATTCTAATGACGCTGCAAACTCCACGAAATATGTCTTCTCTTCCCACTTCTAATCTTTCAATCAATATAGGACAATCATGAGTGGGATGGAGTGTGGTTGCACAAACTCAACATGGTTGAATTTTCTGACCATATAAACCATGATATCGATCCATATGAACTTAGCCTGCAGGGAGAGAAAGTGATTAAACCAGAAAAATCAGAAAATATGAAGATAGAGCAAACCTAACAATGAAGGGTTCAGTGTCAATACTCTGCTGGCAGAATTTGAAAATAAATAAAATAAAAACACAAAAAAATCAATAAAAATTTAGGATTACTCCCCGGCAACGGCGCCAAAATTTAGTGTGCTGCCGCTGTCACTCAAAAATAAGATTTATAAAATTTTCGAACAAATCTATTAAAATATAGTAGGATGAGTACGGGTCGAACCCAAGGGAGTAATTGAATTTTAGCTGAATCAATCTTTTTTCTAAAGTAAATGGAGGGGGGGTTTGGATTGAATTAATATAATAACTACTCTCTCCGCCCCGGTCAAAGTGCACCGTTTGACTGCATAAAGCTCTCACAAAAGGTACAGTAAACGGTGCAATATGGGCGGGACTGAGGGAGTATTAAAAGGCATGAATACCAAATAATTGAAATAGCAAATAAAATAATAAAAAAATAAGAGAACAAATAAAATTAAAAACCTAGTCCAAGGATTTGATTCATTTCCGTATACTAATTTACATGAATCAAATTTCTAAAATCTCAACTAGTTCATAAACTCAAGTTCCTAGACTAATGTTATGACCAAATTAACCCGAAATATCCTTAAGATTAATAACCTTGGGTACAACGTCTAGATTAAACTACTCTCAAGCGAGCTAAAGAGGTTCGAACCTAAGAGGACATTAGGATTTAGATATTAGGACTACTAGGCTATGTAAGTGGGGGTAGCGAATCATATATGATATAACCAAGATCTTATGAATTCTAGATGTACCCCCTCACTTCGCTACTAGATTTGCTAAACTATGGCAAATACGGATCATAATCGAGCAAAATGACATTAGATTATGCAATAGACAAGTCTAGACGGTTAATCTATTCTAGCAATCATAAAATCATAATTCTCATCAAAGCCATTCATAAGATAAATTTATAAAACGAGTTGGTAACTCTATTCATAAACAAACATGAAATTTATCACAGGATGTTCACAATCCTTAGATTAGAAATTAAATTACATAATTAAACTACGAATATATTACAACATTAAGCCCGTGCTCTTCGTGTTTTTTTATGGTGGAGCTTATTCTCCAGGCCTCTAATATGCATTTTGGCGTCTGATGTTGCGTTCTGGTGTTGAACGTGTGTAAAGATGGTCTAAAGGGGATGAATCTAACCCTTCTTAAACTTTCCTTTCTTTCCTCTTATGTAAGTCTTCAATTTTGATAATCAATTCATTAATTCCTTAATTAGCTGGTCAATCCTCTTGATTTCCATCAATTAAAAAAGGCAGTTACAATCACTAAAGTAGTTACAGTTCTTCGAATACATTTCAATTTGCTCCTAGGAATCTGCCCTCACTGAACACTAAGTCCTTCAATATCGAAATTTATCTTATTTTTGGCCTATTTCAATAAAAAAATAAAATAATTAAAGTTTAAGTGTATGAATTATAAATAAGTCAGTAATTAACACCTAATAAACCCAAACTCATTCATAAAGAATTGAATTTAAACAAATTAATAATGCGAAATTTCGACTTATCAGACGGTCTCACACAAGTCTTTGTCTTTTATTTATTTTTTAATGTTTAATTATAGGATGGATAAAAAAGTAATATCTAATCAAAGAAAATTAATATTCGTTCAATTAAATTATGGATAAAAAGTGATAATCTTTTTAATTAAAAGTCACATTTGATCATCAAAAAGTGACATTCACTCAAATATAGATAAAAAGTGATAATCTTTTTAATTAAAAGTCATATTTGACCATCAAAAAGTGACATTCGCTCAGACATACTATTCATGAACAATTAATAAGAGAATAAAAAATAATAAGAAAAATCTTAGGTAAAACTATCTCATGTATCTTACTTATTATCCATTAAATATCTGAGACATGTCTTATTTTAAATTTTTCGACACCCTATTATATACAATGTAAATATATTTTAATACATAAAGAATTTAAAAGTGCAATATTTTATTAAATTTAAATTTTGCATCACTAATTTTAAAATTTAACTTTTTTTTTTAAATTATGTAATATCCGAGATTTTTTTGAGTTTACTTATAAGGGATATCATTATTTAATTTATTATATAATACATGTTTGTTTGCTTAATATTAAAATTTAAAGTTGATTGAATTAAATTATGTATTATATTTATTTGATTGGTTATATACATTCATCTTCATGCATTAATTTGAAATACTCCCTATGTCCCGGTATTTTTACCCATTTATACTGGCACAGAGATTAAGACGTATTATTTTTTTAATATATAATGTAAGAAAAATAGGGATAAATTAGTAATTTGAAAAGAAAAAGTAAATAAAGTTGTTGGGAATGATGAATAAAATGTAAAAAAGTAGTTAAAGTTGTTGGAATTGTAAAAAGTATGTAATAAAATATTATGTATTTTTACAAAAAATGGAATGAGTAAAAATACGTGGGACACCCCAAAATGAAAAGTGGATAAAAATATGTGGACAGAGAGAGTACGAATTTTTTTTTTAAAAAAAAATGTTTTTTAAATATTATTACTTTTGAGAATTATGTAGAGTAATAATACTTTAAGGTTATAAGTAAATTATAAAGTATATTAAATGTATTATTTGACTGAGGGCGATTATTTATAGTTAAAATATTATGTCGAAGTTATTATAAGATTAATGTGATACTTTATTTTAAATTACACCGAATATCAACTTTTAATATAAAACAAAATAATGAATCTGATGTAGCGAATGGTAAGAAAAACCAGTAAATATATAAATTAAGGCTTTAACATAAATATTACTCTATTTATATATAGCCATTATATATAGTTAAACTAATCAAGATTATAAATCTATATATATACATATATAAAAGCTAACCTAAATTTCCACTTTTGTATTTATTTATTTTTTTAATTTTACTTTATTTATAAATAATTTAATTTGAATCTTAACCGTCCAATTTAATTTTAATCTTAATCGTTCAATTAATGCTTTTGATATATTATTATACTAATAATAGATTTCATTATTTAAATTTTGAAATTAACATTGCAAACTATAAATTTGATAAATATGAAAAAAAAATTTCAAATTTGATTAATCTTAAATTAATATACGTTTAATTTCAATTAATATATCAATTTTACTTTTATTATAATCGTCTCTATACATATTTGCTTTCAATCATGATCGTTCATTCTTTAAAATCATGCTATATAATTTTTTTCATTACCTAATCAAATTTTTATTCTATAGCCCTTTTTTCTCACTAATACTTCTTATTTTTCTTCTCTTTTACATATTTTATTTTCATATTATTCATACTCTAATTGGTTTTAACTTTTATATTTTTATTTGATCATATGTGCAGGTTCAATCGTTCTCCTTAAATATATCATTATACTTTTTAATTTTTTTCTTTTAATTTTCTTTTTAATCCTCTTTTTGTTTTTTTGCCCTCTAATGCTTTTTCTTTTTCTTCTTTTTTACAAATTCTTCTTTCATATTATTTATAATCTACTCTAATTTATTTTTTTATTTTTTATACTTTTATTTGATCTTATATACAGGTTCAATCATTCTCCTTAAAGGTATCATTATACTTGATATTTTTTTTGTTATTTTATTTTTTTCTCTTCGACTTTTGTGTGTGTGGTTTTTTTAATAATTCTATAAATTTAATTTTTATAATTTAATTATTTTATCTACTATTACTTTTATTTGATATTATTTTTAGGTTTAATCATTCTCATAATTAATCTTATTTGTAGGTCTAATCATTCTTTTTTGAGGTCATTCTTTTTTTGTTTTGTCTATTTTTTTCTTCAATTTTTGTGTTTTCTTTATAATAATTCTATGAATCCTATTTTTATATTTTAATTTTAATATTTTATTTTTTGTTCTTCTTTTTAATCATCTTTTTATTATTTTTATTTTTAATGCTTCTTCTTTTGCTTCTCTTTTATAGATTCTACTTTTCATATTATTTATAATCTACTCTAATTTATATTGTCATTTATACTTTTATACGATCTTATATGTAGGTTCAATCATTCTCCTTAAAGATATCATTATATTTTTTAAAATTTTGTTGTCTTTTTTTTTCTCTTCGATTTTTGTGTTTTTTTTAATAATAATTCTATGAACTCTATTTTTATAACTTAATTTATTTTATCTTCTTTTATACTTTTATTTGATTGATATTATTTTTTGGTTTAATTATTATTATATTTAATCTTATTTGTAGGTCCAATCATTCTTATTTGAGGTATATATTTTTTTTTAATCTATCTTTTGTTCTCTTTAATTTTTGTGTTTGTTTTATAAAAATTCTATGAACCCTATTTTAATATTTTAATATTATATCTTTTATTTCTTTTTAATCATCTTTTTATTATTTTTTTCCTCTACTTTTTTTTCTCTCTTTTATAGATTCTACTTTCATATTATTTATAATCTACTTTAATTTGTTTTGTCTTTTATACTTTTATATGATCTTATATGTAGGTTCAACCATTCTCCTTAAAGGTATCATTATAATTTTTATTTTTCTGTTAACTTATTTTTTTCTCTTCGATTTTTGTGCATTTTTTTAATATTTCTATAAACTCTATTTTTATAATTTAGTTTATTTTATCTTCTTTTATACTTTTATTTAATTGATATTATTTTTTGGTTTAATTATTATAATATTTGATCTTATTTGTAGGTCCAATCAATCTTATTTGAGGTAATATCCTCTTTTTTTTTGTTTATATTTTTTTCTTTAATTTTTGTGGTTGTTTTATAATAAATCTATGAACCCTATTTTTATATTTTTTTTATTTTATCTTTTGTTCTTTTTTTTAATCTTTTTTTTTTGCTTTTTTCTCTAATACTTCTTCTTTATTTTTTTTACAGATTCTATTTTCATATTATTTATAATCTACTCTAATTTGTTTGCCTTTTATACTTTTATTAGATCTTATATGCAGGTTAAATCATTCTCTTTAAAGGTATCATTATACTTTTTAGTAATTTATTGTTTTTTTTTCTCTTCGATTTTTGTGTGTATGTGTGTTTTCATAATTCTATAAACTATATTTTTATAATTTAATTTATTTTATATTCTTTTATACTTTTATTTGATATTATTTTTAGGTTTAATCATTCTCATATTTAATCTTATTTATAGGTTCAATCATTCTCATTTGAGATATCGTTCTTTTTCTTTTATCTATATTTTTTCTTCAATTTTAGTGTTTGCTTTATAATAATTTTATGAACCCTATTTATATATTTTAATATTCTTTTTTTCTTTTTAATCATCTTTTTATTATTTTTTTATCTAATGCGTCTTCTTTTTCTTCTCTTTTATAGATTCTACATTCATACTATTTATAATCTATTCTTATTTGTTTTGTCTTTTATACTTTTATTAACTTATCATCTCCATAAATATTATTTTAATATTTATAATTTATTATTTTGTAGTTTTTTCAGGTATAATTTTTTTTTTAATTTTTAGTTTATCTTATTATATATGTTTTTTTATTTCTTTTTTTGTATTTTTTTATTTTCCATAAACTCTATTTTTATAATTTTTTAAACCTTATTGTTCTTATTTTATTTAATCTTATTTGCTGCTTCAATAATTAAAAAAAAAGTCACAAGTGTTAGAAGTGATCAATTTTGACAATCTAAAATTAATTTAAGAAATTTTAGAATTGGAGACTCCGATTCAAAGCACATCTTAAATATATACATAGTTTTTAATCTTTAGAATTAAAATATGAAATCTATTTTCAAAGTTTTGTATTTTATTCTTATTTCAAGTTTTGTATTTTATTGTTATTTTTAAAACAATTTTATTTTCATTATGATCGTCTCTATAAATATTCTCTAAATTTAATCTTTAAAATTGACATATGAAATCTATTTTCAAAATTTTGTAATTTATTTTAATTATTATGTCATTAATTATAATACTATACAATATCTTACTTTAATATACCGTGTTATTCAATTAAAAATAAAAATTTTAAATATAAATTATAGTATACAGTATCTTTCTTTAAATACCAATTCAAATAAAATAATTTTAATATAATATAAATATATATACACTATTTATCTTAAATACAGAATCTAATATAATATTATAAAAAAAAGCATATAAACAATGTGATTTAATTGATAAATATAAAATTATGTTATATTAAAAAAATACATTTATATATTATAAATAAATAATTAGTAGTTTTTATAAAATACATAAATTCAAATAAATAAATAAATTATATAATATATATATATATATATCACAGTTTAAAAAATAAATATATAATTGTAAAATATTTAATTCTTTCCGTGCAATGCACGGATGGATATTTTCTAGTTTAATAAAAAGTTAAATAATAAATCTCGTGTAGTATACTAGAAAAAAGAAAAGCATATTATATAATTTTATATCAATAAATAATTGTCCTAACTTAATAAATTAATAGTACAATTTTAATAAAAAGAGTTATAGTTTCTTTAATATACGTTAAGAGTTTTTTTGGCGTATAGCTTCTAGAGCCTCCGCGGTGACATGTCAATTTGTGATTTATTTGAATTAATTTAACTAATTATTATTTATTTAATTGTTGTTGCATTGAAACATATAAATGTTCACTAATCTGGTTGAACTTGGTAAAAATAAATGGTTGAATAATTGAAAAATGAGATTATTAAAAATAAACATTGAATGCTGAAATTACGCATAGAATTTCTGGTAGCAGATCCATAATCAAAGAAGTGTTTGTGAGAAGAAAATTTTGATTTAATTATTTAAAATACAATATCTTTAAATTTATAATTAAAAGATAACATTTAAAATATTATTAAATTAAATTCTTTTGAATTAATATATTTTTTCTTTGATTTTTAAATTCAAGAGGTATATTTTTTAATTTTTATTAATTTATCTATATATTTTAATTAATTCAGTATGATTTTGTTTTTTTATTGTAATTTATTTCAAATTTTAAATATGAACCTGATCAAGTTTAATGATGTAAAAGAGATAAGTATATAACTATAGCATTTAATAATTTTTTTTAAGTACATAAGGAGTACATTTTTTTAATGAACTTCTGTTTTAAACTCTCTGTGTATAACACAATTACAAATCGATTTAGTTATTAAATAAAAACATATTTCCTTTCAAAAAATTTTATCTCACGTATTACTCGGGATTTTATACTAGTTATTATTTTATAATTAAGAGTCACATAAATTAACATCTTTTAATAATAAATAATGCATATAATTACATAGTCCCTCCGTCCCATAAAATCTTTCATACTTTTCTTATTTATTTGTCTCATAAAACCTTTCACACCCCAAAAAGGAAACATCACTTTATCTAACAACCTTAAAAGTTATATTAATTTCAAATTTGTCACTCATTTTTCACAAACATATCATTACTTTATACTTTTTTATTACCTAAGAATACTACAATACCTTCAAAATCAATAAAGTTAGTCAAAAAGTGTCACTTCTTTAAATAACGTAGAATAGTAAACGTGAAAAGTATTATGAACGGACGGAGTATTAATTAATTAATTGAAATAATGAATGAGGATATAATTTTACCTATCCGTGTATGTGGGATAGTTAAATGTATTTTTTTATACATAAAAATAAATTAAATAATTAATTAAATAATTTTAAAAGCCATAATTATAACAACAAAATTTGTATTTATTGAATAATAAACACAAAAGAAATTACAATGATAATCCAATATGGATTGAACTTGAGAATTTAAGTGAAAAATCTCTAGCTATCCTCTAATTACTCTCTTGAATTGACTTCTTGACTTTTATCAACTTTCGGAGCCGGATCTTCGGATGAAGCTTCTCCGAGCTCTAGGTTGACTTGAAGCTTTGAAACGTTTATCCGGAAGCGTTGAACCTTTATTCGGACCAAACATTGACTTGAAGATTTACCGAGAAGAACGCCGTTCAATTTGATAGAACATTGTTGACATTGCTGACTGAACTTGACTTGAAGAAACGCTGAATCTGAGGGGTTTAATACCTTGATCCCAGATTGAATGACGTTTCTAGATTGATCTTTGAAGAATGACTTGATCGTTGTAGAGATTTCAAATTTCTTCAGAGCTTTCCAAGTTTTCAGAACTTCCAGAATGAATGGAATAAGGACTGAAGACCCTTATTTATAGGTGGAGAAAATAAGCACTTGAGAGATATTTTCTCAGTGAAAAAATATGTTGGGCTTTTCTCCTTTAATTAAGATTGCTGGACTGGATACAGGTCTATTTAATTTAATTAGGCATGTAGAATTTGACCTGTGCCTATTTAATTTAATTAAGCCTGCTGAACTGGATTTGGTCTGAGCTTAGTTGACTTGGATAAGACCCACGTGATTTATTTTCTGGTCTTGCTAACTTGGGTCAGGCCTACGTGGCTTGAATTGAGCCCACCTGACTTGGATTGAGCCCATTTCACTTGGATTTGAGCTCAAATAATTATATTACTTATCAATTATTTATTTTAGGAATTAATTCATTTAAATTCCTTAATAAATAAATATTTAATCAACATTTAATATATTTTCCTTTGCATTTATATTTATTAGAAAATAAAATTTAATTGCCTACAATAATATAAATATGAAAATTTAAAATAATTAAGTTTTTATTTTTCTAAACTTATTTTGCTAATTATATATGTATATACCATAAATATTGAATATATATGCACTTAATAATATAATTATAGTATTAAACTTTGTTTTAAATAACTACTGTTAGACAAATACTTCTAAATAGTTGTAATACATGTACTCCCTCGATTCTAAGGTATCCATTTATTTTTTGCATTTGGATTAAATAGTATTATTATTATATTAAAATGAGCAGTTGTATTAGAGGGAAGTGGTGGGTCATATGGTGTACTTTTTTACTAAATAGGGGAAATGAATATCTTTGAAACGGACGTCAAAAATAATAAAATGGATCACTTAGAAACGGACGGAGAAAGTATAAAATTTAAAAATTACATTAAAATTTAATTAAATATTTTAAGCGTTCACTTAAGATTTTTTTTTCCAAAAGGATGATAAGTAAAATTGCAAATAATTCTATAAAGCAAAAAAAAAAAAATAAATAAATCTTCGAATTAAGAAAAACCCATTTTTAGTAAGAACACTACTTTAAATTATAAAAAAATCTTAAAATAAATATTATTTTAAGATTTTTTTATAATTATTGTTATTTGTTATACTCCCCTTTTCGGGTACTTTTACCCATTATGGGCAGTTATATGAAGACGTGTTATTTTTATAATATTTAATGTAAGAAAAAGTAAGGATAAATTAGTAATTTAAAAAAAAGTAAATAAAGTTGTTGTAAATGATGAATAAAGTATAAAATGTAAGCAAAGTTGTTGGGATTGGTGAATAAAGTATAAAATTAGGTAATAAAATATTATGTATTTTTACCATTAATAAAATGGGTAAAAGATTGAGGCTTGCATGCGCCCTGACGCACGGGAACACGCGCTTTTAGAAATTTAATATTATGGGTAAGGGTACATTCCTTTGGTCTAAAAGGTATACACTTTAATTAATAAAAGGTACATCATTTTATTCTAAAGGGTATACATTTTTCATTAATATTTTTGTTAGAAAATAAAGGTACACATTTTTATACTAGAGAGTATACAATTTAAAACAAAATTCTAAAGGCGCACAGAATATTGTCCATGCGCCCAAATACACATAATTTTCTTTAGAAAATAAATGGTACACATTTGTATACTAAAGGGTATACAATTTAACACAAATTTCTAAAGGTGCACGGAATGTGGTCTGTGCGCTCGGATGCACAGGAGTTTTTGTCTGGATAAAAATACATGGGATAACCCGAAATGGAAAGTGAGTAAAAATACATGGGACGGAGGGAGTAATAATAGTTCAGTATAATTAAGATGCATGTATAATATATATTGTTGATTTAGTTTTTTTTAATAACTAATTAATTACTATTCCCTCCGTTCCCTCGATAAGTGTCAATTTTTTTCATTTTGGTCCATCTCAATACAAAGTGTTCATTTCTTTTTTTGGTTGATGTGACAACACACAATAATACTATTATACTCAACCCACTACACATGAGACTCACACTCAACACAAATACAACTACCCACTCCACATTAAAAAATTTATTTCTCTCACCTCATTATACTTTAAAATATTATACTCCTTAATCGACGTGCAAAAAGCAAACGGACACTTATCGGCAGGACGGAAAGTGTATTTATTTGTGGATCATAAGAATTTTTTTAAAAATAAAAAATCTTTCAAAAATCATACACAAATTTAATTCCAAACGAGTAATAAAAAATGTATTAATTACATAATTATTGTTGAACAAATAAAAGTACAACACATGTGAAATGAAAATTGATAATTCATGAGAAGGGGACACGCGTGTTTTTAAAAAAAAAATTATATTAGGCAAGCACTTTACAATTATATGTATTAAGATCAAGATTATATATAGGTTTAAAAAATCATAGCACTAAATTCTATTTTATCAAAATTCAAGAATAAGGTAATTAGTATTTTTTGTTATAATAAAAAGTAAATTATATGATTAATTAAAAAAACTGAATTTTCATGAATTCATGTCTAATTTAATTAATATAAACTTTAAAATAATTAAATCTTATTTCTATTAAAATAGATAAAAAAAATTCTATTTTATCAAAATTAAAGAATAAGTCATTTTTTTATATAATAAAACGCAAATTATAGTAATTACTTTATTATCAAATTAAAATTAATAAATTAATTACTATTAATTAAAAATATTTATAAATAAATAAAGACATTTACTTTATGAATTAGAAAATTTATTTCATCTCCACCTACAAACGAGACTCTTTATACATTCGTTCTGCACATAATTTATTTATCACGACGAATAAAAGTTTTTTCAAATTCTAAATAAAGGTATCCATTTTATTATTATTATTATTATTATTATTATTATTATTATTATTATTATTATTATTATAATTATTGATTAATAAGTTGATATTAGGTGCACCCATATGTGTATAACTTTTTATTTTATTTGTATACTCCCTCCGTCCTAAATAATGAGGGCCGGAAGGAGTATATGTTATTTTATTTTATATACGTGTTTCTTAATAACAATTTTTTTTACACTAAGTTTTTCATTAAAAAAATAATTAGCTCCATACGTGGTATAACTTTTTACTCAATAGTGTATACATGTATTTTTAATAATTGTACTCCCTCCGCCCCACAACAAGAGTGACGAAACTTTTTTACACGTAGACTAAAAGATATAATATTTAATGGGTAGTTGAGGTCAGAGAAATAATATTTTAATGTATAGTGGGTATGTGTATAGTGTGAAGTGTGGGATTATGAAGAGAGAAAAAGTTAATTTGTGTGGGTCCCTTTTACTAACCAACTGAGCTACAAATTCAATCTTAGCTGAACGCGAACTTGACATGTTGAGAAGAACACGCGCTAACTAACTGAGCTACAAATCCAATCTTAGCTGAACCCGAACCTGCGATTCTCCTCGACCTCAGCTTCCTTCACCTTCATCCTCGGCTCGAACTTTTTTTACGCCTTTTTATTCTCTCTTATGGGCCTCATCCCGACATGTTGAGAAGAACACGCTCTAACTAACTGAGCTACAAATCATACCTTTATTCATCTTCAGACCTTGGCCCTTACATTGTTTCCTTTTTCACCTCTTTTTTCTCTTCTTATTTTTTTACATGGCTTCATCCCCGAAAGTTGAACCAACGCTCTAACCAATTAAGCTACACCTCGGATCAGCTTCTCTCCAAATATCCTCGGCATGGGTTGGCCTCGGCAAGACTACCTCGACCCCATCTTGCGTTAATCTCCTCTTTTATTTCTTTTCTTTTCCTTCCTTTTTACCGTGATGAGAAAAAAACGCTCTAACCTACTGAGCTACAAATCAAATCTTGGTTTTCACCTCGACCTCGACCTCGCTTCCTTCCTCTCGGTCCTTGCTTCTTTTTAATCTCGACAGTTGATGAGAAAAACACGCTCTAACCTACTGAGCTACCCATCACACGGGTCTTCCCAAATATCATTGGCCATGCCTTTACTTCTTTCCTTTCTCTTCTGCATCGGCCTTAGACATTGCCTCGTGGGATTTTCTTTTTTCTTTCTCTTATGGATTTCATCCCGATAGTTTATGAGAAAAAAAACGCTCTAACCGACTGAGCTGCACATCACCTGTTCAGTCTCTTCCCAAGTAACCTCAGTCTCGGCATTACAAAATAGGTCTCGTCATTTCAAAGATTTCTTATTTTCTCTCACGGTCTGACCCCACATGCTTACAGTTGGTGAGAAAAACGCGCTAACCAACTGAGCTATAGTCATACCTTTACTTAAGCTAGACCCCAAGCCCGAATCTTTCACATTTAGCATTAAACATGTGAAGAATACATAAAATATTCTTTCTTCTCCAAATTCAGCATAACACATACGTAAAACATGCTTTCACATCAGATTTAGCGTAACAGAAACATGTCATATTCTTCTTATTTCATTCTTCTGCATTTTTTCTTTGATTTTTGCAAATTTAAGGTTGAAGATTTTTATGTTACCTCAGTGTCATCTCTTAAGATGAGTCCTTCCTCTTCTTCATGTAGAGAATCTCGGCCTCTTATCTGGAGGGATGAGCTAAACACCTTCGACCTCCTTCTTTCGATTATGAGCAACCCACGCTCTAACCAACTGAGCTATACCCAGCATTTTTCTTCTTTCCACAACGTTACACGTTCTTCTCATTTTTTTCTTTTTTATTTCAAATACCGGTACGGCCACTCCACGAATACAGCCGAAGGTCAACATTGTCAGCTGAACCGAGGGAGCTGAGGCATATTCGTGGATAATGGACCCTTTTCTTTCATCAGGAGGATCTCGGCCACTCCACGAACAACGTCGAAGCTCAACTTTGTCGGCTGAACTGGGGGAGCTGAGGTGTTTTGTGGATAATGGTCCGTCATCCTCTCGTGGTTTGAGTCATCTCTCAGGATGAGTCATTCCTCTTCTTCATGTAGAGAGGTTCAGCCTCTTTTCAGGAGAGATGTGCTAAACATCCTCGGCCCTCTTCCAATTATGAGCGACCCACGCTCTAATCAACTGAGTTATACCCAGCTTTCTTCTTCTTTCGTTGCGGTGCGACCCCCCCATGTAATACTCATTATAAAAAAAAGGATAGAATAGATAAGATCATCAACAGTAGTAATGATTAGATGAGTTGATGACGTAGGAGTTGGATAACTTTGAAAAATTTTGATCTAATAATAATAATTATTATTATTATTACATATCACTTCCCTTCTATATATATATATATATATATATATATATATATATATATATATATATATATATATATATATATATATATATATATATATATATATATATAAATCGGCTATTTACCAAGGGGAAGTCAATTTGAGGTTAGAAATTTTCTTCCTATATATATATATATATATATATATTCTTACGTTTTGAAAACACACCCATACATATATACATATACTCTGCTCAAATTGAAACTCTCTCATAATAATAGTAAACCATAACATGTTATATACGAAAATGATCGTCTCAATGTGTAGATTTCATATATATAACTCTTTTGTTAAATGAATTTCGTATGAGTAAGAAAAACTTAAGACGAAGCTTTCGACCCTCTAATGGCATGTTTTATTTCGTTGCGACATAACTTTGATATTATAGGCCATTTGAAGCTCTCCTCACGAGGATCACAAACATATAATTAGTTTTGAGTTTGGACGTGAAATGGAGAAAATTGGAAGATACCCACTTCGTACAAAAATTTTGTCCACTTTGAACTTCGTTATTTTCATGAAAAATTGGTATGCATGTGATTCTCACCTTGCAAGGACTCCATACGTACTTTCGGATTTTCAAATGGAGTTGTATAACTCAAGTTGGGTCATTTTGTAATATATATATATATATATATATATATATATATATATATATATATATATATATATATATATATATATATATATATATATATATATATATATAATTTGATGAGCTGCGTAAGCAGCAGATCATGTTGGATTTTTTTTTACATTATTTATTTAATTACTTTATTTTATTTAATTATGTTATTTAGTATTTTATTTATTATTTATTATTTATCTAATTTTATTAATTTAATTCCTTCTCAATATTAACTATAATTTACTATTATTATCGTTATTATTTATTATTTATTTTATTTCATTTCATTCTATTTTATTATTTATTTAATATATTATATTTATTTATTTAATTTAACTTTTTATATTAAATATTAATATAATTTTGTCACTATTATTAATTTAAATGTAGAATCTTTATTTTATATCCATTTTTTTTATAAACATGAATGTCATTTGAATTTATATTTTAATGTTACAACTTATTATTAAAGTAGAAAACTATAATTGTTAAATTATTATTTTAAATGATATATTTCTATTTTTTTAATATTTTATTAAATTAATAATTTTATAACAATAATTAGTTTGTTTAAATTATTTTTAGAAATTAATTTTAATAATAGGTATTATTATTAGAAGTATAACTCAGTTTAGTATACCTTTGCAGGCATACCTGAGACTCACGAACAAGCCTAGTCCACTTTACGCGTTTCCAATAAGTTTAAGGTGGGGGTAACTTTCACTCTTTACCGAGTGTTACATTTTATATCTTGATTGCTATGTTAAAATGTGATATGTTTTACTGATATGACATGTTATGTGCCATGTGTGCTTTTAGTTCGATGATAAATATTTTCTACTAACACTTGTACGGGGTGACGACTCGGTGCACATATATCAACTAACACAAGTTACTGGCTACGTTGGTTCAGTACTAAAATGTATTTCAAAGTATGCTTACATCGTACTGGGGTGACGGCCTGGTGCACATATACCAACTAACACAAGTTATCGGATGACGATTCGGTCTAAAATATTTTCATTAAGTTATCGAACGATAATATGCAAATTATTTTATCAAATGGCATATGTTACATTTTATGGTATATTTGGCATGCATATTTATTTTTAACAATGCAATCATTTAAGTTAACCCACTGAGTGTATTTTAGACGCTCACCCCTTATCGATTTTCAGAACCAGATTTAGAAGATGGAGAGGCCTTCGCAGTTTACAAGCCTTAGAAGACTTTATATTATGACATATATTTTAGTATTCTGTTAAAACTTTATTTCAGATATATCATCTGAATATACTTATTTTGGATATCTCAATCTACTCGGGTGAGTAGATGTTAATATGTTATAATTTTTATGCAACTTTTACTTTATTATACTATCGCTTTGAGGATTTTTTTTTTATATTATTCCGTTGTGCATTCTCGACCCCTCTATTATTATATTGGGGAATTTATATTTAGTAGCGTCCCAACCCCATAGCGCAACCCGGAGCGTTACAGCGTGGTATCAGAGCAGTCTATATAAGACTTGCTCAAGTACCTAACTTAGAATTTTATGCCAACCCTAGGATTGGCTATTTTATGACTACGCTATAATTATACTTTAGGATTTTACATGTGATTATTCTAATTCTTAAATATTTAAAATTCTTTATTGACCTTAGAGTAAATTTAAATTTTGTTAATCAGATGGAAGCAGTTATTGCTCACATTAACGCTGTTAGAGTCCAACGAGCCGCCCTTCGAGGCAGGACTGAGATTGATGACTTAGGCACTCATTTCGCCTTAATGCTCATCATTCATCATGAGGATTTTCATGGAGCTCGGAGGGTGACAGAGTTGCAGTACTGTTTCATCCTCATTCATACCTTACCCGGCGTGTGGACTGAGATTGCTTGGCAGATTTACTTTGAGATGTTCATGGCTCCTCCAGGACATGAGCTGAATTATGTGGCTTTTAATGTATGTTTGTACCACACATGGGCCCTTAGAGACCAGGCACCTCCCCCTCCTGTCGGATTCCTAGGTGTGCCGATGATGCATGTCCCGATGGCTGTACCAGTGGATCCTGTTGAGGTATTCGTTGATATACCTGGTGATTTTGAGGTTGATGGGGATATTGCTGATGGAGTGGTGGAGGATTAGGACACCCTAGTGGTTAGCCTAACTCGGACTTATTAAGATTTTGCTATAGTTAGTAGCGACACGTTCCAATAGATGGAACTTTTTTTCCCATAATTGGGTGATGTATATATGTAACCTAGATGTCGCACTAAATAGGCTTTCTTGATAGTATTCTAGACTAAAAATAACTTTTAGATGCATATGTATACTTAACAATTAGAGTGCCAACGGCACCATTTTGCTATTACTAATATATATGTGTATATATATAATTATATGTGTGTTTATATATCTTATTCATTGTATTTTTAATGATATACCAACATATAATAATGATGAGTATAAAAACTTTGAACAGATCATGAGTCGAAGAAGACCACAAAACCTACCTACTAATGAGAATCTTGAAAACGTTTATGGCGATCCAGGAGATGATTTAGTGATAATCCTTCGGGGATTGGCTCAACAATTTCAGGCAAACTCTGAACGACCAAGACCACCAGAACCTATTCCTAGAAATGAACCAGCCTTGGTAATTGAACAATTCCGACGTTTCAATCCACCAACATTCAATGGAACGGAGGACCCTGCGGAAGCTGAAAAATGGTTGAGGTCGTTGGATAAAATTTTCACTTATATCGATTGCACTGATGCACAGAAGATTTCGTGCGCTGTTTTCCAGTTTGTGGGTGAAGCTGATTTCTGGTGGGAGGATCACGGACATACCAAAACGCCCGAACAGAAGGTAAAAATGACATGGAAAGACTTCAAGGATATGATCATCCAAAACTACATGCCTCAATCGTACCGAGATGAAAAAGAAAGTGAATTTCTGTACTTGAAACAAGGAACAATGATTGTTCTTGAGTATGAAAGAGAATTCAATCGACTCTCCAGATTTGCCACACATTTTTCAACACGGAGAAAAAGAAAGCTAGACGATTTGAAAAGGGATTACGATCCGAGATCAGCACTATCTTGGCTGGACAAGTGACGATGACTTTTTCAGATGCATTTTCTAGAGCTCAAGAAATTGAGTCTCGACAGAAGAATAACAGTAATCAAAATAAAAAGGTGATAGTGCAAAGCGTAAGTGGGAAGGACCGGTGATCGAAAAAGAAAACCCTAAAATTCAAAATAAGCAAATAAAAATCGGAGGAGGATCAGGACCACCGCCACTCGGAACAAATTCTTCTTGTCCAAAATGTGGTAAGAATCACCTTGGAGCATGCCTATATGGAACCGAAATATGTTATCGATGCCGTCAACCGGGACACACCATATTGGAATTCCTAAAGACTAAAGTATGAGGAGGATCGAGTGCTAGACCAGCACGTGCATATGATATGACACAGCAGGAAGCTGAAGAAGAACCGGAAACAATGGCAGGTATGTTATCAGTATTTGGCACTCCCGCTCTTATACTTTTTGATACGGGAGCCACTCATTCATTAATATCTGCTAAGATGTATAAGAAAGTAGAGAATAATTGTGAGGAGTTAGACAAATCAACTCTTGAGGTTAGTATACCTTCGGGTAACTCCATCCGAACCATGAAGTTGTGCAAGAATGTGAAGATATGGATAAAAGACGGAGTCCTACTTGCAAATCTTCATGTAATTGAGATGAAAGATTTTAATGTAATTTTAGGGATGGATTGGCTTAGAGCTAATCATGCAGTAATCAGATGTCGTGAAAAAGAAGTACAGTTCCAACTACCAGAAGATGAAAAGTTTACTTTTCACGGAGCTAAAACTGGAGTAATACCGCGAGTTATAACTGCAATGAAAGCAATCAAAATGATGAGGAAAGATGGATGTCAAGAATTTTTAGTGGGTATCGTAAAAAGTAAAGACGAGAAGACGAGCATAGAGGATATTCCTATCGTGCGGGAATATGAAGATGTATTTCCAAAAGACTTACCAGGCTTGCCACCTGAAAGGCAAGTAGAATTTATAATTGATTTAGTACCGGGAGCAGCACCAGTCTAAAAGCACCTTATCGAATGACACCAAATGAGTTACAAAAACTGAAGATCCAATTACAAGACCTCTTGGAATTGGGATTCATACACCCTAGTGTTTTACCCTGGGGAGCACCTGTTCTGTTCGTAAAGAAGAAAGATAGTTCGTTTAGGATGTGTATCGATTATCGAGAACTGAACAAACTTACCATTAAGAATAAATATCTCTTGCCAAGGATTGAGGATTTATTTTATCAGCTGGGCGGTGCTAGTGTGTTTTTCAAGATAGATCTGAGATCTGGATATCATCAAGTGCGAATCAAGCAGAGCGACACTTCAAAGACTGCTTTTAGAACACGTTATGGACATTATGAGTTCGTAGTAATGCCTTTTGGTCTCAGCAATACACCAGCAATTTTTATGGATTTGATGAATTGTGTTTTCCACTCGTACTTGGACAAATTCGTGATCGTGTTCATTGATGATATCTTAGTGTATTCTAGAGATCGGGAACAACATGAAGAACATCTGAGAATCGTTCTAGAGATACTAAGAAAGGAAAAGTTGTATGCCAAATTCAAGAAATGTGAGTTTTGGTTAGAAAAAATTATCTTTCTTGGGCACATTGTGTCAGCTCGAGGAATCGAGGTGGATCCGACCAAGGTGGAAGCAGTAGAGAAATGGAAGACACCTACAAATGTAGGAGAAGTACGGAGTTTTATTGGATTGACTGGATATTATAGAAGATTTATTGAGGGATTTTCAAAGATTGCAGGACCCTTGACGAAATTAACTCACAAGGAAGTTAAGTTCTGTTGGACGAAAGAATGTGAAAATAGTTTCAACCTTCTTAAACAGAAATTAGTCACTGCACCTGTATTAACAATTCCTGTTAGGACAAAAGAATTTGTCATCTATAGTGATGCTTCAAAGTAAGGATTGGGATGTGTTCTGATGCAACATAATAAAGTAGTTGCCTATGCGTCTAGACAACTCAAGATCCATGAACAGAACTATCCAACTCATGATTTAGAATTGGCAGCTGTGGTGCATGCTTTGAAAATTTGGAGACACTATCTGTATGGAGCAAAATGTCAAATTTATACGGATCACAAGAGCTTGAAGTACTTTTTCGAACAGAAGAAATTAAACATGAGGCAAAGAAGATGGTTGGAATTAGTCAAGGATTATGATTGTACCATACTGTACCATCCAGGAAAAGCAAATGTGGCAGCAGATGCTTTAAGCAGGAAAGACAAAGGGGAATTAGCCTACTCTATAACAAACCAAGAATTATTGGTGGTAGAGTTCCCTCGAATGAGTTTGGAAGTAGTAATACCTCCAAGTAGCATTCAAGCATTATTAACTGCGTTACTGATTAAACCTTCTCTAAGAGATAGAGTCAAGGAATTTCAAGATGAAGACGGATTTCTCAAAAAATTAAGGAACGCGTGAAGATTGGGGAAGGAAAGGGATTTGCTCTCACAGACAATGGAACACTCGTTTTAGGAAAAAGATTATGTGTTCCTAAAAATGAGAATATTATTAGAGAAATTTTATCAGAAGCTCATTGTACTCCATACACGGTACATCCAGGAGGAACCAAGATGTATCAAGACTAGAAGGCTGCATTTTGGTAGAGAAATATGAAGAGGGATATAGGCCTGTTTATCCAAAGGTGTATGACTTGTCAGCAAGTGAAAGCAGAACATCAACGACCCTCAGGACTCTTGAAACCATTAGAGATTCCTGAGTGGAAATGGGAGCATATCACAATGGATTTCGTTACTGGTATACCAAGATCAGTGCGAGGAAATCAAGCTATATGGGTGATAGTAGATCGTTTGACCAAGTCAGCACATTTTCTTCCAGTGAAAATGACTCATGGAATAGATAAGCTTGCACAAATTTATCTAGAAGAAGTTGTCAGATTGCACGGTGTACCAATTTCTATAATTTCTGATCGAGATCCAAGATTTACATCAAAATTTTGGCACAGTTTACAAAATACAATGGGCACGAAGCTAAATTTTAGCACGGCGTTTCATCCGCAAACAGATGACTAGTCTGAAAGGACTATTCAAACATTGGAAGACATGTTGAGGGCATGCGTCCTAGATTTTAGGGAAAGTTGGGAAAGATACATACCACTTATAGAGTTTGCTTACAACAACAGTTTTCAAGCCACAATAGGCATGGCTCCTTACGAGGCACTCTACGGAAGGAAGTGCAGATCTCCTCTTTATTGGGATGAAGTTGGTGAAAAGAAAGTTTTAGGACCAGAGATAATAGAAAAGACTGTTGAAACGATTGAAAAGATCAAAAGAAGAATATTGACTGCGCAAAATCGACAGAAGTCCTACGTTGATAAGAGACGCAAAGATTTACAGTTCCAGGAAGGAGATAAAGTTTTTCTCAAAGTCTCACCAATGAAAGGAATTTCTCGATTTGGAAGGAAAGAAAAACTCAAGCCAAGATACATTGGGCCTTATGAGGTTTTGGAACGAATCGGCGAGTTGACATACAAATTAACTTTACCACCTGAGCTAGCTGGAGTGCATGATGTATTTCATGTGTCCATGCTACGGAAGTATGTGTTTGATCCAAGCCACGTTGTTAACCATGAAGTTATAGCAATTGATGATAACTTAGCATACGAAGAATTTCCTATCGCCATTCTTGACAGGAAAGTTCATAAGCTAAGGAATCATGAAGTTGCTTTAATCAAAGTCCAATGGAGTCAACACAATACAGAAGAAGCGACATGGGAACATGAAGACGACATACAAAATAAATATCTGAATCTACTCATACCTAGTAAGTAAAATTTCGAGGATGAAATTTTTAATTTAGTAGGGGTGGATGTAATACTCATTAAAAAAAAGAGGATAGAATAGATAAGATCATCAACAGTAGTAATGATTAGATGAGTTGATGACATAGGAGTTGGATAACTTTGAAAATTTTTGATCTAATAATAATTATTATTATTACATATCACTTCCCTTCTATATATATATATATATATATATATATATATATATATATATATATATATATATATATATATATATATATATATATATATATATATATATATATATATATATATGCATCCTTCTCTTTCATCACTGTAAATCGGCTATTTACCAAGAAGAAGTCAATGGAGGTTAGAAATTTTCTCCTATATATATATATATATATATTCTTAAGTTTTGAAAACACGCCCATACCTATATACATATACTCTGCTCAAATTGAAACTCTCTCATAATAATAGTAAACCTTAACATGTTATATACGAAAATGATCGTCTCAATGTGTAGATTTCATATATATAATTCTTTTGTGAAATGGATTTCGTATGAGTAAGAAAAACTTAAGACAAAGCTTTCGACCCTCTAATGACATATTTTATTTCGTTGCGACATAGCTTTGATATTATAGGCCATTTTGAAGCTCTGCTCACGAGGATCACAAACATATAATTAGTTTTGAGTTTGGACGTGAAATGGAGAAAATTTGAAGATACCCACTTCGTACAAAAATTTTGTCCACTTTGAACTTCGTTATTTTCATGAAAAATTTGTATGCATGTGATCCTCACCTTGCGAGGACTCCATACGTACTTTCGAATTTTCAAATGGAGTTATATAACTCAAGTTGGGTCATTTTGTAATATATATATATATATATATATATATATATATATATATATATATATATATATATATATATATATATATATATATATAAATTGGATGAGCTGCGTAAGCAGCAGATCATGTTGGATTTTTTTTATTTACATTATTTATTTAATTATTTATTTATTTATTTACTTTTTTTTATTTAATTATTTTATTTAGTATTTTATTTATTATTTATTATTTATCTAATTTTATTAATTTAATTCCTTCGCAATATTTACTATAATTTACTATTATTATCGTTATTATTTATTATT